>JADFUC010000284.1:0-15609 GCA_019722365.1 Lithospermum erythrorhizon | reverse complement strand
ATCAGTATGCTTCGTTCAATTTACGTATTTGCTACTCTACATTGTTTCCAACAATAAGTATGTCATCGGCATCTGAGGGACTATGAATGATACATGCTCGGCTTGCAGCTTCTTGTATACCTGAATTCTTCTTCGTTCTTGATGAAACCATAATCTTTGATTGATTCATCAAAAGCGTAGATTCAACTACGGGATGCACAGCAAGACCATAAATGGACCTTTGCAACTTGCACGTACCTTCTTAGGTCCCTTTAGAACATGCTTTGGAGGTTGTACCATGCTCACGCATCCTCTACAAATTTCCCATTCGAGGGAAAGCACATTCTTTACATCCATTTTCCATATTTCATAGTTATGAAATGCGGCAATGGCTAAGATTATCCGGATTGGACTTAAGCATAGCCAGCGTGATAAGTTTAAAGTCATAGTCGCCGTGAACTTGTTTGAAACCTTTATTTACATCTACGCTTTGAAAACATCGACGTTTCCGTCTTTATCATGTTTCTTCTTAAATACCCATTTACATTCAATAGGGCGAACCCCATTTGGTAAATTCAACAAGGACCAAACCTTGTTCTGGTACATAGAATCCATCTCAGATTGCATGGCTATTTGCCATTTGTCAGCATCCTTGCTATTAAATTTGCTTCTTTGTAAGTGGGCTGTCAGCTTTCCAATGAAAGCTTACATATACCGGCGCTACGGTTCGTGACGATCCTGTTGGATCTCCTAAGGGGTTGGTTCTTCACAACTTCTTTTATTGGATAAGGAAGGCTGGATCTTCTATGAAAGAGGTACCAATTCTTGTGGTGCGTCGAGATCTTCTGTATTAAATGCATCGACATTGACTTAAATCAAGCCCCGGAGGCTTCGTCAGATAAACACCGTACTTAGTCATACAGACGGATATTTCTTTTCAAGGCAGCTCACTGTTTAGCAATGAAGATTCTATTCTCATGGTTTAGGTAGAAGTAGTAACCAATTTGTTTCCTTTGGATATCTATGAAATAAGCGTTGCTTATCAGTTGGGGCATGAAGTTTATCCTTTTAATCTCTTAACACAGCTTGCGATAGAAACCCCTGACAGGAATCTTCCCCGAACCCACAGTTCATGGGAGTTTTCTTGACTTTGTTGGACATCATTTTAAGGTAAGCATCCACGCTTAGAAGTGCATATCCCTAGAAATTAACGGTAGATGAGATAAGAACCGTCATGGGTCGAACCATATCAAGAAGGTTCCATTTCTCCTTTCAAACACGTTATGTTGTGGCGTTCTTGGCTGAGTGAGTTGTGAAGCTTGATACCGCTTTCTAAGATGAGTATTGAACTCGTGACTCAAATATTCTCTACCTCCTATCGAGACCCGGAGGGAATCTTTATTGTCTTGTTCAATTGGTTTGTCACTTCATTTGGAACTCATGAATTTTTCAAAGGACTCGTGTTTGTGTCTCATCGGATACACAAAGCGTATCTATTATAATCATTAGTAAATGTAATGAAGTAGTTGTAACCTCCTCTGCCGGATGTGTTCAATGGTCCCACATTACATCGGTGTGTATGATCCCGATAAATCACTTGCCCTTTCATTGAATCCGGTGAAGGGTGTTTTAGTCATTTGCCCGAGCATAAGATTCACACTTATCATTATGATTCTGTCGGCACGCCCAGTATTCCGCTTTGGTGGAGTTTCTTGATTCGGTTCTACGTTAATATGACCTAATACGCAATGCCATAGGTATGTGTTGGTTTAAGTCATTAGGCAATGCGTTTAAGTTTAATGTATACGACTTCGATAATCATGTCTAAAATGAATGAGCCATTTTTGAAGGGAGGCGGTACCAAATCTTACCCGTTTCACAGGTGATCCAGAATTAGGTGGGATACATTGAAAATGAAAATCCATCATTATTCAGCAGAAATAAAAATAATATTCACGCAAATTGGAGGTATATAGTAAACCGTTGATAAGTTCAAAACAAGGCCCATTAAGGAAAATTTAAGCGATGGATCCCTCACTACTTGAGGGCCTTGACATGGCGGATTCCCCTTGCGTAGAATCCGTTTCCCCTCTTTTCGAAGTCTTCGCCGGCTTGAGTTCACATATTATGACAAATATGAGAAGTTGTACAAACTTCAATAACATATATACATGCCCAGGTTGAGTGAGTCGTGAGACAATTCTTCCTATCATCACCGTGAACTTCTGCCGAATTAGGCTTCCAGTGACCTAGGTTCCCGCAATAATGACATTTGTCATCCTTCCTAGTGCTCCCCATCAGCAGCTTTGGGATTACTCGAACCCTTGGCTTTGCCGGTAAACTTCTTCTTCTTCTTGAATTTCTTCTTGTTTTGGACCACCAAAAGCAGCGAAGGAGTAGTTTTAGTCGACTGAGGTTCGTCTCGGCGTCGTGATAAATGTTATGCGGTTCGTTTAGAAGTGCTCAAACTTGTGCATATTGAAGTTCGCAACAAGCGGGAAAGGTATGCAGGAAGAGACTTTAGGATGAGGTCACATCCGAGTTCTTGAGAGACTGCCCCGGTGCCCGAGGCGTTGAGTGATCGACCAAGCCAATCATTTTAATGATATGAGGGCTTGCGACTGTCCAGTTCCCGACTTCTTTGTCACTTTGAGAACACAGAGGCGATGTCATATGTATCTCGTTTCTAGATTCCTTTATGAATAATTCCTCAAGTTGCCGATTATATGTCATATCTTTGCCACCTTTTCATCTTTGAATCACAGGCGAAGGTTCCTATTGGCAAGCATGAGACATTGGACATCAGCATCGGACTTGTGCTTTAAATGAGATCCTTTTTCCAATGGGAGGCACTATCATTAGGTTTTTGGAGGAACCTTATTGTTAAATGCGTATTCGAGTTCTCTCTTGCTTGAGAATGATTCTCAAGTTTCGAGACCACTCGTCAAAATTCGAGTTATTCAGCTTGCACTTTTCAAGTGCTGAGCGAAGCGAGTTCTTAGGAGTAGTAGTAGTGGTAGCCATTATAATTCTACAAGAATAAGTAAATAAAGACAACAGAATCAGTAAACTATCATGCTAAACACTTACAAATAAATTGTAAAGTAAATACTAATACTTCAAATCTCACGAAATATATTAGTATCAAGACCTATTATACTCAAATTCAAACGGCAACAACTGCGTATATTTTTTAATCCGGTATAATAGTAGGTTATCAACCAATTATGTAAAAACTACATAACTCTTGTGTCGTTAATACTATTCCAGATGCTGACTTTTGCCATCTCCGACAAGCCCAGGTTAAGCGTACAGTCAAACCCAAATAGTGGTCGAACCGATAAATGCAGAAAGCCCATGATATTGAGTGGAAATCAACTTCAACATGATCCATTGTGCATCTATCAAATTGCAAAGCTGTAGCTCCATCACAGTATGCCAGGATGGTGGCGATTTGAGAACTTTAAAATTGACTTGATACATTTGCTTAAATTTTAAATGGTGAGATTATTATTACTTTGCTTTTATTTTACATGCGGTGTACCACGTAATCAACATATGTACAACAAGAAAAAATAAAATAAGTAATCCCACATTCCAAGAAGCGTATGATATGACCCTAGGCCTTATTACATTTCAAAACTTAAGAAAAAAAACTAACATTTGGCCTATTACATTTTCTTGTCTTGGCTTACGGAATCTCCTTGGCTTGCGTCTCGAATTACAATTCAAATACACTAATCCGAACTTAGGCGGCATACAAGCTTGTGGGAGAAACAAGAAAATAAAAATAAAATAATATGACTCGGCAGATCATTTACAACAATGTCTGATACCTTGTGTTGAAAATAAAAGCGTGGGTAAATATCCCCATACGCCTCCATTCCGTTCCATAATAATATATATAGGCAAAACATTAAAACAAATAAATGCACTTAATGTAATTTATAGTAAATGAAATGAAAATAAATGTGTTCATAATTGACTAATTAATTACCCATTATTTTATAATTAATTATCAATTAATGTAAATTTTTAATTTAAATATATTCACACATGATTAATGATAATTATTACAATAATTACCAACCACTTAAATCATGGAATAATTACTTACAAGTAATTAACTCCAAAATTTAAAAGTTACCATGAAAAATATTTTCAAAAATTATCAATTAATGAAAATAATTGTTATGAAAGGAATATAAATCAAAATTTAATGCCATTCAAGATATATATTCAATCATCTTAATGACAAAATTTATAATTTAACATTTAAAACCAAAATTAATAGTACCAATAATTTTTTAAAACAAAAAAATTATAAAATACATTTGGGTTTTCTAAAGCGGGCAGCCAATTCAATGACAATATGGCCAGGCCTCGGCCACCCACGGCCGACACGCGCAGGTGGTGCGGGTAAAGACGGTGACCTACCTGTGGCCAGAGCACGTCCAAATCGGACGTGACCTACCCCACTGTGTGTGTGCCTTAGTGCGACGACATATATTGGTAATTAATATGAGTTTCGAATTAATTGGAAAACTTTTTAAAATCATTTGGAGACTCTAAAAATTCAAAAATTGGGATTCAACTTGAACATCAACAATATCATTATTGAACACTTCAATTAGAATTTCCTCAAAAATACTTCTAGTTTTCGATTAAATCCAAAGCTTGATCGAAAAATTCAATGAATTTTTTGGAGTACTTAAAAATTTCAAAAAATTCTGGAAAAAATCTGAGATGAACCTCAAAGGGTCGTGAACATACAGATTTAATTTTGGAATTTTTCGAAAATTTCTAACCCTCTTTGTAAAATTGAAAATGATTCTATCTAAAATTAAAACGCAAATTAATCAAGTTTTAATCCTTTTCATTTCATGAAACAATTAAACAAATAGCAAATCATCAAAATCAATACAATGAAATGATGATTTCAGCCGTGTGATATACATACAAAATGTGTTGATTTTCATATTATATATTCAACAATTGAAGACCATACAATCGTGAATCAGCCTAGTGTAATTAACAACTACGTCAATACACAAATCGAATTAGACAAAATACATCAAAGTTGAGTACGCTCTGATACCATTGTCAGAATCTAGTATGAATTTTACTCGTGATAAAACACCAAATTCATACATCCCGGATCCTTAAAATAATGTATATCAATCTAAAACACATAAATTGCAATATGAATAAAAGAGTTCTTACATTGCAGCGGAAGACGAAATGAAACCAACTCCTTAAAGCCAACAAGCCTCACGTGAATGCCCCTTGAAAACTCTCAATTGTCCAACACCAGCGATGTCACTCTAGAAATGCACACACTAGGAGGGAATGAATCCGAGAGCAAACTTGTTAGAGTTGTGCGAACAAAATGGAAGAGAAATTCTCTTCCAAATTCTAGGGAGAGCTGACTTTTGAGGAGGAGGAGGCAAGAAGGTTTTAAATCAAATGAAAAAAACCCTTATCTCTTTCTTTACAAATACAAATGCCTAATTCCACCCGTTAAGCAACTGCATTTAAGAAATCGGAGTTTAACTCGTTAACTTAATTAGACCGTTATGACTCCTAATCAAATAATGAGTCACTAGTGAGTTGTTCCATTTTAATTAACTTGACAAGTCAATTAAAATACTAATGAGTCACTATCGAATAACTTATCAAGTTATTCATCAATTTCAATTGCTTAATTGATTAAACACAGTTTAACCAATTGATGTTCATATATATATTTGACAAATATATATATGTTGAGAAGATACAACTCTCAATTTACAAGTCACGTTTAATTTCATGCATGAAATATAATTCGAATATCTTTGTATGTATTGTGACCTTCTAGGCTCGAGATAATAGTAAAGTTGTATAATAATAATAATCGACCAATTACAATTACTATAATGATTAATGGTAAGATCTAGCAATTGCTCATAGCCCTTAAATTATCATGAGAACCAGCATAGTAATATATATAATTACTAAGGTGAACACTAAGTTCCGATAATTACATTTAACCAACTTTGGTGAATGAATTGATACACCACCGTTATCATGGCAGGCATAATAAAAGGGAATTAATTTTCATTGATTTCAGCCTTTGGGTGCTGGGTGGTCTGTGGCCGGAGCGTGTGCACAATGGAGGTCCTAGAGGACAGCCCTAAGAAGAGGCGGCCGCATGAGGAGATCCGGGTATCGTTAGAGGAGAGGATCGGTGAGGGTCTTGGTGGAACTTCACACGTTGGGGGCAGAGCACGAGGCCATGCTCATCCGAGTCCTTAGGAATATCAGGATATCTTCGCATGGGAGCCAAAGGATATGCATGGGGTGGATCCAGAGGTGACAGTCAACCGGCTGTATGTCGATCCGCATTATGCCCGTAAGTAGAAGAGCGAACATACCGAGGGAGAAAGGTGAGGCCATCGGGAGGGAGGTGACCAATCCCAGAGGCGAATCACGATCCGGGAGCTCTTATTTTAACTTGGGCGGCCAATGACCCTAATGAGACATGGCGGATGTGTATAGACTTCACCAGCATCAACAAGGCTTGTCCAAAGGATTGCAACCCTCTACCCAACATTGATAGGTACAAGGTGGTGGATTTCCTGGATGCTTCCGAGGATATCACCAGATATTCATGATAGAGGAGGATGTGGAGAAGACCACGTTTGTAACTGAGTATGGCATCTATTGCTGGAAGGTCATGGACTTGACGAAGAGCGAGAACCACATACAGAGGAATGTGGTCTACAAGGTAGTTCTCCACCAGTTGGCCCGGAAAATGGAGATTTCGTGGATGACATGCTTATCAATAGTCGGAGGCGGCGGATCATAAGGCCAACCTCCGGGAGAGCTTTGAAAACTTGTGGAAGTACAACCTACGGCTCAACCCGGATAAATGCATCTTTGGTGTAACCTCCGGCCAGTTCCTTGGCTACATGATTGACGGGGATTAGCCTAACCCCGACAAGATAAGCAGCCGGTGTAGTCCCATGCGAGTTCACGAACACAAAAGTCTGACATGAAGGTACTTCCTTGACTCGGTTCATATCAGCGGCCAGGGCAAAGAGTTTGCCCTTCTTTAAAACCATCAAGAAAGGAAGGGAGTTTGAATGGACTCCGGAGTATATGAAAGTATTTCAAGAGTTGGCGTACCTACATTCTCCTCGGTATTGTAGCGGCCGGACATCTGAAACTTTATCGCGGTTTGGAGTCGGCCTTCACGGTGTCCTCATCAGGAGGAGGAAGGGGTCACGAGGAAACCGGTGTAATATGTCGGCGGGGGAGTAGGGGGACTGAGATGAGGTATCCCCTCATGGAGAAGCTGGTATATATTCTGATTGTTGCGGCCCAAAAGTTGAAACCTTACATTGAGGCACATCCGGTGGAGGTGGTTAAGGATCAACCTTTGCGGCAAATATTGGAGAACCCCAGCCGGTGCGGGCGGATAGTCAAATGGGCAATAGAGCTGAGTGAGTTTGATCCCCGATACAGGCCAGAGACTAGTATAAAAGCCCAGGCCCTAACGGACTTTATGGTAGAGTGAACCCATGGGACGGCGGAGGGGGTGCCCAAGTTGCTCAACATAGTTGAGGTTGTTGAGCAATGGGCCTAGTTTTTGTACGTCGACGGGGCGAGTAATACCGGAGGTTTAGGGGCCGGAATCACATATAGTCGGAGATCTGAGATCAGTACGCCTGCGGTCGCCTTAGCGACCACGAACAATGAGGTTGAGTATGAAGCACTTGCCAATGGACTTCATTAGAAAATGCTTTGGGGGCGAGGCAATATCCATATTTGAGCAGTTCTAAGTTCTTTGGTGGGCCATGTGAAAGGCGATTTTAAAGTTGATGAGGCGAAGGAAACGCTGGTAGGATATTTGCGGAGAGTTTGAAATTTGGATATCATGGATTTCACGAGCCGAGTCCTCCCGGAGATCACGCGGTAGCTAATAAGATCAGGCGAGAACTTGAGGTATACCTTGTTAGAAGGTTCTGCCGAGTCTCCTTTTCGGGGTCGGCCGATGAAATGTATCCACATGGGAGGAAGGGTTGTCCCGGCATGGAGGAGATGCATGGGGGCATGTGCGGAAGCCATATCAATGGAAAAGCCTTGACACAAAAGATTCTGGGGTCGGGGATATTTTGGCCCTCTATAGCCAAGGATGCGGGATCGCTTATTAGATGTGACTCGTAATCGAGGCATGCAAATCCACAAATCGGCCTCCCACGAGTTGGTCAACATGTTGTGCCCGGTACCTTTTTATTAGTGGGGTGTCGATATAGTAAGAGATCTTCCAAGGACACCAGGGGGCAAGAGGTAAACCATTGTGGCGGTAGACTACTTCACCAAGTAGGTAGGCGAAACTGCTTCGCTTGTGAAGACCGGGGAGGCAGTATACGGTTCTTAAAAAGATCTTTATTCGGAGTGCAGGTACGCGGGTGGAGTATTGGTCACTAACAACGGGACGCAGTTCAGGGCTGGAAAGATCGAAGACCTATGCTTGAGCTAGGAGATGGTTATCCGGGCAATCCCTTATCATATCCTGGGAGCAATGGGCCAGTCGGGTGATGAACGGGTAATATTCAAGAGGCGTCAAAAAAGCGGCTCTAGGAGGAGGGGGAGGCTGCTAGGACCCGAGGCCTAACAATGCTATGGCCCCTTCGAGGGGCCGACTCCAAATCTGTCATAGGGGGCAATTTAGTTTGGTATATAGATTAGGCACATTGCGGTAGAATTCATCACGGTGGCGGCTCGAGTGTGACACAATGATGAGTTGACTAATGAGTAGGGGTTGCGGCTCAACTTGGATCTGTTGGAAGAAAAGAGGGCTACCGCGGTTGATAAGATGGCCCGGTACAAGGGTAAGGTGGCGGCTTCATTTACAACCTAGGGTCCGGGTCAAAGCAGTTCAGGTATGGGATTTGGTCCTTAGAGCACGACAAGCATCTGCTCATTGTAAGCCGAGGAAAATTTGGAGTGCCCCTAGAAGGCCCATACGGTCAGCGAGTTATGGGGCCGATCACATATGAACTGGAAACCCTTGAAGGGCGTCAGGTGCCGCGGTCGTGGAACGCATGTCACCTGAGGAAGTACTACGTGTAAGCTCACTTTTCAATTTCCTTATTATGAATAAATTACTTGGTTAATTTAAAAATTATCTTGAAGTATTCAACAAGTTCTACGTGGGTAGAGTATCAATTGTACCCGGCTTCCCAGAGGAGACCGGCAAACAAGCAATTTGGTGTAAATCTATCTAAATGTTTGAGTATATTCTATCGCCCGACTGATTAGAGATCCAAATCCCCTTGCATTGGACAAGGAGGAGGTTCTGGCTAAAGGGAGATGTACCAAGTATAATCCACCCCATCGTGGAAGTTCCACATTCCTCATGCTTGAGAGCATGAGGGAGGATTTGGGGCACGGAATAGACAAGGATACAAAACTCTTTAAGGTATGACCCCTAGCCATAAGCGGCTGAGATCCTCCCCTGACCTGAGGGTCCGGAGGTGAGCCCCAGCCAACATGGAGGAGTAAATACCAAAAAAATGATAAATAGAACTAAAAATAAACTCACTAGGCAAAAGAAAAATGTAGTTCATAAACGAGAAGTGGAAATTATATTAATAACCCCCAAAAGGGGGCGAAAGTACATGATTACATAAAAACAAAAACAAAATAATTAAACCCCCAGCCTAAGGGGTTGGGAGGATCCCATCAAGAGGGGGAAGGGTTATAGTATTGTCCAACCATCTCGCCGGGTACCACTGCCTATAATCCTCAGCCAAGCCTGGGAGTATTGGACTCCATCCGGAGAATACAGAACGAAGTCCTATAGGATAGCATCACAAACACAACGACACCTCAGGAAGCTGTCCTAAAGGTAAGCACGCCGCAGGCCCTCCCTCTCCTGGCGAGCAACAAGCGCGGCTCGGTCTGCAGCGTCCCTCTCCTCTTAGGCCCTCTTCAGCTCTTGATCCAGCAGGGCCATGTCCTAGGGATAGTTGCTGGCTTGGAGACGAAGACTCTGTAGCTCCTGCTCCAATGATTCCACCTTGAGGCGTTCCTGGGCCAATTCCTCACTCAGATCCCGGGTCTGCTGGTACAGGGTGGTATGACCATCTGGTAGAGCCCGAGAGGCAGAGGTGGCTTGAAAGAAGGAAATGGGGATCAGTGCCCTCAAATAAAGAGAGGTTCAGGAGAGGTGATACATGTAAGCACAGTCGAGAAGCCTCGTAGGAGGCTTAGGGACCAAGACCCAAGTTGGCCATTCTTTGCATAACCCCCTGGTCCAGGAGAGGTGAGAGGGTGTCATGCATGGCCTTGTGAGAAGGATTCGGTGACAGAAGACCCACACTAGGCCTGGCAGAGGATGGAGAAGCAGGAGGAGAAGGAGAGGGAGAGGCGAACTTCACTCCCCCTGCAGATTTTGCCCTCTTGCCGGGAGTAGATACCCTCCTGGCGGTGCACTTAGTACGTGCCATGGTAAACAAAGGAAAAGAAAGTTTTTTGGGATGAGGTAAGAGCTTTGGAGAAGGCATAGGAAAGTTTCAAAGGGTAAAATGGGAGAAGTCTTGCGTGTGATCTTCTCAATTTAAAGATCATCAGGAACCTTTTCAAATTCAAAAGGGGAAACATTAAAGAAGAGAGAGGAAGGACACCGAAAAAGTCCCAAGTAATAATGGCAAGGTTATGAAACGGCAAATGGCGGCTCTCGGGAGGCAAAACATCCCTGACACATGCATGAAAGAATTTAAGGGATTGTTTGGTGTGTGGAATTGAAGAGACCCACCCATATTCAAGTTCTAACCCATAGAAAATAGGCGGGTTTGGGGGAAAATGACAATCCTATATATAGGGGTGATCTATGATCAATGCAATTAGATTGGCACCTCCGAAAATGGATGAGGAACAACGCACTGAATAAATGGACTTGTACCACACGAGTGGGCAAGAATGCGAAGGCCCATGATAAACGGGTTTAGCGGTCCAGCTCGATAAGGAGAGAAGAACCGTTGGAGGTTAATGGCTTGATTCGGATCAATTAAGGTGGTAATTAAGATCATAATTACACGACCCCTTAATGAGCCATAAAATCAGTAATTGGTAATAAAGGGGCCATTAAGGCTTGACCAAAGTAACTGTCTAGGTAGACTATAAAAGGTAAACTTTGAGGCCAAATCATGTAAGTTCACTTTGATACCCAAGTTTCCTCTTTCAGAAACTAAACTCTTTCGATCCTTTACTAACTTGATCGTCGGAGTGTTTCCAGCCGTTCAACCGGTCCTTGTTTTGTAGTAACTCTCATTTGGACCAAGGCGTGTTAGTATTCAACTTGGAAGATTTGTGATCCAGTCCACTATCGAAACCGGACCAGATCATCAGTTGTTGAAATCTACATTTGATCTATTTGTAGACATGTTGGTCATGTATGATATATATTCACCAATTTGAAAGGGAGTGTCAAAATTTATAAATATTCTTAGAATATTAATTATTTTAGGCACGCATATATTTAATCCTTGATTATTTCCATGTGATAGATAATCAAGGATTATTTTCATATGAGAGATATAACTTCCTTATATAGGTTAGGTTAATACACTACTTGTATTCTATTTAAAGTTTACTTTTGGCTCAGAATGAATATACAATTATAATTCACAAAACCTATAGATTGATTATCATTATATGAGAGAGTCTTCAAAGAACGGTATATGTGACGTTGTATTGGTCATAATAATGCATCTTGTAGAGTTCGATATCCTCATAACCTTATAAACTATCAAAATCGGTTGAAGAATGCAATTTATGATATGTCTCTAAGGATGCATAATTCTGAAGATATTCCTCTCAACAATACCCAAATTCGAGTCCTGGCCAGTACACATGTAAACTGAAATACTACAATTATTAACCCAAGATTTATGAATGGAGATTCTCTGTCTCATCTGGAACAAAAAGGAAACGATACATCTTCAAGCTCAAACAATTCTTCTCATAATAGGTCAGGCTCTACTTCAAGTCCCTTCCAAGTTATTCCCTTTGCTGAAAATAGTTCTCAATCACATTACTCTGAAAGTATGAATATTAACCCATCATCCCTAGGTACATCCAGTGAAAATTTAGCTCTTTCCATTATACCTTTTCCAAACCCTACACTAAATTACAAACCTAGTCCTAGCCCTAGTTCGTCTTCCCAAACTTCTGCCTCAGATTTAATACCAAATTTTATCTTAATAGACCAATTTACTACAGAAAATGAAACTTCACTGGAACCAACACATAGCCCTACACCTTATCTTGATTCTAATTGTCTAATCCTTCAAGCAATCATTCCTCCTACTACTTTTGCAGTTCATTTAATGTCCTTGCAAAATGGAAATGATTCAGGCCCCAGTTCTCTAGAAGCAACCAATGTTGAAGAGTTACTTAATGTTGATGAATTAATTGAATGGTTGGGTGAAGATAGTGCAACTTGGGTGCTAGAAATGGTACAGTTGGCTCATATACATATGTGCTTACAACAAATTATTGATCTTCATCTTACATGGGCCACAAATGAATTCTTCGATGATGATACATTTAGGGTTGTAAATGAGCCGAACCCTACCGAATATAAACTATTCGAGCTAGGCTCGTTGTTATTCGAACCTTAAAAGTATTTGCTCGGCGGAGGGGTCGGGGCCGAGTTGACACACACCCAACAAGATTTGTTCGGCGGGACGAATGTCTATTTTGCCCCCCATGGCTGCAGTTAGCTTACAAAAAATATATCCGGTGACGTACGCTTATTTCAATATTAAAAATCACTATTTCTGGGCAAGCAGGTATATCAAGTTGCCGGGTTGGGGCTTTAAAGGGCTTACAGGGACTAAATGACTAAATTATAATAATATGGCTCAGTTTAATCGGTAATCGAGTCGAATTTTTTCGACTGCCTCGGTTCAACGAATAATAAATTTTAACGGGTTGCGACCTCACGTTTGATATCAATCATGCCTCTAATCGAACTATTTCAAGCCAAATACTCCCCGAATCGAATCCAACATTTCAAGTAATTCTACAATCCTAGATACATAATATAAATTTCAATCCACAATCGATTATGAAGATCAATGGAAACTATTGACAGATCGTATAGAAGAATCAGTCTAAACTCTCTCCCCCAATTGATGATATGTGATGAAAAATTGCAGGCATGGTAAACACCACTCAAAACATGCAATTTTATAATTCCCTCACAGGACACTCAGATAGTGATTCATCTTCTAAACAAAATCCTGAATTATCTCGTAATGAGAATCAAAATGCAAGCATACCTTCACACACACTAGCCTTTGTTTCAATATTCACTTGAGATCAGATATAATGCACTCTTAATATTGCTGCTAAAACAACCAATGGCTCAGTGCAACAAATATTTAACGGATGTTATCGTTCGGCTCAAACGTAAAAACCGATTAACCGAACCGACTTGTACCCCATTTGGTTGGAAAAAAATGAGACCGAATCGAAATGGTAAGAAAAAAAATCAAACCTATTAAAAAATAACTGCTTTAGCATAAACCGAACCGAAACCGACCGAACCGAACCGAGTATATATATTTTGTTTAAAATATTTATATTTGTGATATTTTTAGTTTATAACTATTTTAGTTTGAAATCATGAGTACTCTATTTTAGTTTGAAATCATGTATTTGGTGAATGTTTGGAAGTATCTATTAGTAATCAATGTTATTATGCATGTGTTAGTAATATATTTGGGGAGCTATATCTATTATCAGGCATGTTTCAAACAACTGCTAGTAACGCTAAGCACCGGCCGAACGATCGCCACGGTATCACGATTTTGTGATATGCTGGCCGAATTTACGACGATCTATCCTATATATAAAAGTTTGGGGCGATCATAATTGTTTCTGAAGTAAACATAGAAAATCATTTAGGCTATCCACATGGCATCATACTTAGATGCCACTTGTCCAATATTAATAGGCAAATTAAAGAATAACTATCATTATCTATCCTACAATACAACCATACCATTACTAGAAAACAGTGGCAGCCAAGCCGCTGAAACGACACCCTAATGACACCATGGTTTAGTAAAGCCTGGCCGGGCGTCGGGTATACTAATCGACGCCCACCTACGACACTAAATTTCATACCGACACCAAAACCGGCATCACATGTAGACATTTCCAAGCCCGCTCGGGGTTCGGGCTACCCGACACCACACCGACGCCATAAAACATTTTAATTTCTTTTTGATTTATTTTATTACCGACACTTTACCGACACTTTGTTTAATTAATTTTATTTTTCTATTTTATAAATCGACAATCGCACTCTAATACTCATATTTAATTATTAATTTTATTTTTGATTTATTTTATAACCGATACACCCTACCGACACCAAATAATTTATAATACCGACAATATGTCAAGACGACACAAAACCGACACCATACGTGCACAAAACCCAACTCTACCCTCGACACCAGATCGATTTATTACGCGTAAATTTTTCGAAAACTAAAGTACTGGATGCCGCAACATTTGCAAGTAAAACCAAAGCCGCAAAAATTCACAAAATACCCAAAACAAGGAAAACAACATACAAAACAACATCAAAAATAATATAAACATCAAAACAAAAATATCAACAACAACATAAACATCAAAAAAATAATAACACAAACAATATCCAAAAAATGATAAAATTACTAATTTTTCTCTCTTTGGATAATTTTCCTACAATAAAAAACGAAATGTAACAACATTATTATCAAGATAAAAAATTAGATAGACATAAAAATCGAAATATAATAAAATTAAATAAAATACTAGATAGACATAAAAAATGTGGGAATAAAAATAATTACTTCCTCAAACAATTTTCCTACTAAAATGAAACATTATAACAAGGTCATGATCATAAATAATTAGATATCTAACAAAATAATTATCTCAAATAAATTCCCTACAAAAGAAACAATTAAAGAAAGAAGAATTATTATAAAATTAAACAAAAACAATAAGTAAACATAGTCAGATGAAATTGTGAAAGTTAAAATGTAAAAAATATAGTGATTATGAGATTGGCGTTTATATAATGAAGGGTCAGCTCGAAATTTAAGCCGACCACTTAAATAATGACACCGCATCGACGCCATGTGCGCCAAATGAATTTAAAATTCCCGCACTTTATTTTTAGCGGGAAAATGAAAATTTTGTATACCGACACTACCCGACACTATACCGACACCATCTTCAATTATGTAATTACACATACCGACACATAACCGACACCATTCCTTCGTATAAATGCCACAATCGGGTTATGTTATTTTCACGATCACACCTAACATTCAATAGCCCCACAATATCAAGGAAACGAACAACATACCATCGCAGACACCATTATCATATACTGTTCTAAAACACAAATACTTAATCGCTTTACGGGAAATTTTAATAAGACGCAATGGAATATCGATAGGCTTTCATTTTCAAATCCAAGAAACCATACAAATAATCACGAAAAGTAATTGTGTTTCTTCAAAATTTTGCAACTCAAGTAGCAATACGTAACTGAACGAAGCACAACAG
>JADFUC010000073.1:0-139762 GCA_019722365.1 Lithospermum erythrorhizon | reverse complement strand
ATCACTTCGTTCAGTTACGTATTGCTAAATTCGATTAAATTAAAGAGCCCGGTGGTATAAATGAATCTTGAATTATCTTGTGATAAAACTTGATGGAGCATTAATTCACGTACCTTTACATCCATAAATTAGGGGTGTTGGCCAGCGTGTCTAAAGCGAAACCCGCGCTTATCTTATAAATATCCCACATATTTGAGTTGAGGAAGTAATCTGAATTTTAAGTGGCGATTGTAATTAAGTCTTTAACTCCCTACGCACGATTCTAACTGCTCGTCGGGTGATTGCGTCGGCTTGATAAATTAAATGCAAAGGCCAAACATCATCGGCCATGCGCCCTACGACATCGAAGCACGTCCGAGCCTTTGACATCCCTATGCTAGGTCGGAACCATGAATTCAAATTGGCTAGTAAACGGGGTAAGCACGGTCAGGCGCGTAAAAGAAGAAGCAGAGACACGATCGGACCTGTCAGGCTCATTTCGTCCACTCTGCCCAGAAATGAATAAATCTCGCGTAGTGATCATGGCGATCACGAGGGTTGAATTAGGCCGCAGCATTGGATCGAGGAGTAGAGATGTGAAATATCATTGGCCGAAATCATGGAGTAGATGGTAGCGTAAAATCCGCCCGCATCATAGGGAATCATCCGCAAATAGTAGGTGTGATATGGATGTGCACCCATGAAGTTCCCTTGGGAGGCCGCAGCACCATTCAACATTGCAATCAAGGCTTCAGTGCAGAGTATAAATAGATATGGAGACAAGGGATCACCTTGGAAACATAGAATATGCCACAGAGGAAACATATGCCATAACTCTGGAAATCCATATGCAATTAAAGCCCCCTATTTCCGGTCCTCAAATTCTTGATATAATAAATGAGCTTTAAAGGCCATTAGGAGGATAAACACTTTGGGTCTGTGATATAACTTCAGGAAGACTATCCTTAATTCCTATTCATAATACCTTTCTAATCACCTTAGCCATCACACTACACAATGAAATAGGTCTATACTGAAATTATTAATAGCAATGAGATCAAACTGAAATGCATGAAATTATAAGTTAAAGACTTGTAATTTACTTATCATTTTAGGCACAACGGTTTTTATTAATACTTGTATGTCATATATATTGACTGTTGGAATATATTATTAATTCAACAATTTTACATAAAACTTATTGAGTAGAGTATAGTCAATGTCTAAAAATCGAACCACTTAAAACTAAAGATTTGTTTGTTAAATCTGAGAAACTGAAATATGAAGTATGTAGTTCTACTATAAGTATAAGTGATTGAATATTGATTGACTGAAATTGAATTATAACTAAATTTGAATACTGAATATATTGAGGAGTTGTTTGATAACGATTTGAAAAAACTTAAAATTGAGTTGTATTAACGGTTTGTCCTAACTTATTGCATTTATAATAATAATAATAATCATAATAATACTAATAATTATAATAATAATAATAATAATGATGATGATAATAATAATAATAATAATAGTAATAATAATAATAGGTAATATCAATACTAATAATACTAATAATAATAATAATAACTTTGACTTTATCTAGATAAAAAATATATAATTTTGGAGGGATAAGTGAGTGTGGAGAAAATTATGGGAAGAGAAGTATGTAACTTTGGACTTTTATTACTTCTGATTTGGTTAAGAGGAGAAAATTAAGAATTTTAACTTAAAAACCTCTTAAAGATTTTTTATAAGATCTTATTTTATTCTGTACTTAAAATAATTAATTAACAAACAAATTTAATAAAAAAAAAGTGTTGAATTGATTAAGTTTTAGTTTTTAAAAAATTTAACAAACACTACTAAGATTTGAACCATCAAATTGAGTTTTTGAGTAAAGTTATTCGAGTCCAAATCTATCAGCATTTATTTAATTCCCGTTCAGTAAAAGACGACCTAACTATCAGGTAATGTATCCATAAAAAGAGGTTCATAATTCTGATGTGCAAGTTACATCTCTTCTCCTTAGATCAGTAGCAACTAACAAGTAGAAATCAATCGATGACAATACTTTTTTGCAATAAGGAGAACTAATCGACCCAAAGTTAGGATAAGAATAAGTAATAATCTATCAAGCATTGTTGCTTTCAAATTGCAGAACAAAAACAAAACAGTACCGAAGAATATTTGAGAGTAAGCTCTCATATTCTGAGCAGGTGAAAATTACGGGTTTATTAACTTTTATTTATTTATTAGTGGTTCGTTAATGATTAAAAATATAAATTATACCATTATATAATATATTTTCTTCTTCTTTTGGTACGTTCTATTTTCTTAAAAAAATTCATTAATGTCAATTATGTAAGCTTGTTTTTAACTTTTCGTAATTTGTGTCGATTTGTTCAGTAATTTTGGTGCAGCGTTAATTAAGTCGTAGAATAATTTTTTAGTCTGATTTTTTGATTTTTTCAATTGTTTCATAGTAGAATAAGTGATGTCTGCAGAAACTTTATATTGAAATTAAATAATTTTGAAGATTAATGAATATTAATGAATCGTATCATTAATAAACGTAAACATTCTCACATGATTTTGAGGGGCCGACAAATAAAGCAAAACAAATTTTGTGCACGAAGTTTAATACAGTACTGAATGAGTAAATGCTGTAGGCAGCAACTCCAAAGAATGTATCCTTTGATACGTGGACTCTTTGTCAGCATTTTATCCATATCCATCTCCTCCCTTAAATTCATCATCAAACTTTTCATATTCAATTCGTCCTTCAAATAATAACTAACAAATTTATTTCTAAAAAATATCACAATTATTTTTAATAATGACTTTCTAATAAATTTTGAACTGTCAATTATAACCCAAGTCCTCATTATAGATTACTGATATATAATTAAACCATTTAATAAATTTTTTATGACCACTAGGCAGGGCTGGGCAAGAGGGCCCCGTACCCCCTCCCTCCACCCCAAATTAAAAATAGTTATTATATATGTAGTTATATAATCTATAAGTATATATAATCTACAAGCCATATTGGCGATTCTGAGAGTGAAATAGAATTAATGTAATTTACATTTCACCTCTATTGAAAAATGTGTTGATTTTATTTCTATGATAAGCTTAAAGCTGATGAATTATAGCAAGCGCAATATGATAAACTTTATCCATAATAATTTCCATAATAATAAAATGTTAATATCTTGAAATAATGTATGTTAATTTATTTGTTTAACATGAATGCTAAATTTATTTATACTTTCCTTTGGGTGGGATGTGATTATTGTAAAATTATTATTAAAACGTTGTGAGAAACCTCGACTTAGAGTAAATTGTCGATAAAATTTCCTTATCACAAGCTTTAATTATTTCTTCTTATTCAAACATCGAAATATTAATACATGTTACATAATTTTGAATATTTTTTCCTGAATTATGAAAAATTATCTTATACAAAAACATAATGAAATAATTTGCATGGCCCAGTAAATGCGGAATCACAGTAGTAATAAAATAATATATAAATCTTTTGAATTTGGAATAATGAGAATTGAGAACTTTTATGAGCCAACCAAATACGACTTCATTGAGTCCTATGCGAAATGATCAATCACGTCACTTTCACTTACACGATTTTCTCTTGGAATGTCCTCCAAATAAATAATTCTCAACCGTTATATATTTTTACATGTTAATATATAATGATTTAAATATCAATATCTTTCAATTTTATCACATGCTTCGTAGTTCCAGAGTCTGAAACTGGAACAAAGTATAATATCTATTATCCTACTTATCTTTTCGAATGTAATGGATACAATCGTTTTCGTAAATCGAAGCGTTTGAAAGTGAGGTTAAAGTCGTGTTATTCTTCGTGATAGCGTAGATGTAAATACATGTTCTAATTTCCAATCAATTACATTATTTTTTTATTTTGTTTGACGGCCATGGCCCCGTATTCACATAAAACCCATTTCGTGATTAGTCAGGTGGTCGTAAGATATTCTTCGTATGTTGAAATTTAGTCAGTCGTGTAGTGACAGGCGATTTTAGAAAAAAAAAATTAATAAATTTTCTATGATCAAACACACTTTGTGAGGCTTTAATCTCATTTACACTAATACATAAAAAGTATTATGTATAATACGTTAACTAATATAAGTATAAGTATTTTTAAATATCAAACAAAATATAAAATACAGAGACAATCTTGCAAAGATGGAAAAATAACTTATACTACAATAATAAAATTATACTCCCTCCATTTTGTAGTTATAAATTTTAACTGTTCTGTAGATTAAAAAAAAATAATTGAAAGTGCATTAAAATGTAAATGACAATCAATTTTAATAAAATGTAAAAAGTAGTCAAAATGTATATTAAAAATGTAAAAAAATTATTTATTATGCTAAACCGATAACTATAAAAAAACAAAAAAAAAATAATTGAAACGATAACTATAAAAAAAATGAAGGAAATATTACAATTTAGATGTATATGAATAATACTTAATACAATAAAATTAATATCTCCATCAAAAACTGAATTTACAATCCAATAAAAAAACAACAACCACATTTTTTATGCAAGGTACATCTTTGTCCATCAACAAATTAATAATGATGATGAAATATAAACAATAAGATAAAGGTCCACCATAATATTAAATTTCCCAAAATGAACTAGTTTCAATTATTGGATAAAATCATAAATATATACCCTCAAAATTAATAAATAATATAAAAATAAATAAATAAAAAAGAGAATCTGATAGCTTCTTCTTCATCTACTACTGCCTCAATCTCTCATCTTCATTCAATACTCATACCTCTTCAAGACCTCAGATTTGTCCCAAAATTATTGTCCACTTTATTCTCACATTTACATTAAAATAATTTCAAGAAAATCAAATTTATGTATTTATTGCAAAAAATAATCAATACCCAAAATCCTTAATTATCCATTCATTTCATTCACATATACTTACACAAACTTATATGTATATATATATATATATATATATAATTTATATTGAATAAAATTGTAAACTTTATGTTCTAGCTTTTACTTCTGAAGTTTGCTGGATTGTTTTGTTTTGGGTATGCTAAAAGTAAGTTTTGTGAATTTCAAGATTACATTTTTAGTTTTGCTGAGTTATAAAATGATCTGAATGGGTTGCTTTGAATAGTTATAATAATTTGATTAAATAATAGTTTTTTTATTTTGGGAATTTCAAGATTACATTTTTAGCTTATCTGAGTTATTGAAATGATCTGAATGGTTGCTTTGAATAGTTATAGTTATTTTATTAGATAATAGTATATATTTTTTTTAATTTCCGGAATTTCAAGATTGGATTTTATTTATTTTGCTGAGTTATTTTAGTGAACTGAATTTGTTGCTTTTGATAGTAATAGCTATAAGCTATCGGATTAAATTATAGTATTTGTGGGATTGTGAGGTGGGGTGGTAGATTTAGGATTTGAGTGATGGTGGTACAAGGGAATGAGCACTTGGATGCAATTTTGAACTCAGTTCAAGTGGTTAAGAATGCATTTTCGCCTTTGGAGAGTAGTATTAAGAAAGTGGTCAAGGATTTTGAGAAGTGTTGGCCGGGTTTAAACCAAGGGAGAGTGGATGATGGATGTATTGATGATAGAATTGAACAGAGGTTGAAGAAAATAAAATCAAAAAAGAAGTGTAGATCGAATGAATTTGCTTATATGGATGACGGAAAGAGAGGTTTAATGTTTAAGTTGCCTGAGAGAGGATATGGCAGTTATGTGGTCACTGTTGATTAATGGTTTTGTTCAGGCATTCCCATTCCCATTCCCTTTCAAGGCTGGGAAAAGGAGGGTGCAGAAATCGTGTCGTGAGAGTGAATCGTCTTATAAACCAATGAATTCGTGTGGGTTTAGACGGAAGGGAATCTCAGGAACAGCTTTTCAAGGATTGGTTGATGAAGGGTTGAATAGTAATGAGGGAAAGGATTTGTCGTTTGAATATCTGTTAGCTTTCCTGGTTGATGAGTTAACCCAGAATTTGCAACAGTTGGATGCTAGTGTCCAGGAAAGAGAATGTAAGAGTAGCGATAAGCCTCCCCCTGTCACTACTTTTGATCACTGGAAGGTTTTTACCAGCATTCTGGAGGGAAAAAGAACTGATCTGAATGTGTTTTTCCGGAACTTTAGATTTGCCCGAGTAGGAGGAGTTCCATCAAGTATGGTTGAAGTCTCTTCTGCCAAAGAAAGTGATAATGAAATCAACACTACGACCCATGTAGAAGAGCGTAGAATTACTTCAGCACAGAAACTGGCCAATGGCTTGCTTAGCATTCCCTTGTCAAATGTGGAACGTTTAAGGTCCACTCTTTCCACAGTATCACTGACGGAACTAATTGAGCTTTTACCTCAACTAAGGCGTTCCACCCAAGACCATCCCGACAAGAAGAAACTGTTTTCAGTTCAGGAGTTCTTCAAATACACAGAAGCTGAAGGTGATTTTTTATTAATATTTTCTTTCTTGGAATTTTTGTTGTGTTTCTCATTCATTGATCTTCGCATTTTATAAACTTTACCTTGTTTTACAAATATCTTGGAACCTGTGTTTACTGAGCTTTTAGTGTGAGTGCATGCAATAAATATTAACGAAGTATATGTTGCATCGTGTTACATGATATCAACCTCTAAACTTTAATGTGTTTGGCTGCTTCATTTTTAGGTATTTTATGTTGGGTAATTACTGCATTGTTGCAGGGAGGAGATTTTTTGAAGAGTTAGACAGAGATGGAGATGGCCAAGTAAATTTGGAAGATCTTGAAATTGCTATGCGGAAGAGAAAATTGCCTTCGCGATATGCTCGTGAATTCATGCATCGTGCTAGACGGCACCTTTTCTCGAAATCATTTGGTTGGAAACAGTTTTTATCTTTTATGGAACAGAAGGAACCAACCATTCTACGTGCTTACACAAGTCTGTGCTTGAGTAAGTCGGGAACTTTACAGAAAAGTGAGATTTTGGCTTCTCTTAAAAATGCTGGTCTTCCAGCAAATGAAGACAATGCTGTTGCTATGATGCGTTTTCTCAACTCAGACACGGAGGAGTCAATTTCTTATGGACATTTCAGAAATTTTATGCTTTTGCTTCCATCATATCGTCTCCAAGAAGATCCCCGGTAAAACTAATTTTCATACAATTGAACAAGCCTGAAATTTTGTTTCCTCAAATTGAAATATCACTCATGTTCTCCTGTTCCTAAGAACCCTGTTCCCAAGTTTTCTCAGTGGGATGCTTTCTGAGTGGCCTCACTCTGAATTTTAAGATTGTGTTAATAACTGGATCATGAACCTCCCATTTGTTGCAGTATATATTTATGTTCAAATAATTAGATTAGTATTGTTCTATTGTTCTTTGCATGGAGATTGATATGTGAATATTGTTTAGCAGTCCATTATAAGTTCCTTCCATGAGCCTTATTTTGTTCCATTACTGTCTGCCTTTTTCATCATGAAGCCATCCAGCCTTTCCTGCATCTGTGTAACTGACACAATTTGTCATAAAACATTCAGGTGTATCTGGTTTGAATCTGCTACTGTAGTTGCTGTTGCTCCGCCAGTTGAAATCCCTACTGGAAATTTTTTAAAATCGGCATTGGCAGGAGGCCTTGCGTGTGCATTGTCGACTTCTTTACTGCATCCAGTGGACACAATTAAAGTAAAGTGTAGAGTGTGCTTTATATTTTGGTAGAAAGTGTTATTATGATGTATTGGCGATGTTAAAATATGACTATTACGAAGTCACGTTTACTCCTTTCAGACATCAGTCCTTCATTTACTGTTCACGAAGTCACTGATAATTAATAAGTCAATCTGTTGACCTTGTGTGGTGTGTTGCACTTAATCAAATCAGTATTTTGTATCTAACCTTGTTCAATAGGTCTTGTAATCTATCATAAATGGTTAATAGTCCCACTAATTTGAATTTAAATGTTGGTCATGGAAGAAACGTAGAATGCATAAGGTATTTCAGTAGTTAATATGACAGTAGAGCACATTCTCTGTTCCCCACATTAGATCTTACAGTCTCTACTGAATGCACAGACTCAAGTGCAAGCATCAACACTTTCATTTCCAGAAATCATATCAAAGGTTCCTCAACTTGGAGTTCGAGGTTTGTACAGGGGTTCAATTCCAGCAATCTGGGGACAGTTTTCAAGGTAAATTGTTTCTCTTCTTGTATTCTTGGACCTTTATATTCCGGATATTGTTGTAATAAGTGTTGAACATACTGCAGCCATGGCTTACGAACTGGAATTTTTGAAGCTACCAAGCTTGTTTTGGTGAACATAGCTCCTACACTTCCTGAACTACAGGTACTCTTGACGGTCTGTGTTATTTTCTTTTTCTTCCTATTCTATATAAATACTTGCTCAGTTTATTTTTCAATAAGGCTTGTTGCATAATGTTTTCGTTCTCTTTCTTACTGAATTTTACTCAAGTTTAGGTATCAGTGTTATCCTCCTTTATGTAAGGCTATATATTATGTCTTTTTTGTCTGAGCATCTGGCTGCTCACCTACAATATGCCTCATGCTCTTATGAGCAGAGGATCTCTTGCTTAACCGAATAAATGTTATTAAAGCTTTCATGAGATTCTGATTTTTTAAACATCAAAGTTCTCTTCTCTGGACATTATCTGTAGGTTCAATCTGTTGCATCCTTCTGCGGAACTTTCTTGGGCACAGCTGTTCGAATACCTTGTGAGGTAATGAAGCAAAGGTTGCAAGCTGGTCTATTTGAGAATGTGGGGGATGCAGCCATCGGGACATGGCAACAAGATGGTCTGAAGGGTTTCTTCCGGGGGACTGCTGTAACACTGTTCCGGGAGATTCCATTTTATGTTCTAGGCATGGGTCTTTATGCCGAATCAAAAAAGGTACGTTCGGTTAAAAATAATTGCCCTTGTTCATTGGATAATTTTGTGGAGTGACTTTTAATGGTTATTTTTCAACTGTTTGCTATTTTTACTAGTTACTTACTTTTGGTTGTGTTTATCACAGGCTGTTCAGCAGCTCTTAAGCCGAGAATTGGAACCTTGGGAAACAATTACTGTTGGGGCTGTGTCGGGTGGGATATCTGCTGTTTTAACCACGCCATTTGATGTGATCAAGACGCGAACGATGACAGCTCCCTTGGGAAGGCCTGTATCTCTATCAATGGTAGCTTTCTCCATTCTTCGCCTAGAAGGCCCCCTCGGATTGTTCAAAGGCGCTATTCCCAGGTTCTTTTGGATTGCTCCCCTTGGTGCCATGAATTTTGCAGGATATGAGCTTGCAAAAAAAGCAATGGTTAAACAAGAAGAAACCGCTGAGCTCGCTCCTGAAAAGTAGTTGGCTACTTCTTATGTTAGCATAGAATGAACTAGATTATCACACTACAATCTTTCTTCTCCAGGTAGTTCATGTAAAATCTGCTCCACAGTTCTATGCTTTTCCTGATTAGGGTGTCGACCTGTTTAACTCGTCGAAATCTCCGTTTTTGTGGAAACTCTGAACTGAGAAGTTCTTGTCCCAAAACTAATTTCCATAGCTTACAAGTTGTTTTCATTACTTTATCGTATACTGGGAAACATTTTTCGTTCACACTGTCCAGAGTGTCCTTACGTTGTTGACCATTTATGTTGTTGGATGAAGAGTTATCAAATGTACACGAAAAAACAGAGATTTGTATTTATCATTTGATACAAATAGTGTTCGAGATAATTGTCAATATAATTACCGAATAGTGTGGCGCCGTTGAAGTAACGTCATGCCAATTTGGTCGCAAAAATATTACATGTGTTGCAGTATAGTGCTTTGAGAAGTAGCAAATATTATGCATTAATTCCTATTTGGGCGTCCAAATCGAGGAATTAATGTTTTAACGTTATATTTTTAAGGGATAAATCTTTAATATTGTATGTCATTTTAAAGAAAGTGTCGTAATAATATCATTCATCTGGGGGGACCGATTATCTGGGGATCAAATTATAAAGGATGGTGCAAGAGATTAAATTATACGAATACTTATATTGACAATTAACTCCATAGCATTCCATATTTTTGACTATGTTGAATATTGAAATTAGAACAGATAAACTTTGAGAATCAGCTTATGTTTCTTAAATTCCAAATTTGATCAACAATTAGCAGAATTTGTTTTCGATCTGAAACTCTTTGGCCAAGGATGCAAAATTTGTTATTATATATAACTTTTGAAATTTTGAAATTAAATTTTTACATACTTACATTTTTCGAAGATATTTTGTACTTAGGTATGTATAAATAAATCATATACTTATTATCTTTAGAACCATCACACCTTCCTTTTAAGCCAATGATCCCCACCCACCCACCCACCCACGAAGCGATAGCCAATTAATTAAAAGAAAGCAGAGAAACTGCAAAAAGAGCAACAAATCTGTTGATGCCTGAACATTGATCAGGAGTAAATATTTTCCACCATTTTACTGAACCATAAGCCAAAATCATGGCAACATACAAAGGTACAACTGCTGTAAGCACATGGTACAAGTCTATTGCAGATATCATTTTCACAAAACTTGTAATAAAGGTTGAATCTTTTTCAAGTTTTAAGAATACCCAGAAGGAAAAATATGATATTTCACAAGTTCAAACTGGTGTTCAACAAAAAAAATGTAAAATTTCACACTCTTCTAGCCCTTTTTAGCTAAACTCCAAAATGAACCTATTGAGTAACTAAAAGTTGAAAGCAAATTCATTTAGCTGATCATAATAAGGTAAACCAACCAAGTTTTTTTTAAGATTCAATTTTAATTGGTTTTCTTAGCCCCATCTTTGGATGGTGTAGGTCGATTTTGACGAAACTGATGAAGCATAAAGATGGGTGGGTGTTTAATGTCCCTGTTGATGATGTTGCTTTAGGGCTTCATGATTATCACCAGATTGTGAAGAGGCCTATGGATTTGCGTACTGTTAAGTCTAATTTTGCCAAGAAATTGTATACTTCTCCTGTTGAATTCGCGGTTGTTGGGTGGGTGGGGCTGAATGGGCTGAGCTGTTGGGGTGGAAGTGGAATGGTTTGGGAAAGATAATAGGTTTGGGGCGGAGGTGGAATGAAAAGACAAAGTATTTTGAAAAATGTATAAAAAAGTAATTACAAATCCCAAGTCAAGGACTTCAGTGATCAGAGGTGGGATGATCAGTTAAAAATTTTATGACGTGATGTTCTGAATTCACCTTCAAATTATTGTAATAATAAGATTTTCAGGTATGTTCCATTTATTGGAGAGGAAGGAAACAATGAGAATAAATAATATAGCCCATTATTAGTAGAACATTTGCTAGAACTTATTAGCTGGGATGTTAGAAAAAGTATTAAATTAGTTTTGTCTCTGCCATCTTATCGTTATTTTATTAAATTAATTTTGGCATCTTGTCAATATATCCATGAACTTTTTAGTACACTCAGTTAGCATAAACTTTCATCGGGATTGCCACACTCGACTCGTTTTTCGCATTTTAAAATTCATTTTAATTTAAAAACTTAAATGACTATTTTCACATTTAAAATATTTTATATAATTATAATATAATACTCTTAGATTTTAACCTTTGACATCTACTCTGCAGGCTTTCATAAGCTTTCTCGGCAGAACTTACTGACATTTTTTGTGTGACACACTTCTAAGCCGGATCTCAAATATCAGTTTCTTCTTGTGTTACTTTCTATTATTATAAATTTATAATCAAAACACGTTTTTCACATATTTTACACACTTGAGGAAGAAGCACCGTGCTCGTTTCCCTCTGATAGACTTTTTTTCATTATTTTGTATTCTCTTGGCTTTTTATGACCATGGGTTATGTTTATTTTTTATTGTGTTTGCTTTGATTTAGTGAGTTTTAATGGATTATTATTATTTGATAGAACTAATTTAATTTTTTTTGGGATGAAATTTAGAGGATTTTAGTCTGAATTATTTTAATAGATTAGTATGGATGTTGTTGAATTTGTGAAAGTAGTGGTTTTTTTTTTTTTAGCACTGTGATATGGGTTATATTTGTTTTAACTTTATTATGATCGTTATTATGACTGTATGTTTAATTCAGTAGAGTTTTTTTATTCTCAAATTTGGATGAATTATTTTAATTGGTGTAGTTGTTGAAATTATGAAAAAGGAATGGCTTTTATATGCCAATCTAATGTATATATATGTTTGAGAAGTTGATTTTACTTTGTTGGGGTGCTTTCTTTGCGTCCTTTGAGGTTTACTACTGGGTAAAAGGGTTTGGTGTGGTGTTATTTAGAAGTAGAAGTTGGAAATGTAGGATCTGATTCTTGATAGGCTATAGGTTGAGGGTATGCTTGGGTACGGCTTGTGGTTCGTATGTCGAGTTTTTTGTGAGTCCCAGCTCCTCGAGAGGTCTGTTGGCAGCCAGGTTATGTATAACATATTGAAGAAATTTCCTTGATCTAATTTTGCAGTTGGGGAAGGTCGGATGTGCGTAGGCTAGGAGACTTGTCAAGACCCAGTGTTGGTGCGAGGCAAAACATCAAAATTATTTGTATTTTGAAAGACCTTGATGGGTGGAAGAGTTGAAAGTGTCGACTTAGGGGGGAAAGTTTAGGGGGTAGGGGGTAAAGTGGGGTGTGTCAAAAAAAAATTGCTTGTTGGTGAAAGTTCAGGGAGGAAAGTTTAGGAGGAAAAGTTCAGGGATAGGGGAGTAGGGGTGCAGGGTATGTGAAAGAAAGTGGTGGGTATATTATAATTATATAAAACTGTTTTAAATGTACCCTTTTTATCATGCTTTATCTTTATTGTAGTATTGGAGTGCAAAATAGTCGTTTTAAGTTTTCAGGTTGAAATGACTATTTTAAATATTAACGGGTTGAAGGGCCAATCACGGCAAGGTGATTTAGGAGGCCAATCTGATAAGGTGACTTGAGGGGTATAGTGACGAAGATGTCGAAATTGACCGATTTGTGGGAATAACGATCTTACGTAGCAAGCGGCCTCAATTAGTATTTAGAAAAAATAGTGTAATTTGTAACTCATGTCTGTCTAGCTCTGGTTCAAAACCATCATGTAGATCAAATTGGCAAGGAAAAAAAAAGAATGACAATTCGTCCATCAAAGTCTTGCGTCCATATCACCAGCAACTAAATTTTTATTTTCAATAAAATATATAGCCCATGGTCGAGAAAAAGTTTATTGAAAACGACAAGTCACTCATACATTAGTCACTAACAAAGTCTTTATTTCCTTTTTTTCTCCTTCCTTTAGTCAAATAAAAAGATTAGGAATTTTCAATTCCATAGACTAAAACAATATTATCAACGTTTAGCCATCCACCACGTATAAACTCGCTAAAACAATGTTGACATTTTTTCCCAAAAAGGAAATGGACAGGGATGCTAATGGTGTCATTATGCATTATTTTTCAGCTTGATCTCCTATAATGTTAGGATTGCACTTTAGGTATTAAAATGATTCAAATAGGGTGTCGATTAGCGTCATTTCATGATAAAAATTAATTAAGTGTGGTTGTGGTGTGGCCGAGGATCGAAATTGATCACCGGATGGAATTCACAGCACCCAATATTAGTACAGAAAATGTAAGATCCGGTAGAATATAATAAAACAATAAAACAAAGAAAAGCACCAAGCAGCATGCACTGTAGGTTAGCGTTGTTGGTTAGTTCTTTGTCTTTCTCTTTATTTTTAAAATCGTTTTTATCTGATAATTAAGCAAAAAAAATATATATATAATTATTTTTATTTTGAATATAAATAGAAGCCCCAGGGTTTGTATCGTTTGGATACCAAAAAATTTTGATTTTTTTACACAATTTTTATTAATTATATATTAAAATATTGTGAATTTTTTGAGGTAAAAAAAATATTTTGTGAAATGAAGATAAAATGATATGGAAGAGAGAAATTAATTTAATAATAGAATAGCCTTTTCTTATGAAATGTCAGGAATTTGATGCTCCTTGTTATTCTGAGGATAGTCTAGTATTAATCATTTACAAATAGTTACAAATTGATACCTAAATAAATGGATCGGGAAATTGAACCAAATCTAAACTGATGGCAGAGCAGGGATATTTTCATAATATAAAATATTAGTCTTCTAATTATTGTACTTCCACATTTGGGAGGAATGAATAAATTACAAAATGATACTTGAAAGTGGCATTGGTTACACTTTTATCAGTGTTTTATGACTAAGTATAATTGTTCACAGTGAATTACCAGTTGTACTGTTAACAATGCTAGAAATAACCCGAATGCCTATACTGATTAATAAAAATGCTTAGTAAAAATAAATCAACGTATTGGTAACTGATTCGATTACAACGCATACACCTAGTGCGGGATAAGGCTTAGTAAAAATTATGGCAGGGTGTTTATATAAATATAAGCACACTCGAGACAATCTACCATGTATGGAAAGTATAACAATCACCAATGACTTTCTATACTACATGCATGCACAACGATTAAAGTTTACAATGTTTCCTTTATAAACCTTTGTAATAACCGTTCTGAAAAAAAAAAAAAAAATTATTTAGAATTCGGTGGACCGGGAATAGTATAAATTTTTCGATGATGATATTATTTCGTAAACATTTTTTTAGCGAATTTTCATTTATAATTTGATAGTATTTCGCCATGGAAGAATTTTATCTTTGAATCGGGTTGGAATTTTAAAGTACGATAAGCGGAGAATTAACCCGGCCGAGGCAGGTGATTTTTTATAAATATCTTTGCGAACATCACCAGCATCATAAAACTAAGTCGCTCATCTTACTTATTCGTTTGAAAATACTTCCTCCCCTTGAACATTTTTTTCCATTTCCTGTGATTGTCATTTCAGCTGAAATGGAGTTGTAGAATATTGTTACCACAATCGTCTCTTCGAGGTTAAAATTAGAAAATTTCAGGTCTTTGAGATATTTCTTGGGTTTGACATAGTTGACTTTGAATTGAAGCTTTTCCATAATTAATTTTATGATAAATCTTAGTTGGTTATGGGTTACGTGGCGTATATAAGTGATGATGAATTCGTGATTTAGAGGTGGTTTGAGATGTATGAAGAGGTTGACTTTTTAGGTTTTAAGTTGAAACTTTTTGGGTTGATATTTTTCTAAAGCTTTTAAATTATGTAGGAGGTTATATTGGGGCCTTGTATAAAGTTGTTATGATGTTAAATTGGTGATTTAAAATTTATTAAAAAGGTGTTATGTTGAAAAGTGAAAATTAAAGTTGGGTACATAATTGTCTTCCCGGAGTATAGATTGTTAATTATGAGCGATGAAATAAATTAGAATGACTTATGTATTTGATTTGTAGTGAGAAAGTGATAGAATGGAATTGGCAGGATCGATTGGGTTGTGTCAGATGGGATTATGAATTCGATAGTTTATCGAGTCAAGTTAGACCATTTAGAAATAGTTCCCCTAAGAATTGGTTATGTATCCTCTAGAGCGCCCGGTATAGTAATAGGTTTTGATCATGCACTACAGGTATTTTGGTAGGCGTTGATAAATTAGGAAAGGCCGGTGCAGCAGTGCATCTTTAGAAGGTTTGTGGTAGCTAAGCGAGAGGTGAGTACTTATCTCGCGGTGTTACTTCACGTACTTGTGATTTGTGATATACATGTTATTGTGGTGTGATTAGGTGAGAATGAGTATGCGTGTCATTGTGTTATGATTATGAGAATGATATCGATATGGTGTTGTGTTATGTGATTGTGTTTACGTAGCGGCTGAAGATTTAATGGGAGGTAACGGCTTGAACTCCCAAACATATTCTGAATTTTGTGGCCTTGTCGGCATTATTATATTATGTGGCACTTACATAGGCACTTTTTGATATGTTTGTGGCCTTATGTCGGCGATTGTGATTGATTCTGATTATGGGATGTTTTAATTTGTGTCTTTGTATCTTGTTTGGAGTAGAGTAGTTGTTTAGGTTGCATGAGAGTTTTGAGGCCTTGAGTATCGGGGAGGTGACCACTATGGTTGGGATTGCAGGGATTAGGTGACTCTCCTTCCTTGCGGGATATGTGGCGTGTGTGGCACATACTCTGGTATAGCGTGCGGTTTGGCACTTATACTTGATTATAAGAGCGATATGACTCTCTTTTTGATCGCTTTGTTGTGTGCATTGTCGGTTGTATTACATACTACTGATTATAGTGGGTTGTGCCCTCCACTTTGATATAAGAGGCGGTATGAGTCTTTTGATCACTTTCTTTGTGTGCATTGTCGATGTGTGCATGCCCTAGAGCATAATTCTTGGTTTGACCTTATACTTTAGGTATAAGAGCGTTGTTATTAGCGGTTGATCCGTTCATAACGGGTGGAGCAGTTGAGGTATATGCTTGCGCGTTAGAGGTTGAGGTATCTTTGTGGAGATATATGAGATAGAAGGTGATAATGATTTATAGTCGATGTTGAGTCTCTGTGATTTCATTGGGTGATTGTGTGCCTTATTGAGACCTTCTATTATATCTTAGCAATGTTATCTTTTTGAGGCAGCAGAAACCTTGTGTAGCTTTGATTAGATAGTCACTGGATAATAGCCATATTGATACATGTTGACTATTAAAGTCGACTATCGTTCCGTATGGTAAGTTCACACTTGTGTTAAGTTTCACTAAGCCACGGCGAACACACCCACTTTTACTCTATGGGCGGCATTTTCATTTGTCTGGGGTTAATGAATTAGCTAGTTGGTAGAAAGGCATTGGAGAGTTTGTTCAGTGGCTAGGTGAGCATCGGTGTTGAGGATCCTCACAGTCTCATTTTGATGTGTTGTCGACCAGTTTTCATTGTCGTATTTCCTTTTGAAACTTTAGCCATGTTGGCAGTCATTTTGTATTCGGGGATCTGATCACGTATAAATCACATTTGTAAGCACTAGGCATTACTTTATTTTGAGATATTTTGTGTATATATATATATGGGTTGGTTGTTTAGATATCGGTACGATGGATTATAAATTTTAAAAAGCTGATTTGATTTGGGAAACTTGATTGTGATCATATTTTTGGATGACCAGGTATGTTTTAAATTATCGGTTTAGTGGCTTCTGGTGTTCAAGTTTAATTTCTATGAGGCGGCCAGAGCTTGGGGCGGGTCGTTCTGAAACACGCATGTGAATCTTCTAATTAAATGATGTAGAATTGTTTTTTCTTTATCACTTGAAAATCAAATATGACATATCAAATTAATCTTCCCATCTTAAAAAGCAGGGGAATTATCTTGAGATATAATCCCATCAATTTAAATATTATTGTACCCATCACGCTACCAAACAGTTGAAAAGAGCAGAGCCAATTTCTATACACTAATAATTTAGTTTATAAATTACCATTTATTCTCAACTGTACCAAGTGTGCATTATGGTCCCAATTTGACAATTATTGCAGATGAGCGAAGTTAATGAACACACACCGAAACAATTTAAAAATGGATAAGAGTGTGGATGGAAAATGACTACCAAACTAAATTATTCCTCTATTACTAAGTCAAAGATTTGATATTTAATTAATTTCTATTGAATAGTGTTATTACATACATGTTCCCATTTGGGAATCCAACATCAACTTTTATAAATATATGGTTAAAATTGAAATTATGGTCCATAAACAATAAATGCATTTTTTGCACCGCGTTTCATATGGTTAAATCTGAAGTAGTTGTGACTTGTGATTATTAATTAAGCCCAAAGAGGTTGTTCCAATGAGGCCCCTAAATAATTTCCATCTTCAAGAAAGAAGTTTGAGTAGTCATCGATCTCATATGATGTTCCAAAATGATTGTCTGATATGTTGGCAATGATTTGTTGCTGAGCCATGCAGATTATAGAAAATAAATTTGAGTTTTGGCATTGCATGTTTAAGACCTCAGCTTTTGCTTTAGCAAGTTCTGCTTGAAGTTCACTTATTTGCTTTTGTAACTGGGAAATGGATCCTGCACAACCATAAACTGGATCTCTGATTCTTGCGTTTGCTTCATACACCAAACTGTTCACTGCATCTGCTCTATGACTCTCCGGGAGTTCCTGCATAATTTATTGGGTTAAGCTATTATTCATGAAATATCAGACACCATACTTGATAACGGAACCATGATTCTTATGTAAAGGGAGCTGAAGAATTTATACCAGATTAGTATGTAAAAAAAAAATTAAAAAAAAAACAAAAAACAAAGACTTATTGGACAAACGAACAAAATATTTTATGAAAAAAAAATGAATCGTAGTATCTTTGAGTTAATTGTCAATATGATCACAATAAGTATGACTGAGTTGTAAGTTGATCTCAGATAGTGAAATTGTTGTAGATTTAGTTCTTAATAGTATGTACATGATGTTGCAATTATATTTGGTCCCCAAATTGATTATGAATTTAAACGGGCGTTATTGTATATGTAGATCACGTGATGCATTTAGACGATATAATTAATGGTTATGTCTATTTGGGGACCAAATTCTAACATTGCATATAATATGAGGACTAAATCTAACTGTCTTAGACTGAGTTTAAATCACAACTTGATGATATTGAGTGGGATCACATTAGCAATCAACTTAAATTTTAGTGGAGAACATCGAATGGCCAGTAGTTGGGCCCAGGTGGCTTAGAGATGCAGATTTGATTACCACCATTTGTAAGGGGAGGCGGTGGGTGGTTTAAAAAAAAAACTTAAATTTTAGTGATTTAATTATAAAGATCCCACTTAATTAAAATGTACTCCTACGGAGTAATTTGGTGTATGTATGTATGTTTATGAGATCCATGACGACAAAAATGCAATTAAAGTACTCATTACCATGTGGAGTTTTTCTAGTATATGTGTTACTAAAATGAGGTATACATCAAAATGCTATTGTAATCGTCGATATGGTCCTAAAAATTGGGATCAAGTTGTAATTTGATCCTACAATAATTTAAAATTATATATTGGTCCTTGGAAAAGTTCACAAAGTTACGAATTGATTCAATATGTTAAATGATAATGAAAAAAAGGCAAGAAACTTTTGGGCAAAATTATTATTTTAACTAAAAAAATTGGATCAATTCGCTATTGCACTCAACCTTTGGGGTCAATTTGAACAATGGCGAACTTGAGGGGTTCTGTAACTTTGGACAATTATTTTATATACTTTTGAATCGATTTATAACTTTTAAGTGTGGAATGACAATCGGATCTCATTTTCGGGGACCATATTGAATTATTCACTATGACTTTTTTAGAAATCGGAAATGACACAAATTAGTACGTAATGCAAAGATTAGTATATACCTGCAGTAACTTGATGATATTACTTGCACCAAAAACTTTATGAGCAATGGCGAATTTGAGGGGTTCAGTAGGGGGGAAATAAGGAGCTAAAACGCATTTCTCAACGCATCGACGACGAAGGATCTTGCAAGCCGCACAAGGGCTGAGAATCACTCGAGATGGTGGGGTGGAGAAAGGAGAGGAAGGAGCAATAATGCTCGATGGAGGAGTAGAAGGAGAAGAAGAATAATTAGTTGGAGATGAAGAAGGAGATAATAAATATGATGGCAAATTGGTGCCACAATTCATGTTCTCACTATGATCCATAAAACTTTGCTAAAAAGGAATTTGGTTTTGTTTTTCGTTTGATGGTGTTTGTATTTTTTTGTACCTAAAGTTGGGTAGAAAAATCTTGTTTATATAGGTCGACGAGAAAGTCCGGGGATCAACTTTTATGGATTAGGACGTCACTGTGCATCATATTATGGAGAAATGACGTCAATAAAAAAGAAAATGCCAAAGTAAATGCCTTTTTATTTTACTCCAAAATTTAGTTGACCTAATTCTTAACTTTCTTTTGGGGTAAAATATTTAAAATTTGAGGTTAACAATTCATATTAATCTTATATTGTGTATTTTATACTACTATAAATTTGATTAACTTTGAAGCTAATTTTAGTAATTTAGGAAACTTTTAAATTTATTGGTCAATTAAGCTAATAACAACGACTACATAAGATAGAAGCTATACAATTAAATGACTAATTAAAAAGAGGTTTATATGTAAAACTTCACTAATTTTATTTATTAATGTGTAATTAAATGCCTAAAATGACAATTGAAAAATTCCCCGAGGGAATATCATGTAACAATGTTAATTTAATTTCATTAAATGAGACCGTTGTAAATTATTTAGTTCCACAAAGTCTTTACTCATTTTGTTTTTTATAGTTGTCGTTTTAGCAAAATAATTTATTTTTTATAATTATTGTTTTAGCATAATAAATAAGTTTCATTCAAATATCTTTTTATTATTTTTATTAAAATAAGCAATAAGCCAAATGATATTATTTGATTGATTGTCATTCTAGATTTTTAATGAACTTTTTAATTATTTTACTTTTCTTAATTATGTAGAAATAAATTTAAGCAATTAAAAAAGCCCGGCGAAGCATTTAATTGCAGTTTAATCACCTACATTACTAACATGGCAAAAATTTGGTCTCTAAATTGACATAGAATAGAAAAACGGTCAATCACTTAATATAATCGCGATCGTTAGTTGTGGCAAAAAATAAAGAATTAAGCTAGGGAATCCAAAGAGTTCATTTAATATTTGGTCGACAAATTTAATTTCCAACTTATCTTGGGTAGATTCATTTGGTGTAAACTCCGTCCTTACTAAAATCAAATCTTCCCATTCTATTAATGACAATCGACACATTTATTTCCCCAACACATTTATTTTCCCCAACTGTGAGTATATGATACTCCGTATGAACTCATTCATCATTTGCTACATTCATGATACAACAAGCAAATTAATAAGATGTCTTTTAATGGGACTTTCCCTTCTTCCTTTTGCCGACTTGTACGATTGTACCTTGAGTTCCTAAGAAAATCGATTATATAATAGTAGCCTTAAATCATTGAGTAAATTGATTGATTTCTATATGTGAAATGTAATAAGAAGATGGTCAAATTTAAAATCGTAGACCTTTTTTTTTTCTTTTTGCACGAATGGGGCAGCGCAAAGTAGATTATAGATACTAGTTGAAAAGGTGGACCTGCTGTGTAACTGTGTTAGTGTTTGTGAGTTGCACATCAAAATACAATAAAGCCATCTACGAAGTACTCGAAATTCCAAGTATATGCAAGAAAAACATTTGTTAAAATGTACTGTATATAGTAAATTAGGAAGCTTGAATAAAACATTCCACATTAAAGAATTATTAAATTTCAATTGATTTATACGGTCATGGATCATTTCTCCGATTACAAATTGATTTTAAGATGGAATAATAACACCATGAATTCCCAACTCTCCACATTGAAAAATTATAGGAAAAATTATAAAAGTCCAAATGGATTTATAAGAGATATATAGTGATCACTACTTTTATTATCAATTAATTTAAAATAAAATTTCATGTATTTTTAACAAAGCTTATTAATTAGTACTCGTATAAGCTACTTACAAATGTATAGGAAGTTAAAGAATCTTGAATTGTAAAGATTCTCAAAATTATATATCAATTTGAATATCTATACTTAAAGAAATTAAAAGTACTAAAGTTTAGAAAATCCTAACTTTCCACTTGAAAAACATACGCATACTTTAGTCATGAGATTTAGATCACATTCTTCAAACTCTCGTTGGAGACATATTACATTTTTATTTATATGACTTAGCTTTGTACGTGGCTGACTTCTTTCTGCTTGTCTTTAATTAGGAATTTGTATGTATTAGTAATTTATATCTTATGTGTCGTCTTTGCTAATCGTAATTTTAATACAAAAAATTTCATATCAACAAAACTGGCAACACATCATTGGTAAATATCCATTTTATTATATGTTTGAAGAAGGAACCTTCAAAAGATTGCCATGTGTTGGAGTTCATTTATTGTGTTTCATGTCTGGTACCGACTGTTTACCATAGGAGTATCGAAGTATGACTAATAAGTAATAATCCCAAAATGAAGAATCATATAGAACTCACTATGTTCTTCATAAAATCTAAAAGTGTTCTATTGATGTGGCAAACAAATGATAATGACTTAGGATATTATAGGTCTTAAACTGAAAGTCTAATAACTATACATCAAGTTGGTGAAGAACCGCTGGGCTCGTTTGGAACGAGACTGAGACTCTTTGCTTATGTCTTAATTAGACGACGGTGGTGAGTGGTGACTCTGATAATTACAGTAAAAGGCCACTTTTGATAGATTTTTATTCCTCCCATAAATGAGATGTTTTTTCTTTTCTTTTTATCTTCTATTTTTTGTTACACTGTTAGTCAAATTTGATTGATAAAACCTCTTGGCGAAGTGGTACAATATCATCATATAAGAGTTAATTGTCGATTTGTATTAGTTGATGCTTCATGTTGATCATCAACATCTTCCAATGGATGATTTGATTCCATTGTTACTTAGTGAGAAAAGCTAGATGAAATTATAAATGAAGATGAAGTTCATTAGAGATTTTGTTATTGAAAGAGTGAATATTATTGTGTATTGAATGAATGAATTCCCCTTACAGATTGTATGTATATACCACATGTATACTCTTATCCTCAACTCTATACACAACTTACACAACAATTACAATAAATTCCCTAACTAACTTTTGCTCCTGACTAACTTCTAGAGCCTCTTGCGTGTTAACACGTGGCTGCTGAGGTGTGTTCAATACCCCTGCAAGCTGGAGGTGGATGTTGAGACAACCCTATCCATCTCCAGCTTGGATAGAATATAATGATGTTGAGAGGATGAAAAGTGAATTTGGGAACATGTGTGCCAAAGTAAGCAACCCTTCCATGATTTTGTTCCTTGTGACGTGACAATCTATGTCGATAGCCGTTCTCTCGTGGCTCTTTGGGTTTTAACAATGTGGATATGTTATCACGGTAAAGAGTTAGGTTGCCAGGGGTCTTTGATGCCTAATTCTCCAAGCAATCAAACTAACCAAGTGACCTCAGAAGCTGTTTGTGCCATGGCTCTATACTCAGCTTCAGCTGAACTTCTAGACACTATTGATTGCTTCTTACTCTTCTAGGATACAGAGAAATCACCTAGTGTCACAACATAACCAGTCACAGACCTTCTTGTTGATGGACAAAATTTTATAGGTCCCGGATACTAAGCTTTTAAGGACAATGTTTGAGCTCCCTTGAGACTAATGCCTAAAGACATTGTGTGATGCACATAAGTCAAGAGATGCTACAAAGCTTTCAGATGAGCACTTTGAGGAGACTGCATGAATTGACTAAGAGTTTGGACAGCATAAGAGAGATAAGGCCTTGTATTAGTTACGAAATTCAACTTCCCTACCATTGACTTGTAATATTATGGATTCTGTAACACCTTCCCTTCATTAGGTAGAAGCTTGAAATTCAATGGTAGTGGTGTGAATCTTGAGCTTCTTTGTAACATGACAAAATGAATCTTAAGTATTTTATCAGTCTCTTCTGAGCTTTTGTTGTGTATCGTTATGTCTGGGTAGTCTCTTTTTTATCTCAAAACCTAGGAAATAGTTCAATTCCCCCAAATCCTTAATGCAAAGCCTAGGACATAGTTTAATTCTCCCAAATTCTTAATGCTAAACTGAAAGTGCAAATGATCTTCTAATGCCTAGATAGATTGAGAATCTGAAGTAGTTAACAAAATGTCGTCAACATAAACTACCAATATAATTGTACTATTCACTTCATGCTTGATGTACAAAGAATAATCATTTTTAGATTGCTGAAAACCTTGATCCATTAGTCATCGATTAAGCTTTGCAAACCATTGTTGCTTGTTTTAAGCCATATAGTGACTTTTTGAGTTTGCAAACTGTGCCTCCAAGAGCCTATACACCTTTAGGGGTCTGATATACACATCCTCCAATAAATCCCCATGTAAAAATACATTGTTGACATCTAGTTGTACCAAAGGCCATTGATTGTGAGTAGCAACACGAAGAATACACCTAATTGTGTACATTTCACCACAGGTGAGAATGTTTCCTGATAATCAATGCGCTCTTTCTATGTAAAGCCTTTGGCAACCAGGCATGCCTTGAACCTCTCTAAAGTGCCATCAGCCTTGAGCTTTACTTTGTAGATCCATTTATAGAATATGATTTTCTTGTCTTTTGGTAATACTGTAAACTCTCAAGTACCATTAGCATTCATTGCATTTAACTCTTTGTCCATAGCTAGGCGTGGCAAGCGAAGTGGGCCGGACGGCGCCACGTCCGTTAAGGACGGACCTTGAACAACCCGTGTCGGTATCCCCGAGCGGTGGCAGTGTGCGAGCGAATGGCACACACCGGAGAATATTGAGGCCCTCATTGGCACACTAAGCTAGTGTGCCGAGGTAAATCAGTCTTGCCCGGTCCAACGAACTAGCGGACGTCCGGTTGGTGAAGTGGGCGTCCGATTGAGAATAGTTTATCCATCACAATCGCACCTATTTTACACTATGTGCAAATAAAAAACAAACCACACACATACATAAAAAAAAACCCATAAATATCTAAATCGAAATCCAACAAAATCATAAAACAAACTTCAAACATCCGAACCACAGTTTTAACATCCATAGAATAAAACATACCATAAACATTAAACTAAGCAAAGTTCATCCATCTATAAAACAAAATAAACTAAGGTTCATTTATAAAAGAAAATAAAAAACATAGAACATTATTCTTCGTCTTCATCTATCATATCTTGGGGATTTGGGTGTGAAAGATCGGGCTGACGTGGATACCCTGGATACGTCATATATCCGTTTTTGATCGGTTACACGACGATCCAGCGGAATCGGCGATCTTGATCCTCCGCGTTCAAGTTGCATATTTTTCCAACTGCACATTTTCAATATTCAATAAAAATAATGATGGTGTATATAATTTAATCAATATGAATACATTGCATTCGTACGCTTTTGTACATATCCAACAATAACATCTCATGGTCACTCATAGGACTAGAATCATAGTCACGAGACCCAGGGCTGAGAAGGCAATGCTTCACTAGGACCTCGAATACGAGGGAGAGCCTTGAGGATCTCTCGAGGGGGGATTCGGCGTCCATCCTCCTGTGGAGGTTGTGGTCTTCTAACCATTTTGTTCCTAAATTTCTTCATGTGAGGCTCAAAAAGCAGTCGTACACTCGAATTTGACATGAGGTTAAATAACCACCAATATATTTCTTGGTTGGTCAAGGATTGCTCCCAATCTTTGTGTTGAACTCACAAGTCGGGCGTTTCATTATTCCGATTCACCCCTCATTTACACCAAGAAATTGGATATAAACATACCATACGGCAAACATGACTTTCACTTACTCACATCCGTACTTTTTAATGTCAATCTAGGTAAGTTGATATTCTTCTCATTCAATAAAAGCGTATATGATAGAGTATGAATGACACTAAGCGATTGTCGTTGCTTTTAGCGAGGGCATCAAAATATCTTTTACAATCTCTTAAAAGCTAGCTTTTTGTTGACAGTCATCGTATGCCTCAAAGCTAGTTTTTATCGTAAATGCTTACGTTACATCATTGTTAAAATAACTAATTTAGCCGTAAGGTAAATGGACAATTTAAACTCCAATTTCTAGGAGGCCATTCAGAAAAGTGGTCATTATAATCCTCAATTCCAAATTCTTGAGCTATCATATGATAATCTAAAATGCCTTTTTAACCATGAACATACCAAATAATTGAATCATTTTAAATCCACTTTCATATAAATATAAAATTCTCGCTAATTCCGGGTCTGCCTCTGATTAAACTTAGCGAAGATTGACCATCCATGAAAATTCAAACCAACAATGGCATTTGTACCTTCAAGTTCTTTTTAAGTAATATACATACCGGTTGGATGGTTTCTTCCATAAAAACACATTGCGGCGGGTTCTAATGAGTGTGATGGAGGCGGAGGCTCACTCCTCGCTTCTTCTTTCCTTTCCGCTTTCTTACTCTCCTCCCGCATTTGTGATACATTTCTTCATTGTGAATAATTGAGACAATTAGCAAATTCGAAAATGTAAAAAATGTGTTCTTTGAGTGTTATAGAACACTTTGCATACTTAAATTTAGGAAAAAGATGAAGTTTTGTAGTAGAAGTAGAGAGAGAAAATATGAAATTTTGGTGGAATGGTTCTGATTGAAAATGAAGTCTGATTAGGGTTTGGAGCAATTTATAAGGCTGAAAATCGCGATTAAGCGGATGTCGTTCGATCATCGGGCGTCGCTTAAAATGCTTATCTCTTGACTTCTACGCATGCGGGCGTCCGTTTAATTTATCGGGCGTCCGCTTTAATATAAATATAATTAGCGGATATGCGTTTCGGATTCGGGCGTTAAGCTTAAATTAAATACTTGTGACTACTGCGTACCCGGACATCCGTTTGATTCACAGGGCGTCGGTTCGAAGTATATATAAGGACATCCATTCGAAGTATAGGGCGTCCGTTGGAAGTATAGGGCGTCCGTTAAGAAGTATAGAGGGCGTCGTTTTGACCGACCCACAATGAAAACTTTATAATAAGATAATCATAAAAAATAGCAAATGAAAATATAAACTTATTTTTTTATTAGCCGTTCACATTTACTCGTGCGTGCCATTAGTTTACATCATCAACATAATAAATTAAAGAAGTACAAATTGTTCTTGATCAACTCATCTTACGAATAGAGGCAAATCATTGTTGTTATCTTAACTTCTTTCCGTTCGCTTCTATTTACATCGTTGATGTCTTGTTCGATGTCAAAGTCATCAAACATGTCTTTTTAGTGTGATTATAAGTCTAAATGCTTTATCTTCACGTCGCTTTTTCATGGCCCGTCCAATCCTTGATTACCACACAAACTTCTATTGCCGTAGAGTAGTCTTGACCTTCTAGGCGTATATTGAAGTTTTGCCATACTAATCTGCAGACTTCATTGCTTCTCATGTAAATTTCATTTTCGATATAGGAAAATACCTTCCTTGCTCTCCCACCATTTGAGAACATCAATTGGATTTTCATGATTATGCATTACTCATGTCAAAAGGTGTTTTCAAGTATTAGTCAACTCGTTTAAATTAGCAGAGATGGAGTATTAAGTATGAAGCTTAAGGCCACCACTCGGCGCTTTTTTAAGATGATTACTCACTTGAAGATAATGACAATCATAAGAAATGAAAAATTACCACTACTTTGCACTATTACTTGGAGGCGCTTTTAAAAATTTGGAATACATGTTGTATAAATATGCTTCAATTTGTGTTTTGTATGCATTCTTAGGGAAATTAACAAAATAACTAGGATTGAAGAAACTCCGAACATTCTAAAATCAAATCCCCATCCATGCAAAGAATATATCTATTTTAATGGTTGGACACATTATTGCACCGATAGCATATGCATGTGGAATGGGAAGATAATATTTCAAAATTTCTCTTCCATATTAGGAATCGTGTCTCCAGCCTTGAACTTATCCACTATTATCTAAATGCGTATGCATAGCGAAGCTCTGATACATTCAAAAGCTTGATGAATATTGGGACTATATTGAGTTGAAAATGCTTTAGTGTGGTCTTTAAAAGGTGCAGAAAATGGAGCAACTCTAAGCAGTGGGTCCCGATTTGAATAGGTGATCTTAGGATAATGAGCTACCGTTGGTAGGCTTGTGAACTGTATAAAATGATGTAATCTCATCTACTATATTTATATGCACGAGGCAAGAAGATCATGTATAGAATTCCATCTAGTCTCTAAATCAATATTAATTTTTATATTTTTTACGACTTGCGAAACCCGATGTCTTGTACTCTTTTCTTTTATTTGGGGAAATAACAAATTAAATGAACTCCATTTCTAATAGGCTTGATAAATTCATCTGAATAATGTGATTAAAATGCTTTATTTCTTAGTTGAAGAACATGACATAGAAACACCTAGTATGAAATAGTTCTTCAAATTCCATTTCTACGATTTTAATTTAAGAGTTTGATAGACACGCTATTAGCCGATGCATTATCAGAGTGAAATAGAACCAACTTTGTAAACATCGATATTCAAAACAACATTGCAATATTCCATCGTTATTTGAATAGTATCATGTTTTAGTAACACTACGAAAATAAATAATCTCGCCTTTGAAGAGTCGATCAACATCTATCCAATGACAAATACTTGTAGCGTGATATCAAAGTCACGAAAAGTAGCAATATACTAGTTAAACAAACATTCGCGAAGCGATGAAGAAAGTTGACACATAAGAAGATCTTTTGGTTTAAAAAATATTTAAAGCGATACTTCTCATAGAGCTTCTAGGGATCGTCGGCGAGGGTTGACGCTCATGAATCCAATCGGGTATATTCAATTAATTTTAGGGGCTTATTTTTCGGGAATCTATTTCCACGTGTTGGATTTTTATTGGAATTTAATTGAAATCCTAATCGTCACGTGTAACTTGTACAATCGATTTCTATTTAATTAATTTGACTAATTCAAAATGAATTGAGTTTAATTAAAAATAATTAATAAATTTCGACTGTCTACAAATATAACTATCGATTATTAGTGAATCATTAATAAATAAAAATTTTAACGAATAATAACTTTTCACACTCAAATGAGTGTATGGCCATATGTAGGCGAAGGTTGAATTCAAGTCACAAGTTTGCACTTTTGCACCATTATAAGTCAGCTTGAACTTCATATGTTTTTGCGCGTGGACCATACACTATTAGACTTCAGATCATTAATCTAATCATAAAAAAGATCGATCAGTATCATGCTCATTTAAGCCGTTAACGTCGCTAATGATAATGGTTAATCCAAATAGTCTAACAAATGTTCCACTGCACATTTATGATTTGTTCAACATAATATTGTTTCCAATTTTATATACCTGTCATCCTAAAAATATAAAAATATAGGTACATGATAATTAAGAATTAATAAAGTGTATGTAAACCCTAATCAATAAATTATGCAATCAATGACTAAATGATTTTATTCATAATACCATCTATAATTGCTAGAAAGATTTTATTATTTATAATGTATCTTGTCAATCTGATAAAAAGCTCGTTTAGGAGAAAATCTGTCAGGTGAAAGATTTATCAAAGCGATTGAGAATCATTATCGATCTATTGCTCTCTAAATGCGCCATTTGCTTGAGATCTTTGGATTTGGATTTGGTGTAGTGGACTTGATTTGGACTTAAAGACTTAATTTGAGGCGCATTAGGTGGAAACTTTATCGTGGATTGTTATAATGATCACGAGTTGGATTTGGATTGTCTTTAGGCAGTTGTACTTGAATTCCCAGGTGGATAGGAGATCGGATGGTGATCTCAGTGGATAGAGAAGCAGTGCTTACGGGAACTTGGTCTTTTGACTTGGATATGGTCGAGCTAAGGAAAACATGGCAGTATACACGTATGACTATCGGACTTGATCTTTAGTCTCTCAGACTTGGGGGGACTTAGACTTGATTTGCTATGTAATACATGAGAGACTTACTTAGAGAACGATCTCGTCTGACTAGGCGAGTCGGGTACTTAGCGACTTATTCTAATCTTGAGAGCTATCGGGTGGACTAATAGCATCTTTATTAGAAGATGCCTTAGCGAACTTTACTTAGTGTTTTCAACCTTGACTAGGCAGGGGCTATGCATCTTATATCCTTAATGTGATTTACTACAAGGGGTCTTTGTAGGAGCACAATCCACGTAGTTTATTTGATTTATGAGATCCGAATGATCAGATTCTCATCAGTTTTTGAGTCTTGATCTTGAAATTACTGCGTTTGTGCAGTAATTCAACCTTATCCCCCCAATTCAGCGCCTATTTTGGTATGAAGTTGAGGGTACTGTGTTAGCTGACCGATTCTACAATTTAGGCAAATGTATGAAGCTTATAGGTTGAAGATTTGATATTTTACTTATAAGCCAAAACTTGAATCTTGAGGTTTTACATGAAGAAATGCCTTGCTAAATTCTCTCGAGGAGCTTTTGTTGTATTCCCGGGATCAATTTTCGATTTATAATGGGGGAGGGTATTTATAGGCTTTTAGACTCTCTTTTTGATTGATTTGATCCGTGATCACACGGATTTTGATCTTGTCATTGAATTTGAGGCGAAGATAAAGACGTTGATTTTTATGGAAGTACTTTGTCTCCACTCAGAGCATAAGGCGCCTCTTTTGATGAAAGCGAGATAGGTTCGGATTATTTTTTAGGTCAGTACGTTTTAAATATTAATACGACTATTTTGGAGTCTTCATTTAAACCACGTTAACTACAGAGTCTTTATTTTAAGCCTCAAAGCTTCCGAAACTCCCATTTCAAGCCAAATAGGGGATTTTTGAGCCCTATCCTCGATTGAAATTCAATCCGGTACTATTTTAACGGAAACCCTAGTTTGAGTTAAAATTTAGGGTTAATTAATGATAAAAACCCTAATTTCGACTTTATTTAATTTCAGGGGCTTAATTCCCGTATAATCATTTCACACGTGTTATTAGGGTTCGGGTTGAACCCTAATTGTCACTTGCAGCTCGTGTGATCAATTTATCGATTTTTCCGATTAAAATAAATCGAATTTAATTAAATAATTTATTTAATTTCTACCGTCTACAGCATCATTTTATTAATAGATTCTCCATAAGTACACATAGTGCCAAGAAATGCATAAGAAATAAAAAATGTTAAGTAATTTGAACAAATTTTTAAATTAAAGACGATAATAAGTAGTATATAAAATTTAGAAGAGATTATTAATGTAATCATTTCAAGTAGAAATGTCTCCACATGCATTCGATGACTTCATGAGATTTATCATGATGACTTGGAAAAGATAGAGTCGAGTATGAAAATATAACGAACGTACTCTCAAATCTCATTTAGCATGAGATTAATAAACTAAAGACGTACGTCTCAATCGGACATTATATATTGGGAATTTGGGACACTCCATTAGGTACTTGTTTGGGTTCATGTATTATTTCAAAAGAAAGAGATTTTATTTGCACTTTATTTGTTTTAAAAGTAAGCACTTGTCTGATTAATACTGCTCTTGGCTTTCACATTATTCTGGTTTCCATTTACACTTGAAATAGTTAGCAGCAACAATATTATTACATTTATATAGTTGGTGGGGTTCATCACACGGTTTTAAGTACACTTTTCTTGTCAAATTGCAATCCACAAGCTAAAGCATATATAGTTCATTATTTATTTTGGTTATCTCACTTTATCTGGATGGTTTTTTCGGTTTTTTCAAATAAATATTCACTATTTTTTGTAAAATAAATATGATATTAAGTCCAACTTTGAATTGAATATTAAATAATTTTATATCTCAGTTTTTATTAGAGATTATAACATTAGAATATATATGCTACAAATCGAAAATATCTATGTCAAAATTATGAAAAAAAAGTTATAAAAGAATTAATTAATTTTTTTTAAATGATTATCACGATGAAATTAAAATGAGGGCACAGTATTTTATAGTACAATTTCTTTTTCATTTTGATTGCCAAAACTTTTTTTATAGACCGACTCCTAAATTAGAGTATGTTATATATATAAACTAATAAAGTGAATTTATAAAGTCTTAATTTTAAAAATTTAATCAAATAAAAGTAATAATAATAATAATAATAAAATGAATACAGAGACTACTAACGCGTAAATGTATACTCCTGTCTCTCCAAGAGGGGAATATTAGTGGATGGCACTTCTACTCCAACTCATCCAGGGTCAAGAATCAACATGGGATCGGACAAATGAACTCACTAATAACATTTCTAAATTAACAGGTCAAATGTAGAGATGGTTTTCAGACTAGAAAATGGCTTTTCTTACAGAACCTTCATGACATCAACTGTTGAAAGACAGCGACATATCGATAATTTACTTAGTTGTTTAGATTAATAATGCGCATTACTGATTCTGTGTTAATGACATCCATATTCCGTACCCTCCAACTAAAAAAGCGTTCCTGCTCGAGTCCTAACGGCGCATATTTTACTTCAGACAACTTACCTGGGCTTCTCTAACTATTATTCTCTAGCTGTAATAGTTAACAAAAAGAGCATTATAATATTCTTGTATTTGAAATAATATCATCGCTAAGTATAAAAAAATAATACTCCTCAGAATGCAAAGAATAATTTTTATTATTTATGATAGGGTACAAAATAAACTCACTGTGAGGGAAAATTCCCTCACAGACAAGCGGCTTATCAAATCAAGAGTGAACACTCGGCCCAAACCATGATCCCTAAGCTGCCAAGCGCATCATTTGCGACGCCTTTCGCTGCTTGACTCGAGCTCATATGAGCTCGTACGAGCCTCGACTTGATCTCGAACTCGATTTAAGCTTGACTCGGGTCGATAAAATTACTGAAATTACGTATTCCGGCCCTGGCTGACCGGCACGGCCCTGATTTCCTGATACATATCTCGGTGCCTGCGAGCCTTAGCGCCAGATTCCCCGTGTCGGGCCGTGGTGGACTTGATCTGGTTCTTGGACTTGATCTCCGATCTACTTTAGATTCACGGACTCACAGCCGCTAAAGCGGAGCGCTGTGGCTTGGAGGATATAACCCAGATGGGACCGTACCGGATGTTTCCATCGCCTCCGCGTGGACTTAGCGAAATTTGGTCTCGCTGAGATTTGGTTTGAAAATGTGAACCCATCGCCGCTTCTACCTTATACTACAAAGGCCTTAGCAACTTATCACAGAATGGCGGCGCTGGTGACTCGACGGAAGTTTTCAAACCTGCTAAGAGCTTCTGCTTATGCTACAACGTGCCTTAGCAAATTATTACAGGCTGGTGATCGTAAGATGAAGTGTGGATCGCTCCAACCTATCGATGATACCGATCAATCGCATAAGGCCTTAGCAAAGATGTTCTCGCCTCGAATCCAAATGCCTATAAATGTAATAACACGCTTTGGTTAATTTCGATAATAATATTAATTGTGAAAATTTATTTTGAGCCAATTACATTTATAATTTAGTAGCAAGAGACGGGGATGATCTCGAGTTAGTTAGATCACTGCTCACTGCTCGATAACTCCGATTCGCTTTGATTCGCACAAACTCCTCAAAGCAAGGGGTTTTTCATGACTTAAGAGTTAAGTAAACCACCATCCTTATCTCCATAATTATTCACACACAAAATATCACAAATCATCTTCTCTTTTCTTTCTATTCCTAATGTAGACTTTCATTTGTTAAATTACAAGAATTTTTCTTCCATTTCTTCATTTCGTTGTTAATAAAGATCCTCAAGTCGATTATTAAGTGCTTCCCAACATCTTTTCCCTACGAATTCGAGGTAAGAAAATGAGTTTTGATTGATTTTTAATGGTTGACTTTTGGGTTGACTTTTGACATAATTCAATTTTATGTTGTTTCAAGTTTGTTATGGATGCTAAGTGATGTATATAAGCGATGAAATCATGATTTGCGTTGCCTGGAGTGAGGTTATGTCAAGTTGACTTTTCAGGTTTTTGTTGACTTTTGGTTGATATTTTTTATAAGACTTTAAATGGTAGGAGTTTAATCAGGGGACCTTATTGTAGTTATTTTGAGGTTAAAATTGTTATTTAAAATTGATTAAAAGGAGTTAGGTTGAAAAAGTGTGATTTGTGTTTGAGCTTATAATCGAGTATTTTGGAGACAAAGTTGTTAATTATGGACATTTAGGGCTAAATATAATGACTTATAATTTGATATGAAAATGTTAAAGCGATAAGGTGAAATTCTAGCGGGAGAACGATCAAGTTGTGTCCGTGATTATTAATTCATTATTTTATCCGGCTATTTTAGACCGCTTGTAAATAGTTCCACTAAGAGTTGGTAAAGGGGATCTTTTTAGAACCAAGTGCTAGTAGTAGGTCTTTATTATACTTTCTCTCGGTGTTTTGTTAGCGTTGACGTGAAAGGGCGCTTACCGTGATTGAGTTCGGCTAAGGTTTTGTGTGGTAGCCACGTGTGACTACTTATCTCACGGAAGCGTTTCACGTACTTACTTTAAATTGTGTGTGAACATGTTAGTCAGGGTATGATTATGTGAGAAACGATGTACATGTCATTTCGTTACGACATGCTGGTAACGATGTACATGTCATCAGGTTATGATTATGTGAGAAACGATGTACATGTCATTGTAAGGATTACGAGAATAATATACACGTAATTGCTTGTGATTACGTGTGATTCATTTCCAGTGAGCCATGATATGATTATGTGGTTATATTCCCTCGCAATGGAAGATTGTCGAGGTAAAATACCAACTCCCCAACTTATATTTACTTCGTGGCCTCACGGGCACTTCAGATTCTCGTATCTTGCCGGCAGCCTGATTACTACATAACGATGTTTTAGCCGCAAGTGCTCGATATTGTTTGGGAGCAGTAATGGTTACTGGTAGGTTGCTGGAGTTATGTATGACTTTGAGGTGACTAGCACGTGATTTGACCGTATGTCGATGATTGTGAGTTAGTACCTCTTCCTCGGTAGATATGTGACGCTATTGGCCTTATACTTCGGTATATGCAACATGAGATATATTATCACTTTGCTACGTGCATTGTCGGTGTTTGGCCTTATACTTTGGCAAATGGAGATCTATTATCACTTACATACAGCATCGTTGGTTATTAGAGATCGATCCATTCCTCGCAGTAGACGGATTGAGTATATGCGCATGAGGGTGGTATACTTGTGGAGATACGTAGATGGAAGCGATGACTGTAGTTATAGTCGCTTGCTGAAGTCTCTCGTGATTTCATGTTAGGTGATTATAGTGTGTTTTATCAGACCTTCTATTATATCTTAACATGTTACGCCTCGAGACCTTCTTTTGGAATCTTATCAGATGACTTTTATTAGGTAGTATTCCGATATATATATACGTATTTTATTCATGTTGGGCTATTATAATATCGTTTGTCTCGCTCCGTATGGTTTAAGTTTCCCCGGTGTTAAGTGTTCACTAAGCTTCGCTTACACCCCTTTTCGCTATGAGCGGCATTTCATTTGCGCCAAAGCTGACAGACGCTGCAGTTGTGAGGCCGCTGGGAGTTTGTTCCGAGTGGCTAGTGAGCACGGGTGGCCGGCGATCCCCTACGCTCCTATATTTTGACGGTCACAACCGCTTTTTGATTGTTGAATTTTCTTTCAAACTCTTGAGCCTCATTTACAAATTAAGGCCATTTCGTATTCTCAATCTCGTGATTACTCTCTCTTTGTAGCCTTACCGCATTACTGCTTATTTGGGATATGTTGTATATATATGTGTCAAGCGATTAGATATCACCCCTACTGGATTTCTAAAATTTCAAAACTGATTATTTTGAGAATATTAATGGAAATCAAATTTTTGATGAAACGAAAGTAATTTTTAAACCCGAGTCGCCCATTTGCTGTGACTCGTGTTCCTGGGATTATAACATTCTCACCTGCGCGCCGACCTAGTATGGTCGCTATTATGTGGACTAACGCTCGCTGTATTCCTTCCTAAATCAAACTTAATGAATCAAACCCGAGATTTATGAGGTTCATGCAAGATTTTTGAACAATTAGGAGCTATTTAGCTTATTCCCTCAATATCTAAAAGGTTACTGAAATCACGATTTTATAGATTTTGTTTGAAACTTGAAGAATTATTGCGTTTATGCAATAATTCTTGATTTTAGGCGCCTATTTTGGCTACCTGGAGGTGTTTTCCAACCACCAAGTGGTGTTTTGCTGGTGGTTTAAAATATTTAACTTAGAGAAATTTCAGAGATCGTTCTCTATATTTTCTCAGATATTTTTTGTGTATTTTATGATGTGAATGTGATATGAATTTTGAAAATATGTGGGGAGTGGGGGGCATTTAGGTAGGCTCCTCGGGGCTTAGAATACTTGTTTCTAATTGGTTGGTTTACTTTTAGCGATCCTCGATCTTAATCGTCAATTCTCAAGAACATTCCAAAACCATCAATTTTTGAGAATTACTTTCGCCCAAGTAATAAAAAGAGGCGCTCTATTTTCATGTAAAGCATAGTTCCGTGATCTTTCTGCGCCAAACGCATTTTCATATCGAATCGGACTTCTATATAGTCTACTTGAAACCCCGTAACTTTTGGAGTCTTCATTTTGAACCCCGTAACTTTCGCACTTCAATTTTAGGTCAGTATATTTCATTTTAATTGAATAAAATTAGGGATTTTTTTAACTTCGAACCCTAAACTTAATGAATATTTAATTTGGGGCTATTTTCTCAAAACCCTTGTTCTAACGTAGGTTTTTATGATAAATTAGGGTCTCGATCACAACCCTAGTCACGTGGCATTTCTTTAGTGGCTTGATTTAATTAATTTGACTAAGTCATCTTAATCATTTTAATTATTTTTTAAATAAATTTTCGTTGTCCGCAACTCCATCAATCTCTAAAAGCTTTTCACATTTTAATTTTAATGAGTTGACTTTTTTCAATTATGAACTGAAATAACTTTTAATGTCTTATATATTTATTTGAAAAAAATATATCAATATGTACCACACAGTACTACACCTAGTAAGAGTCGCTTCTGACGAATCCGGTCCACCTATTATTAATTAGGTTTAGGTTTATTATTTGATTTGCCTGGCAACAACTATTGTAAAGAAATTAAAAATAAAGTTGGAAATACGAGATGTTATATCTCATAAATATATTCGTTGAATACCAGGGGATCAGATAATCGATTATTACATTTAAATAATAATAAGTTACATATATGTTAATTTTGGACAATTAATATATTAGGTAATCCTCGATTGACATTAAAGTAAGCATGACACATTAAAGTCTCGTCATAATCTATATATTAATATGATGTTCGGTTAAACATAAATTAATATATTGCTAATTTCGATCGAGCCTAAGAGGTCACACACAACAACTAAAATCGAACTATAATTTAATTATAACTTCCTGTATTTAAAATAATCGTGATGTTAACACGGCGAAATTCCAATCATAATCCACCCCACGCTCGATTAAAACGGGACGACGGATGAGGTTCCGCATCGTTCTCTCTTCTCCACATAAAGACGCTTCTTGATTTGGTGGATAAAAAGCTCTGGGTCATTGGGAACCGATCGATGGGGAGAAAATGAGGTGGAAGAGTTTTACCACATCTCTCTTCGAAAGTTCTAAAAAAGAGGCCAAGGCTCCATAGCAAAGCGCCGAAATCACTATGACCAATTCTTCTCGAGATTTTTAAGTTGAGAATTCTCTCTCTCTTCCTCCTTTCTCTTCCTAGTCGACAAGAGGGTGGAAAAATCTCGATTTTTCCTCGTCCAACCTCGCCTACGCTTAATATTTTAAAGAGCTCTAAGAAAAGTTTCACGTGGCGGGTTCGCTCACATCGGGCGCGATTATTCATGTGGTATTAATCGACGTGATTGTTCAGTATCTCGATATTTTCGCTGCAAATCTCCAAAAAGCGTACACTCATATATTATTATTTTTATATTATTCATAGAATCCTGTTTTCGGTTTATTTATAATTATTATTTTAACCAGAAATTCAACAAGGGTATCATAAGTCAAAGCTACGAATTATAATTATATCAAATATATGAAAATATTTCTCGTATTATTGAATCGAATTTTATGTGTTAGAAATTGCTATTAGATAATTTTACCCTAAAGCACAATTTAAATATGATTAGTTATTAATCTTTTTAAAAAATAATCAATGTAGTTAAATCATAAATATTTTTTCGAATTTTTATAAATTTGCTGCTTTTTGAGCAAAATCTTATCACTTTTGACAATCGATTAAAACTAATCGCTTCAAAAGTAACTATTCTAAAATCAGGCAAAGCCAGGTGGCTGAAAGGGACATGTCAGCCAAAATTGCAACGTAATCAAATGACGTGGCCTGCACATCACCTGCCGACGCCGTGACGTCAACTATTTTGTCTTGTAGTTTGGGTGTCCGAAACTGGTTTGGGATGGGCGTTCGAGACCGGTCCATGCTAGCTGGGCTCACCTATTGGTCTCAGCATCAGCTGTTATTTCACGGGTCAACAGCCCTTTTGGCGCTGTTTTCACTTTGCTGCTTAAATTATTTTAAATCCAATTTTGCTTCAAATTAATATTTCAATACCACTAAAATACTTATTTTTTAAATTAATTTCAAGTTGAAATTAGTTTAATTAATTTAATTTAACTACTTTTATGTCTCTAATTTTGATTGAAGTTATTTTATTGATAATTGATATTCAATTAAAATAAAGACTATTAATTACTAATTTAATTACTAGATTTATTGAAGTTCGAATTGATTTGGGCAAATTAAAAATTCATTATTATTTGATAATTGGAGTTTCTTAAACATATAATCTGAAATTAAATCCTATTAAAAGTATAAATTAAATAACTAGCATTTTCAGAAATGTTTATTATTTAATATTAATTGTTAAAACACTTCTAAAGATAGCTTTATGAATACTTTGCTACTTTTGTGCAATTAAATCGTATATTTCTGGTTTGATGAATATGCAATGACATATATTTATTTAGACTCATATGTGTGCATCTAAAATATTGTTCTTTCCATTATTTATTATATGCCTTAATTTCATTATTGATAATACATAATTTGATAATAGATAAGAAGGAGATTAGTGATATGACTTAAATGTATTTTTTGGAAGTACGGTCTGGTTAATCTTTGCCTAAGATAAATGAATAGAGAGAATTTAATTTATTATTATTCAATGTAAATATAATTAGTTGAAAATTAGACTCCACCTAAGCGTACCAGTAAATGATAGAGATCATCAATAGATTAGACGTGAAGTTTAGAACTAAGATAGATTTCCAAGTAGGTCATATCACGAATGTTTATTAGTGTTATATTTTATACTTATAATCTATGCGTATATATAACTCGCTTTCTCACAGAGGCATGCTTAAGCTGAGAGCAGACTGTTAAGATTACATACCAACTCTAAAGTTTAATTGAACCTCATTTATGTGCGGACCTACCAGAATGGTAGATGTATCACAATTAAGACTTATTTCGAATAGGGTGTTTATACGATTCCCAAAGTGCAGGACTTCGGCTATAAACATCCAATCCTACTCTATCTCGGTAGACTTGGTTACTTGAACGGTGATTTACAAGTGCCTTATACAGTCTAAGATGAGTTTTTGTGACGCCAAGAGTCAGTTTTACACATGATCAGCGATGGTGCACTTAACTATGTGATTAGGAGTCGAAATGTATGCGTGCTGCCGTTCGATTTTCAGTTATGTCGAAATGTATCGCGTTTCAGTGGGATTATAAGCTCGAGTATTAATTCTACTATATGATTTTTAGAATTCTTTATTATGACATGAATAACTAAAACTATTTTCTTTTTACATATCTTCTGTTTATAGTCACATAGCCCCTATGAATAATAGCTCTAAAATACTCCACTTCACTTTGGAGAAATGCAATATGCATGGCACTTCATCCGTTTTGATGATACAAAACGAATCAGAAATACCATATTAAAACCATTTTGAAAAAAGTCAACAAAAGTCAACTATAATTCTCAACATATTTCAATCCCATAAATCGATTATTATCACCTCTTATACTATAATCTAAGTTTTAGATGGCTAAGTTCTATACCATTATCAATATCAAACCAAGGTCAACCTAAGTAACCAAAAAGTCAACACATCCTCAAGATTCATGAAATATTTCCAAAAAGGTTCGAAGCTTACCTTAAAACGGAGAGGACGACTGAAAACTCTTCAATAAATTTTAGACCAAAGCTTTCAAGATAGGGAAGAAAAGAAAAATCATGGAAAATAGGCGCGCGGGGTTCAGCCTTTAACTGGGGAAAGTAAGACGAGTTTTGAACGGATAATGAAATGATAACATGAGTTCGCAAGATATTTTCAAGAGTCAGGCAAGGTCTCGCTCGCTTTTCGTTTAGTTTCTCTTTGCCTCGGTTAAATACAACTCGAACATAAACTTAACTTCTAACCCCAAATAATATTATAATAATACACAATGAACTATTATTGCTGCATCAAGGCCAGTATTTTTATATTTTTTGAGTTTCCAATGATTTGAAATCTCAATTGTTGATGTTCTCTACACCGATTCATTATGTACCATTGTTGGTATTTTAATTCCGCTTATGTTGGATTCGAAAAGAATGGTATTCCCAAGTGTTATAATTTTTTATGAGGTTCAAAAAGAACAAGCCAGCTACTGCTTCAAGCTTTAAAGGGTTCGAAAAGAAAGGCGTTCCTTGTATTTAAAATTTGATAGGTTCGAAAAGAATGGCGTTCCTGACAGTTATTGATTTTTCTTTCCGGCGAAGTTCATGCCGCCGAGGTTTTGGTATTCTGGTGACCTTCTTTCCGCCGACGTATTTTCGGCTTGTTGATGGTCAGACGACGTATTTTCAATGTTTTTTACTCTTATTATTATTATTGTTATTATTATAGTTATATATTCATGAAAATTCTATCAAATTACCATGAATTTGATTAAGGGTGATAGACAAATGGGATCAGCCGGGGAGTCATCTACTAGTCCAAATTCACCTATTATTAATTAGGTTTAGGTTTATGATTTGATTTGCTTATAAATAGTGGCAACAACTATTGTAGTAGTACCAAAAATATTTATCAATAAATTATTTATCTCTATCAATTAACTTGTTAATTTTGATTTAAATAAAATTTTGATGCTGATCAAGCATCGTGAAGTTTGTTAATTTCTTTTTTGACAATGAAATGACAAATTTGACAATCTTAAGAATGCGGTGTAATAGTGGGTTAATATGCTACGGATTATGCACATTTAGGTTTAAGAAGACAATGACCATTATCCCTTAAGACATGACATTTATTTCATTAAGCCGTTTGTGAAGCGTTATTACTTATTATCGCTGTTTAAACACTTAATTCATTATATTAAGTTTATTTTCATAGTAAAAATGTACAAGACACCCTTTTGTATGCCTTATACAATTTTTATCTTGTACACTTTTTGTCTTGGAAATAATCGATTTACTCCAAGGGGCACCCCATATAAATGAAGCGATTTAATCACTAGCTTAAAAATTTGAAATTTCAGAGTCGTCTCAAGTCTTACCAATTTCTGGTTTCGCTTAGCTTGCTCGTTCTTTATATTGTTACTTTATATTAATAAAAACTAATACTTCATACTTCCTCCGTTCCTATATACTTGTCTTTCTAGTCTTAAGTTTTTGTTTTAAAATACTTGTCCTTCTAGCATAGAAAATTGTGTTTCTACATTTTCAATGTACTTTTTGACTAATTTTTTCTTATTAAATTAGCAACCAACCAATTATATAGTTTCAATTAATTGATATTTTAAGTTTTTAATGTACTTTTTGACTATTTATTCTCTATGAATTTATGTAAAATGACTAAAGACAACCATATATGGTGAACTAGAGGGAGTATAAGATTAATTCATCAGACGGATTCATAAATTATAGAAGATTTGAAAAGATATTATTATTATGAATTATTATTATTTCCATTACTATAACTAATATGAAAATAATAGTTATTCATAACAATAATATTTTCTGAAATCTTCTAGATCCATTTTAATACTATCTTAGTTGAAGGTTTGTCACATAATTCTTTTAACTCTTCATTGTTATTTTAAATTATTTGTATTTTAATATTTCGTTTCTTGTTAGAATGTTTTTCTAAAGTTTGAGTCGTGTGATAAACTATTTATGGTTTTTTAAATTTTCATATCAACACCGCGAATAACGGTATTCCATTCAAACCTATTTTTGAAGATAATGAATTCTTGTTTAATTTAATCCAATCCCGCTTTCAAGTGAACATGCTTTCGTGGTTAATTTAATAATGTTCAAACGCTTAAAATGTCGATCGACGCTCGGGAGGCTCACATGGACGGCCTATCAAACGCAGAAGCCTTTCAAGGAGCCTTGCCTTTTATTGCCTATAAAGGCCAGGAAGAAACTCTACACTCTAGTATATTGTCGTTTTAAATACGTGAGCAATGACTTTTGCGATTTAATCTAATTGTGTTTTAAACGATGGTCCGTAATTTCTAATCCGAAGTATGCATCGATTCATGGTTAAGTCTCATACAAACGACCGCTGTCATTTCGCTTTCGAGAATCGGGCTAAACGCATCTTTTTAGTTTAGAAAAGATATTTCGAACCATCGGTGACCCCATCGAGGCCTCGGTCCCGATGATCGAGACCTCATCGAGACCCCCCGGGTCTCGATTGGGTCCCGATGATCGAGACCTTGACCTCTCGATAGGTCTATGTAACGGAAAGCCAATCGCTCCCCATCCATTGGCCTACCCACTCCCCCGGTTCCGATGAGGTCACGATGCGGGCAACTTTTCACTTCTTTATTGTGCACTATATAAAGCCTCTTCTTTTAAAACAAAAAACAACTTTTGCAAATCTTTTAACCCTAATTTCTGAGCATTCAATTGATTGAAAATAAAAGCAAAAGTCATAACTCCTACATTTAATACGTCATTATCTTTTGTAGAGAGTTTCCTAGTTGTGTGATATTTCCATTTCTCAATCATTTATTGTATTGAGTGAAATCCTTGTGTGGGAAGCATAGGGTTGCTATTCTAGGTTGAGTAGTATATTGAAATCCTCGGGGAGAGAGCCTGGTTCCTAATCTAGGTCGACAGAGCTCCAAAATCCTGGGCCGGGTACTGGGTCACTTCTTAGTGAGGCTAGTGTTTGATAATAGGCTTCAGAGAAGTTGCTTGTGTGTATTCAAACATTTCTTCAAGTGCGATTTATCTTTGCCAAAATCCCAGGTTGAAAGCGACGGTCGAGCGCAGGGAACCGAAGCCGTTAAAATCGCGTGTATCGCTTTCTCCTTCCTTTGCTCTTTACTTTCAAGTAGTCTTTTATTATTGCTAATCAATCGATTATTAATATTGTTGACTAATCTTCTCGAGCTTGGGTTGTAGATTTATCACATTAATCCTTATTATCATTGTGTATTAATTCCGCATTCTTAAGATTAAAACCTCTAAAAAAGTTATTGTTAGAAACTTAAAACCTTATTCACCCCCCTCTAAGGTTAAATCTAGGCTAACAATTGGTATCAGAGCCCGTGTTCTACGTATTAAGCTTAAAATCTTGTAGAAAAAGATCATGGGTAGTAACGGGAATATGGGTAGCTCGGGAACTTTTTGTGTTGAAGGTAAAATGAAATTGGGCGAGGCCACCATCGCTGATGGATCAAATTATGACTATCGCGCAACGTGATTCAAATATCACGCAAAGCATCGACTATTAAATTATGGAGGAGTGATCATCAAGGACCACTCATTCCAATGAAATATCAAATTCTTCAAGCCGGTGCTCATAGGAATTTCACCTCAAAGCGGAAGAGGCTAATATAAGAGAATTAGGCGCCGCCTCGATGTGAGGTTCCAATTGACATGTTCACAAAGAAGAGGATTGCCATATATGGGATGAGGAACTCAAGAAACCGGAGTTCAATTCCAAAGCCATTCATGTTCTTCTACAATGCCATGTATGGAAGAGTATGGAACTTATGTCGGGTTCTAGTCGTCACATCACAAGGCTCGACTTTTGACTGAGAATATCAAACTTTTGAAATGCATCATGGAGAATCTACCAAAGATATGCATCAAAGGTTCAATACATCATCAACAACTTGACTCTCTAGGGAAGACATTCTCCTAGAAGAGCAAAGTTCAGAGAATCATGCTGTGCCTCGTGAACTCGAGTTTGGCCAAAAGCAAGCGCAGGTATTATAAACGAAGCTAAAGATATCAAGACTCTTCCTTAATCGGAAGAGCCTCCATCGGATCCTTGAAGGCCGGAGGAAGTGATTGCCAAGAACAAGGCTCGAATTCAAGTGGACAAAAGAAAATGGCTCTCACAAGTGCCAAAGTTCAAAAAGTAAATGAAAAAGCGAGAGTCATTTGGTGATGATGAAGATGGTCATGTTAGCTAGAGACTTCAAAAAGTTTCTTAAATTCAAAAAGAGCAACAATGATCATGGTCATAGAAGCTTCAAGAAATATGACAATTATGAAAGGAAGTACGAAGGCAGCATAAAGAGGGCAAATCTAAAGAAATAACATGCTTTGAATGCAACAAGCCCGACATTCAAGACGGATTGTCCTCAGTTTGAAGCCAAGCAGGTCTCAACCAAGAAAATATGCACAAGGCTTGCTTCGATGATGAACTGAAGTAATCCGACTCCGGGTTGAAACACGCAACGTATGCTGCCTCATGGCACAAAGAGATTCTATGGAGGTACCTCTTAACCCTCTTTTCTTTTTCTGACACGACGACCTCACTAGCGACGATGAGCAATCGAGTAGTGATTTTGACAAAGTTACAATAATTATAATGAGTTATTAGAAAGTTTTGAAAAATTGCTCAAAAAAGAACAAAAGAACTTCTCTTCAAAACCAATAAAGCTTGTTTGCCAAACCACCTCTCAAAACGGGGTTTTTCCTACTTGTTAAAGCTTGACTCAATTTAAAAAAATGATGGCATTCGAAAAATTGAGCTTAAACAAAGTCTTAAAAAGGTTGAGAGTTAGAAAACGTAGAATCTCAAGAAATCACTCAACGCTTATTCTTTTGAGAACAAACAAGTTGAATGAAATTCTTGATGTCAACGCTATCCAACCAACAAAAAGTAAGCTGTGCTATTCAAATGATAACTCTTATCATACTAACGTCAGCTCATCATCCGTATCAGCGTTTGTAAGACCGCACTTCACCGCAGACTTAAGTAAAAGGAAATCACAAGCCTCAAAATGTCCCATTCAAAAGTTAGTGAGAATGGGCACCTTATGTCCCAAGTCTCTGCTAATCTAAAACGGATCGCGAGAAAATCCATTCTACTTTAATTAACCCCCAAGGACCCAACTGCCATTGGGTACCTCGAATGAGAAATTGACTTTTGTAATAGAGAATCACTATCCATGAAAGAAAACATTTGGATGGTGGATAGCGGTTACCAAGGCACATGACGGAGATGCTCTCACTCTTCTTGAAGCTTCGCAACCGCGCGATCGAAAAGTTTCAAAACAACGCAAATCCGCCGTAATCCTGTAAAGCGGTGTATCGTAAAGTAAAGGTTGTTTTAAATTAAAAATACTTACTTGTTGATGGCGTGAAAGTTTACCTCTATAAGCAGCCAATTATGTGAAAAATGATTACAGGTAAAATTTTCTAAACATAAACGTGTTATTTCAACGCTTCATCTTCATTTGTTGTGCATGGCTATCGATCAACAATGTGTATTATGTTAATTTTGATTCAAGTTGAAGTAACATTTGCATGAATGTGGTCCATGACGACGCTGAAGTTTGTGGGTGGCATGACGGGGTCGGGTCATGCTAAGACAACAGCATTCAATCGCATAAAGACTACACGTAGTGTGCTGTCTCCCAAATTCATATAAAAGGTTAAACTTTGTGATGCATGTCAACTTGGTAAAATGCACAAATCTTCGCTTAAACCTATAAATCTTGTTTCGCTAAACCACACATTTGTTACATATGGATTTGTTTCAAGTGAAACGATGTCGTAGTTCGGGGCGGATCGAAATATGTTTATGTTATTGTGGACGATTACTCGAGGTTTATTTCGGGTAATTGGCCTCCTGCTAATAAAAGTGATGCTTTTAAAGAGTTTGCTAAGGCAGAGAAAGCTCATGTAATGAAAAGTGGATTCAAAATCAAAGCTTTCATAAGAAGCGATCATGGAGGCGAGTTCGAAAATGAGGAGTTCGAGGGAGTTTTGTGGGGAGCATGATCTTAACATAACTTTTCGGCTCCCAAGAACACTTCAACAAAATGGAGTTGTAGAAAGCGAAAGAATAGGACCATTCAAGAAATGAGCCGCACTACGCAATGAGCACAATTTGCCAAAATATTTCTTTGGGATACGCCGTGACATCGCATGTTGCCACTATCAACCGGTATTCCCTTAGGACCTATTTCTTAACAAAACCCTTACGAGCTTTGGTATGGTAAGATTCTCATTGATTATTTTAAAGTCTTTGGATGTAAAATGCTATATTCTTAACACCAAAGATAGATTGGGAAAATTTGATGCTAAATCTAATCTAGCAATCTTTCTTGGTTATTCTAAAACTAGTAAAAAGCATATATCATCTATAATGTTAAGACTAATGCAAGAATCTATTCATGTTAACTTTGATGAATCTAACTGCTTATTGAGAAAGTTGTATTTACGGGGCATATCTATTAGGTGGAAACGTGGACGAATTAGCTTTTGCAGCCTCAAACCAAGCCCATCAAAATGAGGAAGCATCAATTATGGGAGCAAACAAATAATCATCAGAACCGCAGCATGTGGATGATTATCTCCATGGGCTAACACAGAAGATCTTCTGTATACGAGGATCACAAGAATCATCCCCCTCTCGATCTCATTTGAAGTATATCTCAAAGCGGGTAACTACTCGATCCTCTTTTAAATAATAGCGTCTTCGATAGTGCTTATGTATCTCAAAGTGAGTACCTCTAAATATTAAACAAGCTCTAGATCCGATCGGATTTTTATCTATGCAAAAAGAACTTGAACAATTTGAAAGATGCAAAGTTTGGCATTTAGCGAAAAAACTCAATAAAACCATTATTGGGACAAAGGGTTTTTCGAATAAACTTGATTTAAAACCGGTATTGCTTTTAGTAAATAAAAGTCGCCTTTGTTGTTCAAGGTTACAATCAAGTCAAGGAGTTGACTTGATGCAAACTTTTGCTCCGTGGCTAGCCGAATCCATTCGCATTATTCCTAGCCTTCGCTAGTCAAGCACGGATTTCAAACGCACCAAATGGATGTCAGCAAGCTGAAACGGGTTCTCGATTTAGGAAGCTTTGTAAAACAACCTCCGGTTTTTGAAGATCCTAACTTTCCTCATCATGTTTTTTAAACTGTGAGCAAAGCCCTTTACTTCGCTTAAAACAAGCACCTGTAGTCAAAATGCAGGTTAAGCACACATTTAGTTGCGAATGGTTTCGGGGCAGCGGAAAGCTCGATTCCACGCTTTTCCTTAAAACCAAGGGCAAACATCTTATAGTTGTTCAAATTTATGTTGATGATATTATTTTTAGCTCTACCAATAATTCGTTGGTCGTGAGGAATTTGCTTTAAAACAACGATGTGTCGAAGTTCGAGGAGATTTCCAGCAATGACGGGCTTAATTGAACTTCTTTCTCGGACTCCAAGCGAAGCAAATGGATGATTTTACCTTTCATTAGTCAAAGCAAGTTCTCAAAAAGAGCCTAGAAATTTGGGACGGAAGATGCAGCGTGATCTAACTCCAATGTCTACTTCAACAAAACTTCATGCGGATGAACAAGGTACACGCTACCAACGAGACAAAATACCGAGGTACGATTGCAGTCTTTTATCTTACCGCTTCTAGACCCGATATTATGTTTGCCGCTTGCTGCGGTGCTCGCTTTCCAAGCTTCGGGCTCCCAAAGAGTCTCATCTAAGCCGGGTTAAAAGCGGATCCTTCAAGACGTGAAAGAACACTCAGTATGGGGCTTCGTATCCTGGCGAGCAAGAATTTGAACCTCATGTGATACCGGATGCTGGACTTTTATGGCTTTTCTGCACACTCTGATAGAAAAAGCACCAGTGGGACTTGTCACCTCCATGTGACATAGCTCACCTCAGGTCGCCAGCAAGCAAAAATAAGGTCGCATTATCCACGCAAGCGCAGGGCCTATCATGTGGCGGTTGGAAATTGCGTCAGCTTCAAGCGCCGGATGAAACAAACTTCGAAGATTTCGGAATCAAGTACGATCAAGTTCCTCTAAGATTATGCTTATTGTGAACACGTTACCATCAATATTGCCAATCCGGCATAACATTCACAAACCAAGCACATTGAAACTGGCCAAATACTTTATCCGACCATGTGCAAAAAAGGAAACATTGATCTCAAGCTCAGGGGATAAATGATCAACTTCAGACATCTTCACCAAAACCACTAATTGAGGACTGAAATTTTGGAACGCATGAAAGTGTGAGCTTTAATGCTTATCTTCTAGTAAGTAATTGTATTCCCGTGCTTTATGCTTTTTAATTGATGCATGCTATGTGTTTACATTTTGTAAAAAGCATGTTATCGATGATAAGCCAATGATAAATTGTCCGAAATGGTTTTGAAGCTGAATTCCTCGACGCAAGTGGCAAAATTATGACTATGGTTGTGTCTCGGTAAGCTGAAGATATTGATTGTATGATTTTTGGAGGATAGTTGATTTGATTGGATGTGTTTCGGTCAAGCCAGCGATTATTGCTTCGAGTATCATTGCCGGGAGATTTGGTGTGAGGTATCAGCGGGATATATGTGGGATTTTCGGGGCTTTACGCGACTCGAGACCCCACCGTGACCCCCCGCCCGACGAGGTCTCGGCGGCGTGATGAGGGATCTCAAGATTTGGTACTGGACCCATCGAGACTTCTCGCCTCGATGGTGTCTCGCACAACCGCCTCGGGTCCGATCATAGCCTATCGACTTCTCTCGAACGTGGTCTCTGACGGGCGGAAATAACTAATCGGTATTCTGCCTATCGAGAGACCAAGAGACCTGTGGTCTCGAATGGGTCTCGATGAACTGACCCTATAAATACCCTATCAGCCGATTTCTTCTCCATTTCAACCAAAATTCCCAAATTCATCAACCCTAATTCACCATAACCACCACATTCAATTTTTCATCACTCCACCAAAAAACTCACCAATTTATCACTTTACCCCTACTACATTGTCTTTCTACAAACCCCAAACACTATTCTTTATTCAAACATTCATCATAAAAATGGCCTCAACCTTCCAAACTAACCAAAAAAGAGCTAGAACACAAAAATCCTAAATCCTCTAACCAAGCTTGTTGCTTTTTATCAAGGTGGAAGTTCCTCTAATCCACAATCTAGTGCAAATGTGAATCCTTTGGCTTCAAGAGGAGGAAAAGTGAAGGATCAGCCCAACATACTTCGATGGATATTACTAGCGACGGAAGGACAGTGACTACATTCTAGGATTTGGTCAAATTCCAAAAATGGGAGAAATTTTTGGGTAAGTCCTATGACATTTTCCCTGATTGGGTTTATTTTCTATGAGTGTTATCATTCACAATTTTAGTAGCAACAATCTTAATATTAAGTTGGATTTTAATGGCATCATTTGAATATAAACGAGGGAATTTGTAGAGGACTTTCGATTGTCTAGTAATGGTTTTGCTAGCTGGGCTTTTGATTTGATTCTGCTGGACGAGATTGAGTCGGGCGATGATGTGACCGCTGGTGTTGAATAACGGCCTGAGACGAAACGTATCGAAAGTTAAAAGCGTGGTATTGACACGCGCCACGCTACATCCTGCATTACCTGGAAAAAGTTTTGTTAATACTTGCTGCGTGAAGTCATTGTCTGGGTTCTCGTGATAGAATCCGGTAGGGTTGTGGAATTCTTTGGATTACAAGTTTTTGTTTTCCCCGCTAACGGATCAACCTTCCTATCATTATCGCCTTCCACACGCGCCACTCTGCTGGCAATACGCCTGCGCGACCACTCTTCCAGGCATGCACACATAATGGAGTCTGGGAGGAGATAGGGTGTTTCTAGGGGTACGCCTATTGGTAGGGGGGCACACATATAGAATTACCAAAGACTACTTCAAGAATTGTACAATCATGCTTCATAACAATCGCCTTCGTGGGTGCTGAGGCAAAATTGGCCAATCGCGAGGATAGAGAGTATCCAAACCATGACGGGAGGAAATGGTTTAGGGAAGTTGATGACTTGGAGGATCCGGTATTTTCTGGATGATGAAGATGTTGATGATGATGGATTTCTACGAAGATGACGGGGATGACGAGCACGCTGGAGTAAAGCGCATTTATTTGATGATTTATTTAGGCTCCTCATTAAAGTAGAGTAAGATGTTTCCACATCTCACTTCCAGACAAGGCTAAGTGAAATTTGTAAGCATGGCAACAAGCCATAGAAGATAATCAAGTTTCTCATAAAGGCCAAGAACTCTCATCAAGGAGAAACGTTAAGCTTAAAGATTATGCCATGGAATTATGAAATTTTCTTGCTTTGGAGAAAGTAAATGAGGCCAACAAGAAGTATTTAGTGTATTCGATGATGAGGCCGAGGTTGAGGATACCACTGGTGAAAGGTACAAGTACACATCCGCATCTACTTCAAGATCCTACCACTTCTTCTCCGGGATCGGGATCAAGATTTTCTTGACATGATTTAATGGTTTAGGTTGGATGGTACCGGGATCATTCTTTCTCGACAAGGCGTAGCCGGGTGGTCCAAGATAAACTAAAAGGACTTTGATGGCTTGACCTTCTACTATTGTGTGTTGCTTGTTTCATGCCTTGTTTGTTCCTTGTTTTTACCCCTTTAAGGATTTATCCCAAAGGGAGTTCAGAGGCAGACTTGGGCGCTTGTGTTTGTTTTTTACCCTAGTACTTCAGTTTGTTGTAAATCTTAAGGTTAGTTTGCTATGGTTTTTATTGTGTTTCTTACAACTTGATGGATGCTTAGTTGTTATAATAGCCTTGTTTGGATGCTTAATTATCTATCTTATTTAATGCTATTATATCGAGCTTCACGTTTATTTCTTAATCCATGGTTGTAATGGTTCTATATTCATATGAAAGCCTTTGGGAATCTTAAGGCTGAGGAGTGTTGCCTTTGTCTTATATTTTCCTAAGAAGTCAATTTGTTATCATCAAAAGGGGGGAGTTTGTTGAATAATGGTATTCCATTCAAACCTATTTTTGAAGATAACAAATTGTTTAATCGAACTAATCCCGTTTTCAAGTGAAACACATGCTTTCGTGGTTAATTCTTAATAATGTTCAAACGCTTAAAATGTTGGATCGACGCCTGAGGCTCATGGATGAGTCTATCAAACGCAAAGCCTTTCAAGGAGCTCGTGTTCTTTATTGTCTATAAAGGCTAGTGAAACTCTACACTCTAGTATATCGTCGTTTAAATATGTGAGCAATGACTTTGCGATTTAATCTTAATTGTTTTGTGAACCATGGTCCGTGTAATTTCTAATCCAAGTATAGACCGATTCATGGTTAAGCCTCTACAAATGACTGTGTCATTTCTTTTGCTTATATTGGGCGAAACGTATCTTTTTAGTTTAGAAAGATATTTCGAACCATCGAGACTTCATCGCAGGGCGGTTCTCGGTCTCGGCGATCGTAGACCTCATCGGTAACCCCCCGGTCTCGAGCATGTCCCGGCTGATCGGTGACCTTGACCTCTCGATATATGGTCTATATTAACGGAAAGCTTGACCGTTGTTTTCGATCCATCAGGCTCATCGTGAGACCCCCTCGGTCTCGATGAGGTCACGAAGTGCAACTTTTCAAAATTTTAATTTTTGTGCACTATTTAAAGCCTCTCTTTAAAAAAACACAAAACAACTTTTGCAAATCTTTTTTGACTCCACTTTTCGCGCATTCATTTCATTGCAACAAAAAGCAAAAGTCATAACTCCTACTTAATTCAACATTATCTTTGTAGAGATTTCCTAGTTGCGGATATTTCCAATTTCAACTTCATTGTTAATGAGTGAAATCCTCAAGGCTGGGAAGCATAGGGCTGCTATTCTAGGTCAGTATATTGAAACTCGGGAGAGTATTCTTGGGTTCCTAATCTAGGTCGACAGAGCTCTAAACCTTAATGGGGTAGCTCGGGGTCACTTTAAATGAGGCCAGTGTTTGATAATAGGTCAGAGAAGTTGCTCTCAGGTATTCAAACATTTCTTCATGCGATTTATCTCTTGCCAAAATCCCGAGGTTGAAAGTCGACGGTCGAGCGTAGAACCGAAGCTCGCTAAAAATCGCGCTACAGATTGCTTTCTCCTTCCTTGCTCTTTTACTTTCAAGTAGTCTTTTATTATTGCTAATCAATTTGATTATTAATACTGTTGACTAATCTTTCGAGCTCTGCCAGATTACCTGCACATTAATCCTTATTATCATTGTGTACACTCCCATTCTTAAGATTAAAACTCCGAAAAAGTTAATATAGGGAACTTTAAACCTTATTCACCCCCTCTAAGGTTAAATCTAGCTAACAAACACTCAGGCCTTCCTCACAAGACAAATAGCTTGATCATATCATTAGTTTCTCATATATCAAGAAATCTTTCACCCTTCAATTACTCTTTAATTATATTATTAAAAAAAATTAATATTATGAAAGTATTATAAAGATGAATCCAATTATAAATTTTATATTTTTGAAAATAATGAATAATTAATAATTGACGATCAAAAGCTCAATTTCAAAAAAGCTTCAAACGCTAATTTGGATCGTGGGAGAAGTACTTTAGATATTGGTCTAAAAGAATTCAGAATTTACACCATTTATTTTTGGTATTTATTTTCTGTTTATATTAAGGGTCATATTTTTAATTTTCGTACTAGGTCCCGAAAATATTAAGATTATTCTATTGCCGCCTATATCACCAACTAAAATTTATCTTTAGAAGGTTTTAGAGATCTATAGATTCTGTTTCGATTCTCACCATATAAGGGGCCGGGGGAAGGTTTTTAATAATAAGAATCAATGTATAATTGATACAACTCGTAATTCGCATATTTAAAATTAAAATTGAATAATGTAGAGTTATAGAGGGAATTAGGAAAAATGTAATGAAATGTGCAAACAGAAAAAACTAGTTAAATGGATCATGAAAATGCATGAATCGTATACAAAAACATGAGAAATTTGCCTAAGTAGCACCTTTTCAACCTTATTTTAATTTCTAACATCATATTTAAAATCTTTATTAAAATAACACCCCATCTCACAAAAATACTAAAATACCTTTAAAAAATCTAGCACCCTTTCATCCTCATTTCTTTCTTCTCTCAATTCACACTACTGGTATTGGAAATCAATAGTTATTGGTTTCATTTATTATGTCAATTGCGACAATTATTGTAACAATTCATTTACTAGTTTAGTGAATGTGATTATATAAACGGAACATTCAACCATAGTAATCAGAAGTTACTAGTCGATTCTCACGAGCAATACCGCTGTGAGTATAGATTGCTAGATCACATGCATAACCGCTATAATAATATTAATGGTCTATTATATTATTACACGGTCAGCTAATATCCGAGCTCAAGGTCACATAAAAAAACAGTTGACGTTGAGTTACATTTCATGTAAGGCGAAATAAACCGTACTTGCTAAATCGGGGAAGTTGGATTCTAATCAACCCAGATTCCTTAATTGGAATAATTACATTAATTTGTGCAATGTAAATAAATTGGAAGAGCTTGAATTAGTTGACTCAGATCAATTAATTAACTTGTTAATCAAACTTGTTTAATTGAACTTGATAAGATTAATTAACGAGTTGGTTGAGTTTATTTGTTTGACTTGTTAAGCTCAATCAAATATTAATTAGTTGTTTATTTTAATTGGCTTGATAAGACTAATTAAATAAACGAGGTTTTGTTTAATGAGCTTGACTCGTTAGTTAACGGTTTAGGTTTTATGTGAGCTCTATATATTTGAGGCTTTACATGGAAAACCTAATGTAACAAAAACTCACAAAACCTAGCCTCCATCTAGAGAATTTTCGGCCTCCTCCTCCATGGAGTAAGCCGATGATTCTACGGTAGACAAATCAACATTTTGATTTGTCTTTCATCCAATTGTTATCCGGCCTAGCAACCTGCGCGAGATTCAACTCTCTCATGGTGTCGACTCAACTATAGACGCACTACAAATCGTGTTGCTAGCATATCGAATTCAAACGAGGTTTCGCTAAAGAATTGTTGTCGACACCTACCGCACTCCTGTAAGATTATCTTGATTTAATATATATGAATATATATTTTGTAGTTCCGATTTGCAATTTAAATGATCCCGATATGCTTTTTGTTTAAGATTTAAAACAAGTTATGCATAGAAATTCCTTCAACCACCACTACTACTCAAGCACCAATCCACCATCAATCACCAAGACTCTACCGCCTCTTCCTCACGGCCTACCCCACCGCTAACCGCTCTTCCCCGCCACCCCTCTTCCCTTCCCCAACCGCTTCTCTCTTCCGCCTCGCAAACTCCTAAGCGATCACCCCCCTTTTTGTTCGAATGAATTACCTTCCCCCACCTCCATTTTATGCTAAAATTGGGATTCAAAGGGAGAATTCGAGGGGCCTAATTCGATTGAGGAGCAGAGTAAAGTGCGTAATTCATGCGGGTGGCCGGACGGCGGATACGCGCGCTAGGGGCGGCGATTGGGACGGTGGGGCGGGCCATGGACGGGACACTCTGGATAAAGGGCGTGCGTTGACGCGGTTGGTATTTGGGGCGGTAGTAGCGGTGGTCGTGTGTTCGAGCAGCTACGGTGGTGGAAAGCGAATTGAGAGAAAACAAAGATGAGGATGAAATGGTGCTAGATTTTTTACGGACATTTTGATATTTTCGCAAGGTAGGGTAATGTTCTAGCAAAAATTTTAAATATAGTACTAGATATTAAAATGAGGTTGGGAAGGGTACTACTAGTCAAATATCTAAATAAACATGTCAAAATGAGAAGGCTAGCGATAAATTAAACAATGGGCCACGATGGATTTTGAGGAAGGCCGAGTTCTGATCTTAAGGGCTTCGTTCATATTTGGAGGCCGAAAATGTCTCTGACTTACTTATTAAAACATATTTTGGATTTAAAAATCTTAAAATATTTTCAAGGGCTCTCAATGCAAGACATTCAATAGTCGTTAACGTTCCATATATAATAGGCTTGTATGTGTATTATCTACAATTAAAATTTGTCTGCTCACTAAATGGTACGCTGTATCTACTCATACTATAAAGTGGAAGATTGGTGAAGTTTAAATTATTAACTAAGCTATTTATATATCCCTTAAATATAAGTTTGAAGAAGTTTTTTTCTTGTGTATTGAAATTTTAATATTGAAGAACAATGTAACTATCATAACTATCATTTCTATCCTACAAATAAGCATATGATTATAATTTTGTCTCGTAATATATACTATAATCTTCTAAGAAAGTAAATTATCATCTAGAACTTTCTCCTCTCGATACCAAATTGTGGAAATGTACGAATAAGTAGAAAATGAGGGAGATTCATTGCAAATGATACATACACTATATCAATACTATTTCGCTCATTCCAACGAAGTAAGTAATTGAATACTCACTGCTTACTTAACATTAATTATTATACTTTCAATTTGCATGTGTGTGTATCGATTAAATAATTATTTTAAGGCACATATTTTATTTTCGGAGTTGTTATCATCAGACTATTTATGTTGTATTTGTTCCAATATTTTAAGAGAAATCGTTATTTAATTTTCTTAAAAGTCTCATTTGACATGAAATTTACAGGGTCGTCAATTTTTTTACGAAGGAATATTGTGTACACCGACAATAAAAATTAACTCGCATAACCTGCATAATCTTGGCTACCAGTGATACTTAAAGTTAAGTACATGCACGCATTTGGTTCTAGATTACGACTTAAACTTTGCCAGTTTGCCTAATGAAGCTTTCACAACGGAAATTAACCGACCGAAATACTTTCTAGATATATGACTTTAGGGATTAGATTTTAATTAATCTTATGTGAGCCCAAAAATTGTGGTACGGTTCGGGATATATATTACTTTATCTTGTTAGTCAATGAGTCATGACATGCATCATAACATTTTTTATGTTTAGTTTGAAGCACTCTAGTCTACCCAATAATTTATCCTGAAAATGACATCCAACTTAATCTTAAGCGTCTGGGCTGGACGTTCGCTCCTGGTCCGTTGCTTGCTGGGCTCTCATGTTAGGCCTAGTGTGTGGGCCTCTGGCTAGACTTGTTCTTTTTGCAGGCCAATAGCCCTTTTGGGCCTGATTGGGGGTTTTAAATTGTTTTAAGTCATATTTTGCTCAAATTAATATCTATACTATATATAATGCCAGAAGCGATCGACTACATAAATCGTGCTCAAATTAATGTATTTCCTATTTTACCCTTCTGATAATTTTTTTTTTATTTTAATTTTCATAGTAACTTACCGCCTAACAAGATAAATTCTCCATAAACTACTACTATAAATATTATCTACTACGTAATACTCCGTAATTATCACCAAGAGAATAAAAAGTTGTTTCACAATGGCTCTATCTTTATTTTTTCCATGATAACTTTTTCATCTTATTTCTTTTAGGTTTTTTTTAAAAAAAATTTATTATAATTTTATTATAAAAATAAATACCTGCATGCGTAGTTAATTACTTAATATATAACTAGTTTTAATAATAATTAGATTAATTAAATTAATTTCAAGTTGAAAATTGGTTGAATTAATTTTAATCTGAATTACTTTATGTCTTTATTTGATTATGTTTTAGTTGGTATTTCTGAGTGTCTAACTAAAATAAAGACTATTAATTAATTAATTCTAATTTGATTAGATTTAATGATTCGAATTGATTTAATTTAATTAAAAGTTCATGATTATTTGATAATTGGAGTTTCTTAAATAACATATTATCTTAGATTAAATTTGATTGAAAGTGTCAATTAAATAAATAGTATTTTAGAAATACTTGTTATTTAATATTAATTGTTAAAACACTTAAAATAGTTTAAGTGAATATTTTACAGTTATGCAATTAAATTGTATATTCCATTTGATGAATATACAATGATATATATTTGAATTATTTGTGTGCCTTTAAAATATGTTTCTTATTCGTTATTTATGATATGCTTTAATTTTATTATTGGATAATTAGAAATGCATTACATAATTTGATAATGGATAAGAAATAGATAAGTGATATGACTTAGATCTATTTTTGGAAAATACTATTTGTTAGTTTTTGCCTAAGATGAATCAGAATTATTCTACGTTTCAATTTATTATCATTTAATGTAAATATAATTAATTGAAAATTAGACCTACTAGAGTCATGCATTTGACAGATCATTAGCATTGTAAGTAGCTTGTAACTGGGGCTTCGTATTTTTTGTGGCCATATCGAAGCTCCTATTAGTGTTATATTTTAGGTTTGTGATCTATGTTATATATAGTTACTTGTGTGTATCTATAGTTAACTTGATTACAGTATTGGTTAAAATATAAATAATCTCACCATAAATTAAGTAGTATTGTCATACCAACTCTAAAGTTGGATTGAACCTTATTTATGTGCGGACCTACCAGATTGGTAGACGTATCATACTTAAGACTTCTTTCCAATGGGGTGTTTATACGATTCCCAATTGATCAGACTTGGGCTATAAACATCCAACCCGACTCTACGTCGGTAGACTTGGTTACTTAAACGGTGATTTTCAATTGATCAGACTTGGGCCCATTGACAAAAGAGGTCACTATACAGTCTAAGATGAACTTTAGTGACGCCAAGAGTCATGATAGTCATGATTGGTGATGGTGCACCTACCTATGTGATTAGGAGTTGAAAGGTATGCCTGTTGTCGTTCGATTCTCAGTCATGTAGGATCTTGGTATACTTAGTGCGTTTCAGTGGGATTGTAAGCAGAAATATTAATTCTACTATATGATTTTTTAGAATTATTAATTATGACATGAATAACTAAAGCTATTTTATTTATTTTCCATCTATTATTATATAATCCAGAAATTTACCCACAATAAATTTCTTGGAACCCGTATCTTGAGTCTTATATTTGAACTCAAGTGCGTCCCAACACTGTTTTGTAGTAGCGTATACGCTATACAAATCATCCGACAAATAAGTCAACAAATAATTCCGACTCAAATAATCGGAATGTCTCCAGGAGTCGACCGCAGCCAAACTCCAAACACCATTATCTTGAACCGTAGGAGGTTCCTCAACCAAGAACCGTTGCAAGTTCAAGGTCGTGAGATAGAACATCACTTGTTCTCTCCACCTTTTGAAATTCTGACCGGAAAACACAGGAGGCTTCGGTTGGTCATTTTTCTGCATCACCGGAACAATTGGAGGTTGAGGAGGCAAAGTGACCGTGGTTGCAAAAGCTGGAGGAATCTGTCCAGAACCACTACCACCCGGAACAACTCCAGAAACACCACTAGGAACAACCGTACCAGGAACATAGGGAGGAAGTGTGACCCCCGGGACGAACGCTGGAACAGTTTGACAATCAACACCATCCGAAACACCACTGACCACAACCGGAACATTCTGACCATCACTCGCATTCACCATAGAAGTATCAACATTGGACTCCATTGCAAAAGTGTTGTGTGTAGCTCCGAGAGAATCTGTTTTAAGCTGTAGGGAACTAATGGAAAATATAGAACTATACAACAATAATTTGCACAAGAACAACCAAATATTCATACGAAATTACAATGAAATGATTACAACGTAAACTGGAACAACATAAACATAAACCGGATCAAGTCACGTCCGACGCTTTCCTTAAAACAGATTCGACCTCTTCCCAACGGTGCTTAGGACGACGAGAGGTGATCGTTTCCCAGGATAAAATGACCCAACGATCGACTTCACAAGCACAAGTGAATCGATCGACGAACCGCCTGCGAGCTTGATGTATCACCTTGAGAAAAACAAACGAAAGGAGAGAATGGGTGCTCTCGAAATTTTTTCTGATTTTTTGTGTGTGGAGATGATGGAGCTAATTCAAAATTAAGTAGGCAATTCTGTAACAGCTACAAATCAATTGTTCTCAATGCAATTGATGGATGAATTCAAACGTTTGTAACGGCTGCTCTTTAATACTCAATCAATATTGAATCATAACAGCTGAAACGTTTTAAGTTTGAAAGTTTGAAATATTTGAGGTGCAAAACGAGCTTGACCGGGAGCAAAAGGTGGCTCGCACGACCCCCCTCTTTTCGGAACTGCATTCGTGTCCGCAGGTCGCGCACACGCACCTGGCTTCACAATTTCCGAGCTCATTTTCCCCGGATTTGCACCCCCCCCTTGCGGGCGCGGGAACTTTGGCATAGTAGTGGTCAATCAATTTACTAAGTCTAGGAGGAGCTTTACTTATAAAGTAAACTTTCATCTCACTCTCCTCCTATGTGGTAGAATGACCCTTTCCAAACTTTCATTTTCCCTTCCAAGTTTTGCACAACACATAGACATACACACGAGTTGCCAAATTTTGGATTCACAACACTCTAATATTTGCTCTAATATCCAACAATGTGTAACACACACTATCCTTAAAACAGATTCGACCCGCCTCCCAGAGGTGCTTAGGACTAGCGAGCGTCTGTCTCCCAGGATAAAACGGATAGAAGAATGGCATTAGAAGCACTCTAATCCATTCTACGAACTAAAAGTAAAGCATGTAAGCTATCACCTCAAAACAAATATATCAAATCATAAGGCAATCAACCAAAAGACTCAAAATATAGTTCCATCTTTCTTGTACTTTGATAATGAAGGAAGAAATTTTTTTTATAGAGAAACTTGAGCAAGCAAAGAGACCTAGTCATAATTCCCTACTAATGGACAATAAACAACTCCATGATGACGAGACGTTATAACAATGAAAAGTCATGGAGATTATTATCAATTGAATGCAATTAAGAATCGTTTCAAGTACTAGAATAATCTCCAGCTAACTAAAATAATATGTGAACCGGCCCTGTCATAATAGTTGACATTTAAATAATTGGGTCGTCCATTCACAATATTCTAATTTAGAATTCTGAAATTCAATTGTACATTGATAAATCAGACAACCTATGAAGGTGTCAATTTTGCATTCAACTTTAAATCAATTTCCAATTGATTTTTCCAACAATTTATACCAATTTGTTCGATAAATTTTGTTGCACATACTAATTATGTGTATAGAAAAATTTATTGTACTTTTTTTATTTTTTAAAATATACCATCTTAGAATAAAATAGTTAGGTAATGTGTAGCCTTTTTACATTGAAATCGAGTACATATGGGCATTGATAAACATTAATAATGAACTGTATCATTGATGAACCATAGTTGTTCTATTATTTGGATACTCTAAAAAAAATTGAGATGGAGTGATGTGGATGAAAGAGAATGTAAAAAGATTTATGAATGTCTAGTTGTTGTGGCATTATAGGTATTGAGGTGTTATTGGATGAAATGGAAAGAAAATAATCTGAAGTGATAAGAGAGAGTGTTAAATTTTACCTACCTGGTACAGATGGTCTAAGAAATCAAGATTAATTGAAAATTTTGAGATGAGTAGAAACTACAAACAATGTGAGACTGTTAGTTAAACTACATATTGTGCTTTTATCTTCTTATTATACTTGTACAAAATATATTTCTTTGTAATCTCGATAACATACATTTTCATTAAAAATTTAGGTATAAAATGTGTACATACACATATTTATATCTTTTATAAGTGTTTTAACTATAAAGTATGTACTATGTCATATTATTTACATAATTTTTTAAAAAAAAATTAGAAATTACACTTTTATGTAGAAATTGATTAATGCACATAATTTTTTATGTCTTAATGGAATCACAACGTTGATTTGAATCAAAATTATAATGTCAATTGTGAAGTAGGTTGAAAATATTATATTTTGATATATTTTTCATAAAATATTATACAATATCTAAAAAACTATTTCAGGTTAAAACTTTAAAAGTCAACACATCAAAATTATAAATTGGATGATAAATATTTTATAATGGAATGGATAATTTTGAGTATAAATGAAAATATACTTAAAGACGAATGTTGGTAAATGATAGCTTTGAGTGACCTCAAGATTACTAGAGATTGTTCGAGCATTAGTCATATTTTGTTCACGAATGATACCATGATTTTTTGTAGGGCCACATACGAGGAGGGGAGAGAGTTGATGAAAATTCTTGGAGATTATTAGAGAGCTTTCGAGTAAAAGGTAAATGTGGGGAAAAGTTTAGTTAGTTTCGAGCCTCAAGTTTTATATGTTGTTCGGGATCGACTTTCTCATATCTTGGGGATGCGAGAAGTTCAGGATCAGGGCAAACATTTTGGGCTATGTTTGCACATTGGATGAATCAAACAGACGGTCTTTACCTATCTAGTATCAAAGATGGAGGAAAGATTAGAGGTTGGAAATGTAAGTTGTTATCCCTGACGGGACTAGAGATAATGATTAAATCGGTGGCTTCAGCTATTACAAACTTTTTTATGAACTGTTTTAAATTAACTATTAGAATCATTGTTTCCTTGAATAGTTTAATGGCGAAGTTCTACTAGGCTAGTACGGAAAAGGAAAGAGGATACATTAGAAAAGTTGGGAACAATTATGTGAGGAAGAGTTTGAGGGAGGGTTGGGGTTTAAGGACATCGAGTGCAAGAACATGGGTTTAGTTGCAAAACAGGGTTGAAGAGTGGCTACAAAACAATAATATCTTCCTTTTAAACTTTTGAAGGAATGATACTTTTGGAGTTCGTCTTTTATTCATGCTAAGCTTGGAGCTAATAATTCATATGATTGGCAAGTCTCTTAGAGGACAATGTTGATGAAGGGTATTAGATGGAGGGTAGATGACGGGAAAGACATTGACATTTGGAAAGACAATTAGATTTCCCAAGTCATTGATTTTTTTCTCGAGTGGTGGTGGGCCCTATGGGTTTCATGGTGGTCTCACAATCAATTTCACAATGAGACCGGAGAGAGGGAGTCAAGTCGGTAATATGATGTCGAGGATATTGCTAAAGATTTTGGCTATACCATTAAGTAGATACGATATTCACAACAAATTAGTTTGGTACCATACGAAATGTGGAATTTACTTAACAAGTTCAGGGTACAACAACGTTGGGAGACTCAAGAAGATCGAGAACTGCGAGAAGCCAGTTACTGGGAGCAGAGCGTGCTCACTGCGACGGGATCTTTAGAAAAATTTGTGGCGACTTAAGATTCCGACACGGGTTAAAAAGTTTCCTCAACGGTGTGTGCACAATAATCTGCCAACAAAGAGATGTGCCCGTAAGGAAGTGGGGCGCCATTTATGGGACGTATCTTACGCTTAATGTCAATGTAAAACTTAACTCATCTTTTATTAACTTGTCCTTTCTCTAGCATGATTTGCCTGCCATTCCTTTTAATCTTCACTCACCAAACCGACACGAAATCCTTCAAGGAAACTATGGAACACCCATTGCTCAAAGGTATCAAGATTTCATACCCTATCACTTAGATTCACCCGATCCAAAGGTATCAAGATGGAACACCCATTAAGTCCCGAAGTATAGCTCAATTCGAGAGCAGCCGACCTGCTGCAAATGACCCCTTCTCGAGCAGCGTGGATCGACTAACATCCTCAGACGGGAGCGACAAGTTGCCACCATCTGGCCTTGCATGCCAATGTTTTGGCAGCGTGACAGAACGACGGTTTCATCTCTTTTTATGGAAACCATGATGCTTCCACCCCCATAAATTTTAACCAATATACACACCCAAATAAATGATTTTAAAGATCTAAACGATTATTTCGTTCTAACTTACTACACTTAAAAAATAGAGGGGCAAAATAGTCATTTCACCTCAAGAAATAGTACTATTTGGTGTATAACAACTCAGCTCTATATTTCTCTACCACCCCTTCACTATTGACCCTCCAAATGCAAACCCCAATCGAAACGACGTCGTCTCCTCGTCATTGGGTGGTGAAACTAGCACCAATAGAAGCAACCCCCGAAAGTTTCCAGGGTTTCGGGCAAGTCATCGAAGCTGCCCCTGATGGAGATGAATTTGGTCCTAATGATGCCCAATCCTGACTCCCTCACATATCCGTGTTTCCACCTGATTCCTCGGAATCGTGGGTGTGCCTTTACTATATGTACTTATTTCTGTAGTGAGGGAATATCTTTTAAATATTTCATCAAAAATTATGGTAGGTATACAAAATATTTGATTTCAATATTTACTCGAGTATCGAAGTCAACAATCATAATTCAAAAATGGACAATCTTTTCAGGATGGCGGGATTTGTAAATAGTGATTGATTTACAAAAATCTAATAAAGAACCTCGATTTTTGAGAATAAAACTAGGTGCATTTTACTCTGATTTGTTATCAAGTTGTAAATGACTGGATACTATATTTGGACCATGTAGGATTGTAACATATAAGTTTTAACGGTGCTAGAATTTCCAATTTAAAACAGAGGTTTTAATTTTGTTGTTGTATATAGGTTCTACATAATGCATATTGAAGATCGGCCACTCGACTTTTCTACTATTACACACCACGCTAGTGTGACCCAATGTCTTGGTTCAATTGGAGGTCATGTCTGGTATCTTGGAGTAGCGAAGCCATCTATTGTGGATCCGGTTGACACTAAGGGCACAATGGGCGCAGATGTTGTGGAATCACATTGTGGACACTTTTATGTCCCCCCTGCTGTTGAAGATGTGCGCGTTTTTAGAATTTCTGGATCGAAGTTTGTGAAGTTGAATCACGGTACCTGGCATGCTGGGCCGCTGTTTAAGCCTCATGCAATGGATTTCTACAATCTGGAGTTGACCAATACCAATGTAAGGAATCACTCGTCTGCTTCTTCGATTTTAATTGAAGTAGGCATCTTTGGTTATTCTATGACTATCGGTGAGCATCTAATCGATTTTTTTTTTGTGAGTTGTTATGTCTAACATTGATTTTTACTACTTTATCTGAATCAGCTGACATACATCTGTTCAAATGAGAAGATTATATAAAAATATGAGAGTATGCTTAGAATTTTAGAACAATATATCTCCGATATGAACATATATCAATCTGTTGAGTGAATTTCTGTTAATTTATCTATTTGGGGTTCTCCTGTTATGCTTGACTAGATTTTTAGCTTCTGATATACATTGATGTACTTGAAAATGATTCCCATTGACTTAAGGTGTTATTTTAACCCTCATTTGCCTCTTAAGGGATTTGGTTCTGAAATATTGTGCCAACACTTTATAGGATCTTTGATAGTGTTAAGAGCCAGATTTAGTAGGAGGTTTCGATGTATCTCCTCCCTTTGGACCACTATGCTTCGTACGACTGGAAATTATTTTCTTAGGCATTAATTTCATGTTCGGTGGATGGTGATGACTTGGATGGCCAATGCAAAAGAGGCTCTCACAACACTTCATATGGCACTTTACGTCAGGCATTGTCATGTTTTTGCTGATAAATCTGCTGAAGCTATACTATATTACTATCCCATCGGGAAATATAACATGGAAATCCAGTAAATTTTTGCCTGTTTATTAGTTGAAGGGACCTGCATACTATCCCCAGCACTCGAGCAGATTGATTTCTAACAGAGTACTTGTCTTGTACATACTATCCCCATGCAAGTACTCTAACTGCTGACTTATGGGCCATCATAGTTTCGTCGTCATGCCTTTACAAGTTCATGAAATATTATTTTTGTTAGCCACTTGGAATAAAGCTCACAAACTTCGTACTGCCTATGCCATGTGTTTCCGATTATAACGGAGTAACTTATTCTCTTCATCTCTGCTCTCAATTCAGATGCTTATGTTATCAAAATTCTCCCCAGCTTTGTCGTGTGTCTACTCGCATGCTGCAAAACGTCAAACACCCTCAACCCCCCCACCCACCCAAAACAATTATTTGGGTAATAAGTTCCATTCTCGAGGCCTGAGTTCTCTGAATATTATCTTGCGGAATGTTCGATAGATCAACAAATCTTTTTGCTAACATGTTTTTCCTTTCTAATATCTGTGCAGGTTGTAGATCACACAACACATAACTTCACCAAAAAGAATAATGTGCTTTTCGTAATAGATGAATATTCGACGCCTCCTAATTAATCAAGTCAGGGCTGTGATCTTCAACAAATGTGGTGGTTTGCTGATTGTTGACTGTTGGTTAGCAGAGAAACAGTGAAGTGTGTCTTGTAAATGGTCTTTTGGAATACGTCAAGGCCTTTCTGTATATATCATCAGATGCATGTACATTTGAAGCTTGATCTTGCTATTCTCATGTATGCTTTTTAGCTCTTTGGAACAAGTATGAAATAATTACACATTGTTTCTTTAATGATTATTGGAAGAACAAAAAATTTCTCTCATTATGTCGATTATTTCCCATTTATCAATGTGAATTTTTACATTAAAGCTTTGCTTTGCTCTCCCAATATTCTTTTTTTTATTTGGTTGATAACTTTTTCTTCTCAGTGTAAATCACAATCAACGATTGCCTTTAATAAAGATTTTTCTTCTAAACAATCAAGAAATAATGACGGCTAATACTTCCTTATTTCAATGTACTTGATTATGCACTAAAAATTTCTTTTCTTTGGCTGTCTATATTTACTTCAATATAATTTATCTCGATCTTTCGCTTTTTATCTCTTAACAGCGACGGAAAGCATCGTTTTATCTTTATTATCAACTAAAGTGAAAAAAAAACTAAAGTGTTTTTTGATAAAATATTTTTTTAGGTATATAAGTAATATTATTCAAACACATAATAAAATATTTTTTTATTTTTATGATCAAGAAATCGAAACTAATGAAAGAATTGTAATCCTTTTTTCTATTTTCTGTTTTTATTTTATTTTTGTAATTATCATTAAATGATACAGTGAACATATAAAGACAAAGATGGGGACGTCCAAAAACGAGTGTATTGACTATATGTTACTTTTTGTGTGGTACTCTTTGTTAAAATTTGTAACATAATGACATATTTTATTTTTTATTTTTAAATTAACTTTTAAAAACAAATAAGGTACATGTCACAATCTTAATAAAGTGTGTCATATGATATATAGCACACAATATATTCCTCCCAAAAGAGTCCGACTACAGAATATATATTACAATTAAAGGTTTTTTTTTTTTTGATAACTACATATACAACAGTTAATACATATTACAAACAAGCATACATGGCTAACAAACACTCCAACAAACAGAGCTTGACAAAAACAAAAATAATATCTAAGAATTTAAACTGAAGATAAGTAGATTTTATATCCGGCGTCAAAATAATCATTTGCAAAAGATGAACCTTCCTAGATCCAATAAACCCAAACAAAGAATAACCCAAATATTAATTCATATTTAAAATCACATCGCATCCCTAATAAGATATAAAAAGAATAGATAGAATACTTCATGTAATTTATGACTAAGATGATGTATGGTTGGAAAACTCAGCATTTTTGATTTTTATAATTATCTCCGTTAAGTGACAATTGTCAATAATTCATTTTACTAGCTTTTGGGCTTAAACGGCATTACATAAATCCTGAATGTTCAACCATAGTAATTTCATTTACTAGTCAAGTTCTCATGATAATAAAGAGATGATTGGCGAGCTTATCATAGATCTTACTATAATCAAGTATAATAATAATGGTCAATTATATTATTATACAACTGCTATTATCTGAGCCCAAAAGGTCACACACATGAGCGGCGTTGAATCTTATTTCCCACGATGAAATTAAACGTGATTGTTAAATTGGGAGCTTTGACTAAAATCAACGAGATACCTAATCGGTAGTTTTAAGAACATAATGTAAAAATACAAATTGGACTAAATCGAATCAATTAACTTGCTAGTTCAATTAACGGTTTAAGAAGAGAAGCTCATTAGTAACTTGTTAGTTACTCACTCGTTGACATTTAGTTAGTTAACGGTTTTTACGAGTTGGCTCGTTAGTTAACGAGTCGAGCTATTCGGGCGAAATCGGAAGGGGCTATATAAGGAAAGAGATAAGATGAAAAACCTAAGTTTTCATTCTCCTCCTCCCTCTCTCAAAACCGCCGCCCTCCCCTTACCTCTTGACATTTGAGTCAAGTTTTTTACTCAAATTCTTGTCCAATTGATCTCGCTATTCTAAAGAAATCCTTAAATCTGCTTCAACCGCTCCTCGTGTGGACTAATTGGAGGCATCTTCCTTTTGAGGTGCTAAGGAATTCAAAAGCGAGGCCGTGGAGAGAAAGTTGATAACATCCGTCAAGCAGATTGTAAGATTTTGTATTCATACGTATATGAATTCGTATGTATGTATATTATAATTCGTTTATATACATTTATTCGATTCTGATTAAGCTTTTTTGTTCATGATGCTTACTATGAACTAGCTATGCACTTTCCAATACCGTATGTATGAAATGCTAATTTTGTCATGAGCGTACAGAAACTCAAGGTTCTCTTTGATCATTGTCACTAGTGGAAATTTTTTCGATGTCGACGCGGGCCGATTATAAGGTACAAGCCGAGCTAATGGAAGTAACGTTGACATGAGCGTAAGAGAAGCTCGTGGCTCTCAAGCCAACGTCGATGTGGATATTTTAATGCCTTTATAAAAATAGACCGAATAGGTATCTTCAAAGAATATATTCTTTCATCCCACAAAAATTGTCCACTTCGACTTCGTTATATCTCTTGAACTTCTTGACAAAGAGATATTTTGCTCAGATTTATAAATACTGTTTCTAAAACTATATCAATGAAAAATATATTTCAAACTCTTTCCATGGATATATTTTTTATAAAATATAATACAACACAAATAAATATATTTAAGTCAAAGTTTGAAAGTTATACCTATAAGAAAAGAGGACAATCTTTGTGGGATGAAGGGAGTGCTAATAAGGAGAAGATCCATCGGAATTCTTATTCCTAGATTATATATATCAAAGGTACAATAGTGGTTATAATATGAAATAATATTTGAAGTAGTATAAGAACAATAGTAAAGATTACCAAAGTTATGACAACTCCCTGAAATGCCTTTATTTTTGGAATGAATTGGGGCAATCTTCCAAAGCCTCCTCAATTGCCAATGTATCCAAGTAATATGACTTTTATTAATGGCTTGTAAAAGGAAATGAGTATTCTTCCAAAACCGCTTTTATGAATATAATCACCGAAAAAAGAAATATCGGGTTTTTCCTGTAACTTCAATCTAATCCTGGATCAAGGGAAAACCTCCATCAAATGCATCCTCTATATAGTCTAACTGAGACCTATCAAGACTAACCATGTTATCATCAAAGTACATTTCATAATTGTAACTATGAGGGAGATCCATTGAGTAAGAGACATCAAATTTCTTACCTAAATTGAAATTCAAATTCTTTTGCCTAAAATACCCCAGGCCCACATGATATCGCAATGTAAAGTAATTATTGATGTTTTATATTCATATCTAACTAGTTCTAAACTAATAGGATGCGAATCCCAAATGCTACGGATTATACAAAAAATAACAAAATCTAAATCATGCCGGGAAACCCTTCTTCCTAGTTTTAACGGCAAGTGGAAAACTGGATGAACCATATACCTAAATCGTGAAGATTCCTCAAAGCAGCATCCATACTAAGAATTGACCCAAACTCCTCCGCTGCTTTACTGTAACGATTAAAGCCAAAACTCAAATCAAAAGATGGAGAAAACTATTTCTTCTACCTAAAGTGGGAGGCCAAACTACAAAGAGGAAAGAGAGAATTCTCTAACTTCAAAATGCAAGAATTATTGCTCAATGAACCATGAGTATGAAATTTCCTCTATTTATAAAAGAAACACATGTTATTTCTAAGGAGCATAAATTCTCCGTAATTCTACCTTCTTTCTCACCTTATTTAGTCGACTAAAACAAGTGGGGAAGAGTTCCAATTTCATCTCACTTCTTATTCCTTAAATAAAGGCACATAAAATGCTAGATAGAATATTCTAGAATTATGCTTTTTGAAGAAGATTCCGGAATCCCTATCCCCTACACCTTTTAGTCGACTATGATGCTATTTCCAACAATTGGAAATTCCCCAAAGTCCTTATATAGTTCTATTTAAAACCCCGAATTTTTCCTTCACGCTTCACTTTAAACACGGAAAATTATAATATTACTATTATTAGTCTGATTATCACAGGAAGCGACCTCTTCGACGGATCGCTAATAACAATATATATTAGATAATATTAACCTCCGGACATCATCTTAATATAGATTTCATGTAAGGACCCTAATAAGCCATCATAACCCCTAATGTCGATACTGTACCTTAAATATTAATTGTCAAACAATTAATATATATCAACTTATAGTTTTGAAATAACAAAGTTTAAATCGGCCGATCAATCTTAAATTGTTCAACGGCATTTTATGAGATCGATTATCTCATTTCCAACACTCCAACTTGCCCTCGACGATTTATGATATAGTATAAGACGCTTTATGATACCTCATTAATCTATTCATTCGATACGCACTTCAAAGCACTGCCTAAGCGTAGAAGATACGTGTCACCAAACTCTTACGCCTGTAGTTGTCTCGTTAATGGAAAAGTTAACGCTGACATTCAACTCATAGCCGAGCGCACTTAATCACCCTTAACTCCCCAAGATCCCAAAAATCTACCAAAATATCAAGTTGTATGTAATCCTATTATACCTGTGCTCTTAATATACTTCAGAAATACTCAACACTTGCCGTTATAATCCTCCTGTTACAGAAGACGTTTGACAAGGTCAAAGTGTACCACTCCAGTACCTATGAAATCCTGTCACTCAGGTCTAAGAATCGCAATTCAACATAAGCTTTGTGAGAATCTTCTTGGGACACAGATATTCTATCTTCCAAGCTCCTCACACACGTCGCTTTGGTCCAAGATTGTGTCTAAACTATTTCAAAGCCTCGTGAAACCCACGTGATTGATTAGAGTATCTATGCCCCTTTGATCCAAGAAATGATCAACACAATCAAGAACATACTACCGCTTGCGTTTGATTCCTTTTAATTTAACAATCGATCAGTGGGACGAGGCAATCTAGTTGTTTTTCATGGCTTGTTAGAGGTTTTCTTGTTTGGATCATGTATCCAAAGATCTCTCCAAAATAACATTAGATTGTGGTGGAATCAACAAAGGTTTGTTACTTATAGTAACGATATGTGTAAGTTTTACACAAAATATCATTTTCTATAACGATGATTTTGGCCTAATCTTTAAGTTTTGGGATTCGAAAAGCATCATTATAATGACTACATATGACATTTAGACAAGTGGCTAGCTCCCCACTCAAATCTAACACCACTTAAGAAGAAATAAAGAATTACTTCTTCTTAGCATGCTCATATCACTGGGTCGATTAATGAACATTTAGTTTTGACTCGTTGTTCTTTTTGTTCTCAACTTTACGTATATATCTCCTTCTATTTTCAACTATCAAGGAAGTTGTCATCATATATGTACATACCTGGGATCACACGGTATTCGATTCTCTAGCTTCGCCTACTGTAGATATCAACCAGTAACCTTTCAAGATCACTCATTGTAGCTTATAATCCGATTTCATTTTATTCACACAACTTCCTCAAAGAACTAGCCTTTCAACTTTTTCCAAACAAAAGATTCTCGTAAGATTTTTTCATGCTCTGTGCTTTTCCAAAAATTAGTTACAATCAAAGTTTCGACGCACAAAATTAAAAAACATCAATTAAAAACAAATCCAAAATTAATTTACAATCAATGTTTCACACACACACAAGATTAAAAAACCGTCAAAGAAACAAATCCAAAATTAATTTTGTACATCAAAAGCTTCAACACACAAAATTAAAAAACGTCAACTAAAACAAATCCAAAAATTAATTTACAATAAAAGTTTCGAAAGTCGAAATTCAAAAATGTCAATTAAAATAAATGGGAGAATTAGTAAAGGCAAGTTTGAATTTTGTGGCAATGAATCCACTGACACACAATCTCTCCTGTTTTGATTTTTGGCATCTCTTTCCTCTTTCTCTGCAGCTTTTCTCTCTTACCATTCAAAATTATTAATATCCAATTTCATCAAAAAGGTTTCTCATTTTCCCCATTTTATTCAATTTTGCAAACCCTTAAACATTTATTTTCCAATTTTCTTCATAAATTCACATTTTTCGTCTACGTATATGTAAATATATATGCCTAAATGTGTTTGTATTTAATTTGTTTGTTTCATTAATGTGTGTATTTTTTGTGCCACAATTTTTTTGTACATTCTGTTATTTTAGTTGTACATTAATTTTTGTTGTTGTCTGGAAGGAAATTGATTTTTTCTGGATTTTTTTTGGTTTTTTTGTTGCAATTGCATATAATTTTTTCAATTTAGGGTTTATTATAACTCGTAATGTATGTATATGTAATGTAGCTGTTCGTTTTGTCAACTTGAATTTTTTTATTTTTGGTACATTATTTTTTGTTGTTGATCTGGAAGCGAATTGCATTTTTCTGGATTTTTTGCAATTTGACGTAATTTTGTTTCAATTTAGAATTAATTAGAACTCGTAATATATGTATATGTAATGTAGCTGCTGGTTCTTGTCGAATTAAATTTGTTAAGTTTGAATTTTGGTACATTTTTTTAGTGAAACATTGTTTCCTTTCGATCTGTATAGGAATTGCATTTTTCTGTATGTTTATTCGGTTAATTTAGCAGTGACAGATTATTATTCGAGTTAAAATTCGCAGTGTAGTGTATGTAATTTATATGCACCTTGTTTGACGACTTGAATTTTTTAAGTTTGTATTTTGAATTATAAGTTAAGTAAAAGTTTTGATTGATTTTTTTTTCGGTTAGGAAAATGATGAACAATGAAGATGAGACGAGGTGTCCTCTCTGTGCGGAAGAAACGGACTGGACCGATCAGCAATTCAAGCCTTGCAAATGTGGCTATCAGGTTCTACAATTTGTACTTTGAAAGATGAAATTAAGCTCAATTTTACGTATGAATTTTTTTCGATTGAACTAGTTGAGGTGAATTATTATTTCAAATGTTCGGAAGCAGAGTCGGTTCAAATTGTTTGATTCTTTTTAACTGTAAAAGTCATTCTGGTTCTGGTAGTTAGTCAAAATTTTGACGAGAAAATAGTCAAAATTTTGACGAGAAATGTGTTATTGTTTAATAGGAATATCTATTACTTTTTCTCTGGTTATAAGGGTACTTTGTCATGTTTATCGTGCATCTGAATAGAATCTTGTTGATACCTTGGTGGACACTGGTAGATAGTGACACAACAGTTGTATTTTTGTTTTTTATGTTATAATAAATATGGGGATAAATATTTCATAGAATACAACCAAAACAAGCACAACACATGCACAATTAGTAATGGTTAAAAATTGAGCATGGAAAGGACTAAAGTTTAGATATAAAATAGTGGTAATTGGTAAATAATTAAATTTGTATTGCTCATACCATCAAGGTATGGCCCGTCTGATATGATTTCCAAAAGGTTGAGCTGCTAGACATGGAATAGTTCTAAGAGAGATTATAAGGCTTTCCAAGCGTTGTGTAAAGATTTTTAGCCTTGGTTATATGGTTAGTCTGCCAGATTTTAAGCTAGTCACAAACTCACAATATGGAGTTTCAATGCGGGATAGTGGTAACTGATTTTTCGGTGCTGTCAGAGTAGGTTACCTGTTGGTGGTGCCTTCACAAACTTTAATACATCTAGGGTTGTTGATTTGTTTGTTTGTTGTGAGGAGGGAGTATATCTGTCTGGTGAAATAACCTGAAACATTGATTGTATGAGTGAGATAAGTATCTAAAGGATTTGACTAGCAGTAACCATACCATCAAAAACCACATTCCTTTCTGTAATAATTTATAATAGGAACTGCAATGTTAGGAGTGTTTGACTGTAATAGATCTTTGGGTGGGTGATTACTTGAGAAGCCTTTCCCTATTGAATGAGTTAGGAAAAGTACTGTAAAAGTACTTGTGGTTTCGCCTACTTGCCTGTCGAATCCAGTACTGCTGTCTGAATCACTAAAAGAGTTAAGTGAAGGCCGGTCTTGCGATCATATTTAATTAAGTGAATCATATCTATCCAATTACCGTTGAATTCAACAAATATGTAACGACTAAATTTATCTGAGCAAGCTGAACGTTGGAATTGTTAAGTCTGCCACTTTGCAGTGGCATTTAGAAACACATACATATTCTTTAAGGGTCACAAGTTATACATTTCTCGAATCACAGTATATAATTCTTTTTGGGAAGGGGTGTTAGTATATAAACCAGTTATATCTATATGTGCATGTTGTTTTTTTAGATGTGTTGACTATCTTATAGTAATAATGATGTTATCACAACAAACTAATAGATGTAATGATGATGTCAGAAAAGACTTAATCACTAAAATTTTCTAGTTGGTGTCCTGTTGTGGTAGCATTTAAGAATTTCATGCTGATGTCTCCAAGGGTAACAAGTCTTGTTTTTGTTACATACTTACATCACTCAATTCACTTTATGTTTGTAAGGAATGTTGGTAATGAGGATTAATTATAAATATGAGTGAGTATCATTTCACAAGGAGCAACACATTGAAATGTGCAGAACACCTTTCAAATATCTCAAAGAAGGCGATCATTTTTCAACAAAATAATTATTAAATTACAGAATATGTTAAGTATTTATATTCTCTGGCTCCGGGCTCTTAAATATAGTGTAGAATAATCAAAATGGCTCATTACACTGGCTACACTTTTTATCAATTATGAAGTAGAAGATAGTATTTGCACTTCATCTAGGGTCAATTTGTAAACAATCTCACTGATATCAAAAGGGTAAAGATGCACATAATCAACCCCCCACACACACTTAGCTTAGGCGGGATTCTCTTTAGAGGCATTGAGCCATTGGGGTATGTTGTTGTAGAAAATATGTTCACTTGAGAAGTAAACAGTAATGAAGATGTACCATCAATTTAAGAAGTTACTCCTGAAGAGTTCAAGGTATTCATAATAATGGCAAGTAAATGGGAAAAAGTCCATACAATTTTTTTTTAACATATACTCCGTATAAACTGTACAAGATGAACACACTGCAAAATCATCGACTATTGAGGGCATGTGTTTGATCATTGAGATGATAAATTACTTATGCAAATCATGATTTTTCTATATCCCCTGAATATATAAATTGGTATTAACCAACGACAGTGCTTGATATCATATTTTTCCTGACGTTATATGTAGCGTATTCAGGCAATTTCTTGGGAATGGACACCAGAATGGTTGTACCTACCGTTTTCATAAGTGTAATAATTTGAGTAATTTATTCTCTTGGAGAATTTAATGTGTCACTTGATTTATATCAATTTCCCTGTTGCTTCTGAATTTCACAGGTGTGTGTTTGGTGTTGGCATCACATAATGGACATGGCAGAGAAAGAAGAGACCGAGGGGCGGTGTCCTGCCTGTCGGACAATATATGAAAAGGAAAATATAGTGGCAGCACAAGCAAAATTTGAAAGGTCACCATGTGTTGACATTTAAATTCTTCTTTGACCATCATTTTGAAAATGGTTGAACTGTGCTTTAATTTTTATCTTTCCTTTTTGTTAAATAGGATGGACTCAAACATTTCCAACAAGAAGATCAAACCACCAAAAGCAAAGCCAAAAACAAATGAAGTAAAGAAGGACCTTACAGATATTAGAGTTATCCAGCGGAAAATGGCTTATGTAATTGGTCTTCCTCTTAGTCTTGCTAATGAAGATGTGAGCTCTTCTTGCACTCTTTTCCTTAGCACTTCTATTTGTCATCTCTAACCTTGATTGATGTTAACTTGTTGTTCCTTCTGTTTTGTAGTTATTGGTCCAGATATGATATTAGCTATTGCCTTTTAACTTCTTATACATATCTTATTGAACAGGTCTTACAGCGAAAGAAATATTTTGGACAATATGGAAAAGTTACTAAAATGTCGCTATCTCGGACTGCTGGCGGGGCCATTCAACAATTTGTGAATGATACTTGTAGCGTATATGTTAGCACTCTTTAGTTTTTCAAGTCTTGACTTCGTTATCTTCAATAGTATTCGCTTGATGTCTTAAGTTTTTAGTAAAGTTGCCTTTGAAACTATAATATATGTATATTACAACAATTTGTAAATGGGTACTTTACAAGAAAGAATTACTTCTACCAAAGCAGATCCATAACTTCTATTCAAGCAGTTTATCTACCTGCAGATGATTTAACTGACCCTGCTCCTAAGCATTTATTATTATTTGCATTTAGATACTAATATCGCATTATCAAGAGGATTAGTTGCCAAGGGAATCTATCCAGCAATAGATCTTTAGATATATATGTATATATATTATATTCTTATTTATATATTAAGAAAATGTTGGGAAGGAAAATTAAAATAGTATTGTATCCATATTTGGAGAGTGCAGCTTTCCTACATTCAGCCCTGTCTCTGCCTCTTTGCATCAATTATGTAATGTCTTAGAAACTGATATAGCTTGACATGGATTTTCTTATTTGTTTATACCAACTATGCTTAATATGGTTCTTTGTGTTTCAGATACGTTACGTATTCTAAAGAGCAGGAGGCTATTCGATGCATTCAGTCAATTCATGGTTTTATCCTGGAAGGCAGACTTTTGAAGTTAGCAATTGTTAATTCTGAGTTTTAGGTTGGATTGAGATACAGTCTCCTGATTGATTTATTATTTTCAGGGCATCGTTCGGAACTGCAAAATATTGTCATGCCTGGTTGAGAAATCTGGTATGGATCGATAATATTCTACCTGTACTCGTTGAAATTAGAACTCAATCTATTATCAACAGCAAAAGTTTACTTTGTTAATGTATATTCTAATCTATTGGTCAGCCCTGCAACAATCCTGGTTGTTTATACTTGCATAGGTTTGGAAAGGAAGAAGATAGTTTCCATAAAGATGAGGAAGCTGCTGTTCAAACAAGGTATGGATTGCCAAAATTCAATTAGTTTGATTTGTTTGTGTATCAATATTTATTTACTACTTAACATTAGTATTACTTTTCTCAATGAGGGTGGGCCGGTGGAGTGGGTTTTCATGGTGACCAGTATGTGCATAGAATCAGTGGGGAGTATGATTTTTATATTTTCCCATTTGACCTACATAACTTTTTGTTATTCTTCAATGTGATCAGATTTTCTTTTTATTATTTTGTAGAATATGAATGATGTCATTTATCCATTTTTTACGTGAAATCAAATGCTTGGTATTTTCATTTGTACTCCATGTATCAAAAGGTTCAAGGTGCCTGTATAATTGTCAACTCATTATTTACTCATTCGATGTTGTAGTCATTATTCTTGCAGTATTATTCTTAGTTGGTGATCTTAACTTGTGTAACTGATTTAGTGTGTGCATTTAAATGTACACAAGAAACTTAAGGATCAAACTTATAAATGTACTCGTCTTTAAATAGCTGCCTTAGTGCTGCATTTAAAGTAGTATTATGTTCTTCAATGTAATTGTTGTGTAATTTCTACTAACATTCATGTTGTTGATTTCTGCTTCTACTTAAAGGAATAGAGTCCAACAAATTGTTGGTGATGCAAATAACTCAATAAGGCGCTGTGGGAATGTCTTGCCACCTCCAGTGGATGAAATCAGCAATGCTACCAGTTCAAGAAGCTTGGTATTTTTTATCTTTTCCTAAATTCTAGTTTAAACACACCTTTTATTGGTTAACTATTTTTTTACTTTCACTATTCTTTTCAGTATGACCAATAGATGTTAATTGTGTTCTATTTAGCTCTATACAGAATAAGATTCCATTCGCTTCAATTATTCAGGATCCGTCGCCTGGTGTGATGAATTATAGTTTTCAAATTCCTAATGTGCTTCAGCCGAAGATCAAAGACGGAACTCCTAACAAGATTACAACATATGTAGATGTAGTAGGGCGACCAAGTAGTTCTGATGCCGAAAACGATGGAAATATTGTTGAAGATAAGAGGATTCCGAACCTATGCTCAGACTTGTCTTCACTAACAGTTGACAAAGATACTCATGATCAGAACCTATATTCTGACCCTAGGTTATCTAAACCTTCATCTTCTGATCACCTTATGAAGGGATTCTCTATGGAGTCGAGAGACATCACTGATGCACCTTATAGAGAAGATTTTAGATCTTTGAATGCTCAAGGATCAGATAGTTGCAATGTTCTGAATAATATAGCTTTTCTCCATCAATCTTATCCTACAGAAACTCAAGAGAAATCTGTTGGTCAGTTTTCTGTGCATGAGATGTCTCATAGTACAAGTAATTTTAGTTTTGATCACAATGTCGTTCAGATTCAGGAAGATGAAGCTCCTTCATCGTTTACATCTGGGAATTCAGTGCTAGATAATGGATTCCATGAGACAAAATTCCAGACTTTTGCCAAAACAGATAGGATCTACCGAGGTTCAAACTCATTTTCCAATGAAGAAATAGTGGAACACCTGCGACGGATAGATGATGATAAATGGGATAATGATGATGAGAATTCTGCTTTGGCTGCTTTGGAGAGTCGAGTAATTTCAAACATCATTTCGAAGATTTTGGATACAGTTGATGATTCATTGAAGTTGCCTGATGGTTTATCTGAGATAAATGATGACAACAACAACAAAGGCCATCATGGTTCCTCCTGGAATTCAAACAATAGTGACAATACATATTTTCCTTACATGAAGCAAGATATTTGTGCAACTCAGATGGCTGATTATAGATCTTCTTTTAGTGGTCACATGTTGAGAAACTGCTCCATTCTTCAGGATCTTGGAGAAAGCAAGGAGCACTACTTGAGTAAACATCAGGTTGCAGGTAGCTGCATTTTCCACTCATTATTCCCTTGAGCTCTAGTGATCAACACTTGTTTTAACTTTGTTACCCAATGGCCACATGCTCTCTTCGTCCTTTAGTACTTTCTTGTTTGTTTCAACTTGTTCATCTCTTTGTTGATTATTGAAGTCTAATTATCGGACTTATGGTTCACTTCCTTAAAACACTGGCCTACTTGTCCTTATTTTTATTTTTACCTGCCCTTTCAGTCTAGCTACCTTAACATTTTCTAACTTCGCTTGAAATGCTAATAACATTTGTTTTATGATTGTCCCTTATGCTGCCTATGCAAAGCATCCAAGCCTCAGATCATAGCTCCGCCAGGATTCTCAAAGCCCAGAGATCCTCCCCCAGGTTTTTCTGCATCCGAGAGAACAGACCGCTTCTCGCGAGTTTCCTCAGGTGCCATTTAAATCACCCTCTACCTTCTATATTTACTCCGTATTACAAGTATATCTTGATCACTGACTGATACTTCATGTTAACTGACTCGCAGGAAATCATTCGATGGACAACTCTGCTTTGCCAACCACCGTGCTTCGAAATCCATCAATTAACAATGGCACTTTTGGTGATGTAGACTTGATTGATCCTGCTATACTAAGTTGTGGGAAAATTAAGTCAACAACTAGTTTGAGTAGCACAGACTTAGAACTGAAGCAATCTTGTAGTCCTCCGCTTAACGGCTTTGGAGATCAAGAAAGGCTTTGGAATTTGATTTCACAATCAAATACTGCACATGAGGATTTCAAATCGTCTCCAACCTTTTTGCCCCAAGCTCCCTCAACACAACAGACTTGGTATCCTAGTCAGAATGGGGACTGGATTTCTAACCTCGACGAAGTGTACGGTTTATCTTCAGCGATGACTAATCAACAGCAGACGTACGATCCATCTTCCTTGACACCATTGTCTCAGCAGAACTTCCCGAACGGACACATCTCTAATAGCTACCAGTCCAATTCGGATGGCGTTCAACTAAGAAATGAATTAGCCATCCCAGATCTTTGGAGAAATGAGAATGTAGGATTCAGCAAGTACTTCCAGGGGTATGGAGACATGAGTTTTCAGATGCCGGTTTCAGGCGACGTATATAATAGATTGTTTGGGATGTAGCTCGTAGAATCTATTCAAAGAAGAAACTGCCTTCACTTCTCTTTGCCTTGTCAGTGTTCGACTATATTCTGAATCAATTTTATTGTCTGCCAAGTTTCTCATTCGGTCTTTGATTGTGATGAGTAGGTGTTAGCTAATAGCTAGTTATGTGTGGGTTCGGCTCGGCTTGTAGAGATCATGTCGGATGGGCTAGGCTCGACTCGTGTTCATCCAAATGCTTGGATGAAAACTCGGGTTCAACCATTTGTTGAGCTACTTTACCAATGATAGTGTAACCTTTGTGAACGAGTCAAGCCGAAGTTTTTTTCGAGTCTTGTCAATGAACAAATTCAAGACTAGCCCCTGCATGCCTAGGTTTGCGGTCAAGCTTCCTCTGTTTTAGCTCGGGCTTGATCCCAATAAGCCTGACATGATCTCAGCTTTGCCTTGGTAGAACCATTTGCTAACTCGACTTCACGAAATGGTGAACTGATCTAGATTGAGGCAAGTGACTATGCAATGCTCACTATTTTGCTTCATGCAAAAATTGAAGGTTTTTACGTCTTCATTCGAAGGTAGGACTTTAAATGGGTTGAATCGAATTGAACCCTGTCACGTTTGAACTCGGTTTGATAATCATCGAGTCGAGCCGAGTCTTAATGTTTGGGTTTTATTTCAAATTGAGTCTTCCTTAAGTGGGCCTAATCGATCGAACCCTCGCTTGAACTCTATTGATAATCATCGAGCTGTTCTTTACCATCAGCGTTCGTGGCTTTTATTTCAAATTGAGTCTTGTCGAACTTTGTATCAATATTGTAGAGTCTCGTCAAAACTTTCTCTAGTCTTGTCAAACCATTCTCCAGTTTTACTCAATGTCGACTTAATCTGAGGATTTCGTTAACAAAATTCAATTTTTCATGTGTTACTCCTTTCATTCCTAAAAGATCATTACTTTCGATTTTTAATTAGCCGACTTTTTAATTTTGAACTCAAATAACTTTTTTTTAATTAAATCGAATTTATCGATATATTTGATTCATAAATCAGAATTTCTACAAATACAATTGAATTAGAGACATATACATCAAAATGAAATCGCTCCATCCCCGAGATCCGATAGATTATAAATCGAAATTCCTACCAAAATAAAAATACAATACATACAATCAGAATCTAAATCCTCCTAATATCCAATTCCATCCACTACGCCCTCGCCTTCGTCTCGAATGCCTCGCGACATTGACATTTTCGACCTGTAATAATACTTCAACCACTTTCTTATAAAGTATCGCTTGTATACGGGGCAAATTACATCTATAAAGCATGCTTCAATTGACGGGCAAATCAAGAACAAATAAATTTCCATCTTATTAAATAAAGCGGAAGAAAATATTACACAAAAAACGCCAGAATAAAAAATTAAAAAATAAAATATGTATGGTAGCAACAACCACCAAAATGGTGGTTGCCCTACCCCTAAAAATCTTATTTCTCAGGTCAAATGGAGGCTATTATTTGAACTCAAATAACTTTTGATACGTTATATATTTGTTCGAAACATATATCAATACGTAGTGATTAACATACTTTACTATTAACTCGATAATTTCTGATTCAAACACGAGTGCTTTTTGATGTCAAATCAAGCATCTTAATGTTTGTTAATCTTTGACCATAAAAAATGTAAATGTGACAATCTTTTAGGGATAGAGATAATAATATATATTGTTAATACATGTTACTAACATAATTCTTATATGTAATATATATTCAGTGTTTCAAGATATTATTAATTGAAATTTATAATTGAATAACTACCAATAAAGTTGTTTGCACTTTAGTCATGACAGCCTACCAATAAAGTACCAGACTAGAGATGGGAAAATCAATATCCTCAGTCATATGAAGCTGCACATGTAGAACAATACGTTAAAAGAGTGATGTTAAAAGTATCATAGGAAAAAAGTATTTAAGATAAATAATATGATCATACCAATATAAAATGTGAACCAAGTAGAACGTGTCTTTAACACCACCATGCGCTTGATCAAGTCATTTTGAGGGCCATATTCCAATCGCGACATAGTTACAGGTAGGTACGTGATTCTATCACGTGAGTCCATGGTATAAATACATATTATACCTACTAAGACAACGTGTCCTACTTCACAAGTAGTGGGCGTGTCAAAATTTGAAACCGACCTAACCGACCGAATCGAATCGAAAATAACCGAATTTTTTGAATCGACGAAACCGAACCAATTTAGATTCAAAAAATAAAAAACCGAAGAGAATTTGGCCTGCCCTGCCCCTGTTGAAAATCGGCCGTTCTAGAACCGAATCGGACATGTTAATTGAAAAAAAATCGACATATTTATATATTATATAGAGTAATATTGATGAAAAGAGCAAGAATAATCAAGTCATTTCATTCTTAGCTTCTACCACTTTACCGGCACGCCTCCCTCCCTCCCATTCCTCCTCCCTCCTCACCGTATGCATACTCTTTCCTCCTTCACAACTACCACCACCACTCTTCAAGTCTTCACCATTTCGCCTCCATCGCAGGGATACTCTTTCTTAATTTATTTTAAGCTATAATATTCAATAATGTTTTATGGGGTTTTTTTTTTGCAGTATGTTCTCCATTTTTGCTTGTGTGAATCTATATTGTTTGGGATTGAAATTGAAATTTTGGGATTGCAATTGCAATTTTTTCTGAAGTTGGATATGTTTTTCTAAAGTTTGGAACAAACCCAGAAATCGAACTGAAACCGAACCTGAACCGATCGGAACTGATGGAATCGGAACCGAACCGATTTCGGATCGGTGGTTGAAGGAACCGGGTAGGTCGGTTCGGTTCTGGTTTCGGCGTAAAACCGGACCGAACCGAACCAAACCGAACCGTTAGAAACCCTACTGTCAAGGGCATCCATTTGTCTTGAGGGGCACGTTCGTCCCCGAAGTAAGAAATGTTTTCATCAAAGTAGTTACACCGACCACAGACATTATATTGTTGTAAAAGGCCCGATTTTTCATTAGCTCCAAGACACACTCACTTTTGACTCGAGATCACTCATTCCCATTGCCATAAACTTGGAGTGATACTGCTCTATACCCGCAATTTCCATCATTTTCTAAATCATTAAATCTACAAACAAATGAGATAATGAAAGATAGCAATTCAGTAGAGTAAGTACAAGTTGGTAGAGAACAACTTGAATATCTCGACCGTTACCACGACCATGACCACTCCCCCGCCCCAGGCTTCGAAAATCCTCCTTTAATGTTTTCGGGAGATCATGGTGGAAGTGACCTAGGCGTTTTAGGAGTAGAATGCTCAATGGTGATCCATTTGAATTTGATCCAACTGACATGAGACTGAATTGGGATGAGACAATAATTGAACATCTAGATTTACAACTGGAAGGTGATGATGTTGAAACTCCTTAATTTCTTGCAGTATGTTTCCAATCTAATAGTATTATGGAACTAGAGCTTTTTCTTGGAAGACCATGACTTGAAATTCTTTTCGGTACCAAAACACTTGCTAACTCTTGATGCAACACATCCTTAATCAACTTGAATAGTTATCTCTGTAGTGGAGTTGGAGCATTTTGGAGTTCATTCCACGCATATTCGAAGTCGTTCTTACCAGTACAAGGCTCAACTACACTACCATCAATTTCAATATCCATCTTTTTCCAAAAATCATGAAAATCAACAAATGGGAAACTTAATTCACAGGTTTGAGACAAGGCTATCTCATGAGAACATGTAATGTCATGCGTGTGCCTATAGTAGTAACCACATCTTGATTCATCCACACTGATTTGTTGTGCCTCATTGCATGCTGTTTCTTCTATAATAAAAGAAATAATCCCCTCATATCAACAGGTCGCGTGGTCTTTGATTACTCCATAATTTCTTTGATCTTGATGATTTGTATCTTATCACTTCATTTGCCTTTTCAAACACGGTGTCGTATGTGCATTCAATACGACTCGGTGTCTTTTTTAATATATTATTCTCACTTTCGACCATGTTTGTGGTATTTATTCCAGAGTGTAAGAGCTGATCCGTCCACACATAAATAATTTTTCGTAATCCATGTACTTTTTGTGTACTGCAATAACCCTAGGTAGGATCCATACTCATTTTATATCTGTTGCAACCGGTTGATCCAATGAATAATATTCGGGGTAGATATTTCATAATTAAAATGCCTCATGTACCTTTTAGAGAACTCCTTGTTACTAGAAAGCTCTAGAGGCCGATATGCCTCCTACATAGATGATCTTTACTTTCTGAAACACTTTTTCCATGGCATGGATGAAAGCATACTCACGGTCAGTGTATATAACAATTGGAAATTTGTTTTCTTGAAATAGATTGTGTAAGTAGTTTAATGCCCAGGTATAGTTATCCTCTCTCTCATTTTGGTAAGAAAGTGTCAATGAAATCTTCCCAAAAGTAAACCCACAATCAAGCAACATTTGCTAAATTAGTTTTTAGTAAGCTTGAATCACGCTCGAATAACATATTTACGCCTCAATTTTAAGCATATTAAAGAAACAGACTTAAAAGTTAAGAAGATATCACCCATAATTCATCAAATTCCTCCTAAAGGAAACATAGTAATTATTATCCTAAAGTAACTTGAAAAAATATTGCAATTCCATCCTGCCTCCTCGTTCCTCTTTTTTGAAATTTATCGATGCATTCTGGACATGGCATTGCGTGCTGACATTTTTTCTTCTTTACATCTCAACATTGCAAGGATGCCATGTTCGTATGCTACATTTTTTCTCTCACAAACCATCATATATTCGTTTTTGGAAAACTTTTTCAATGATTTAATCTCTCCCAGAAGTCGTGGGGAGCAATGATTATGACTACCACACTCGACAATCAAACTCCATACAACAAAAACCGTCACCATCACCACTCTCCATACGACGAAAACCACCACCACCACACAATTCGACTCCAATGTCAGTTTCTTCAAATTTTAGTTGCACTAATTCAAAATTAGAAAATTGATGAACAATACTTGACAATCTTTAGTTGTATTTAGAAATTGCTTCATTTGGAGTCATGAACAATCTTTTAATCGATTAATTCAAAATTATTAACTTAAATTTTTGAAACTGGACAATCTTTTTGTAATTAGTTGAATTCAAATTTTAAGTTAGTTAGTTATTTCAATTAGTTGAAATTGTTATTATAAACTTGAAATTGACGAATAATAATCTTTCTTAACTTCGAGACTTGTTTTAGGGTTTTTTTTTTTCAAATTTATTAAAGAATTGGAATTTCGGTAATAATGGGCGATTATAGTAATCAAAAGTATTTTTGTGTACTTGTTATGTTTTGATTTCGATGGAATATTTTTAAATCGTCAACAATTAGGGATTGTAACCCATTTACTAATTTAAATTTATAAAGTCTTTATATATGTCCCATTAGTTCTTACAATTATTAGATTAGTCTGTATTTGACATTAGGGGTTATAACGGTTTATTAGGGTCCGCTCATAATCTATATATTAATAAGATGTTCGGTTCACAAGAATTAGTATATGACTCTGGTCAATCAAGCCTAAGAGGTCACACACAACAATGAAATCAAACTATAATAAAATTAAGAAAGGAGGTGGAAGGGGTTGAAGTTGGCGCAAAATTCTAATTATGAAATTTTGCCGTTTGAGCTGACATTCTCATTAAGAAAAGGCCTATTAGTTCCCTTTAGTTAAACTCTTAATAGTTCTAGTAAAATCAACTTAAGATTTGATGTGAATCGTCAAGTGGATTATTCTTATGATGATCTACTTTGGGTTGTTTCTAAAGCCTCCCGACGTTTATTCCATTGCATACTCATATGGAAATGTACAAACCGAATACTATAATATCGCCTTTATAACTTTAGGAAATCGATAGATGTAATAAACTATTGTTATTTTGATCCGTGAAACCCAACAAAAGAAACTAAGCTACCAATGAATAGGACCTGAACACAAATGTAAGTGTCAAAGAAAAGACGTGAAACGTAAATGCAATGCCTTAACTGTAGGCAGAGCCACATCCTCCTCACGCCTCAACTAGTGGGAGCATGCAATCCACAACCTCTCATTTTGCTACCTGTGCTCCAAGACCAAATGTGCAGAAAAGTTCACAATCGGACGCACCCCGGACGGTTTACTACCGAGATTATTATTCTGACACCCTCGAGGACATTGATTTGATGGTCTCGCTTCCTCGGCAGAGGAGACTCAATGGCAGGTTGGGACCGAGTAAGCATCACGAGGTCAGCCCATGAAGGCCACGGTGTTGGGGTGGTCAAAGAGGAGCAGACATAATAATTGTTCTGCTGCTTGTACATGTACTATGTAAATGTTGTGAACAATAAGCTGGTAAGTGTTAGTTTTTAAATGGCACAAACTTATAGAATTAGTTTCTATGAAGAGTGTTGTGTTTTATTAGCATTCTCTACCCATGTGAGTTCTAAGGAAATAAGCCGATGATCATGTCACCTATTGTAGACCCACTTAAAGAGAAAAGGCACTACCAAATTAATATCAAAATGTTCATTTAGTGATCCTTGAATTGCAACACACACTAATTGATCTTACTTGTATAAAAGCATTCTCTGAGCGCAAGCCTATTAAATGGATGTAAATTAATATATTGAAATAACTTGCACCTCCTTTAATCTAGTAATTGGCAATTGATCTTGTTTTGCAAGTGAAATATTTTCTTATTAGTATAGATAATAATATACTTGATCATAAATTTGTAGAAGATTATGTAATAAATTGGTTCAAATGTCATGGTATGTTTCTACCTCACCATATCTAAGTAGCTTTCCCTAACCACATGCTTGCAAGACTTATTTTGTTTCAATATAGAATTTGCTTGTTTTAATCTTCGCTTCCATTTGCAAGCAACGGTTTCTCGCATGTATGTGACATCACTTTCAACCGTCCCACATGTCCTTATCACAACATTTGTCGAGCGAGGGCAGGCCAAAACGAACAGTTTTCATATGCCATTCGGTTGATGACAATCACCTTGCACTCCATATCAGAAATTTTTTAGTGGATTACATGAAGTTCCGGCTTCCTCAGACGCGTCGACTTAACACATTATATCTTGTTATTGAGGAGCTTATCAGTTCTAGTCGTAAATGGAACATCAAGTTGGATCATATATATCAGCTTGGTAAAATCCCGAGCTTGTGACTCCGCAATGTCGTGCATCTTGTTATCTAGCTCATCTACTTCACGCATAAGTGTAGACAACCGCGACGGGGTATTACGGCTGGAATATCTGTTCAATGACATCAGTAAGGTGTTCGAGGCACTCTCGCATATCTATACCGTCACCTAAGGATGACATCGAGAGCTGATGGAAAACATATGGTTGGATGTTTCATATCATTAGAGATAATTTACTTGTATAATTACATATCGCTTATAAATGCCTCACACCATTTTTAACCGCTACTAGTACGGATATATGCATGATTATTTTCCAGATTGGCAAAGATGGGCGTGTCCGCTTGATGGAATCAATAGCCCCTGTAATTCAAGAAGAAGACGGCCTAACATCTCGACGATTTGTATGATGATGTTTTGATTTTAATTTATATCGGGAAGAATCGGACATATCAATTTCTAATTAACGTAAGTATTATAATGTTCTATTAAAAATATTCTTAAAGTGGTGTAATCTTAAATTTTAAATATACTGATATAATACTATTTTTTTTAATGTTCAGATGAGATGGATTCCTTATGGTCCTGTTCCTGATGATTCGATGACCTACTATCATGGATGTATCCGCTTCCCTGCATTTCCAATGGGCTATTATTCGCTGGCAGAATCACACGACAGTCAAGTTTTTAGAGTATCCTGCAAATTATCATGTCCAAGCAAGCATGCTTGTCCGAATACGTGAAGATATATGTTGACTGACATATGAGCAGTAGAGAGAATGCACTATCACCTTTTACCGATTTCGGTCCGGCTACTGCCTCTGTAGTTCTAAATCCGTGAGCGATCATTATATGCATCGATATTTGCAGGCACAAACCATGTCTGGGTCAAGAACCGGGCTTTATGAGGACGCTCATCTGTATGCTCCTTCTCGCCATTGTTTACTCTAGTGATGCTTAGTGTTATTTACATAATTACTAATTACTCCCTTTGTTCCTAATTACTGGACATCATACAAAAAAAAAATCTTATCTATTTGATTGACGCTATGTATTTTCAATGTAACTTTTTTCTTTGAACTTTTAAAAAAAATTCAACATCATTGTTTTGTCTCCTAATATTCTTATTTTTATTGGTTAATAATTTTATCTCTTCTTGAAAATAGTAAAATGAATTAGTTACTTAATAAAATACTTTTAAACTACGCGGATCGTTAATTAGGAAATGTAGACTATCTTTTTATTTTAAATGCTCCAATGCTATTATTTTCAATAAACTTTTATTTTTTCTATTTTGGTGGTTGGCAGATTTTACGGCATCATATTTCCCGCAATGGACGCATTTGTGAATTGAAACCCCCAAAGAAAGGCCCCAGCCTGTGGACGAAGCCGAGGAAAATTTACGACGTTTCATGCTACATTATCCGATTTGTTTATTTCTTATTTATATTATGGATTTGATGATGCAAGGAAATATGGGATATTAGATCTCATAAATATGTGCCATTGAACAATTGATTGTACAAACCGATTTACTCATTTAAAAGTGTGTAAGTTCAATATATGTTCGATTGTCGACAATTGACATATTAGGATTAACTAATTGACATTGGGGTAATGATGACCTATTAGAGTCCGCTTCATAATCTATATATTAATGGAGATGTTTGGTTAATACAATTAATATATTACTCTCATTAATCGAGCTTCCAAGAGCACACACACAACAATGTGTCAAACTATAATACGGTTATAACTTCCCGATTAACGATAATTATATGAACACGTGCCGAAATTCCGCTTAAGTGAATTTCAACCCCATAGTCGCCTATGGGGAGAAAAGAGGGAGGTGGATAAGTTTTGCCATCTTGAATCTCTCATCCTAAACTCATAAATAAAGCCACGACGCCGATTCATTTGCTTGCTCTATTCACTTGCATTTCATTCTCATCTTTTAAGAAAAGATGAAAGGCAAACCTCTCTCCTCTAATCTTTTTGGTTTTAAAATAAGGAGGGAAGAAAACTTGGTTTTTCTTCCTTCCACTTCCTTAGTTAAAACTTTAATTGTTCTAGTAAAACCGACTAAGTGGCTGACCAATCGCCGCGACTATTCTTGTAGCATACAACCACTTTGTCAAGCTTGTGCCTCCTCCGTCATATTCCACCGCAACTACAGGCAGGCTAAGATGCCATACAAAATCTCTCGATTCACTCATCGTTTTATAATCTCGTAGCTTCGAATCAATTTATATTATAGGTATTTTAATCAAGAAACCCAAATGATTTATTTGGATAGCTTGCTTAATCTAATATAGATGTTTTTAATTGTATATGTAATGATGATATTTTTAATCGGACATGCTTAATTATTAATCGTTATATCTTATCTTAAAAAAATATCTTATCTTACAACAAAATATCCTTGTATTGATCAAAACTATTTAATTGTTAATCTTATAAATATTTTTAATTCAACTATCTTCAAATAGGGTAAAAAATATTATTTTGAAAATTATTTTTAATTTAAGTATCACCAAACAAGGTAAAAATTATTAGTTCTAAAACTATTTTTAATTCAACTATCGTCAAACAGGGTAAAAATCATTATTTTTAAAACTATTTAATTGTTAATCTTATTAATTTTAATAACATGGTAAAATTTATAACATTCTTATTATGCATATCCCTCATACATGGAAATGACTTTTGATCGTGAACATATGGACTCATACGCCATGCTGCTCGTTAGCCATTCCAACATGTTAATTACATGCTCAGCTTAGCATATTGAGCCCATATTTCCCGCGTTCAGTAATTGTATCAATTTTTTTAATACATTACCGACTATGTGGTGCATTTATTCGTTGTGCTTTTAAGCTATTACATGATAATGAATTGAAAGTGCTAATAACAACATACTTTAAATTATAAAAACATCCTACGCTAGTAGTAACCAAATAATCCTATAATTTCTTTGAGATCCTTCTTGTAAGAGTATGAAAGCTTTTTAGCTGTGCCTATAAAAGAGAGTATTTAAAGTTTGATTCGCATCGAAAAAATCAATTTCACATTTTCTTCGATGAAGTCAAAGCAGAGCTTGAACTTTATTTTTAAGTTTAACTAACTTGACCTGAAGACTCAATGCAGCTGAAACCATATAAACTTAGGAATTCAAATATGATACAGGATCTTTGTCAAGACCACCTAGCAAAAGGAATGGAAAGTTATAAAACGCAAACTAAGTAAAGCTTTCACCATTTTTTTTACACCCAATGGATATCGAATGCTTTGAACATCTGCAAGACCTACAAATGCATGTTTTTGTTCCTAATTGTCGTAAATCTTAAATATTGGAAATGGTACTAAATCAAGGGCAAACAATGGCTTTTGTAATTGAATTTGATCATTTGAATATTATCTATATAATTTTCTTTTTAGTTTTTTTTCTTCTTATTTTTATCATGAAAAATTTGAATCATTCATTTCAGACATTGAACCTTCGAGTTGTTCGAATCAAATGTCACTCATGCATTCTTATTGTATGAATCTAATTGAACCAAGATTTTCTGGCTCGTTAAAATCTCAAACCAACATTTCAAATCACATTACTCGAGCCAAACGAAAATAGTGACATTCGAAAAAAGTTCAGCTTACAGACGAGGGTTTTTATTGCCTACAAGTTTAGCTTCATGTTAGTGACCATTTTGCACCCTTCATAATCTCAAAATTGATATTTTCACCTGAAGCGAAGCTTCCCATGACCATCAATTAACTGCATACACGGACATTATCTCACCTCCCTTCAAGAAGTAGCTATGTTCTTGTATAACATTTGACAATGCCTCAAACTTCTCTAGGGCCAAGTCCATACAAGAAGTGGCTATATTCTTGTAGAGCATTAGATGATACCTCACACCTCCCTGGTCCCTACAAGAAATAGCTATATTCTTGTGTAACATTACACGATACCTCATACGGATGGACATGCACGCCAACAGAACAGACCAGACTGGATCACATTCTGGGCAAGTACTGGATGTCCATGTATCCGAGCACCATCTCAGTGTAGCATAGAAACTTGTTAAGTGGATCTGCCATAGAAATCATCCAAACGGACTCGAGAGCCGCGATGGAAAACACTAGTTGATCCGGTTTTAGCTAATATGCGAGTCTCCAGTGATGTATATGAGTTTGCCAATGGATAGGCAAACTACATATTCCAGTTAATAAGGGACGTCTTATCTTCTTCGGCCATAATAACTTCCAGGACCTGAATGATGATGGTATCGACCACGTGAACCTGATGATCTTCCATGATCTCTTGTGTGACTCCCCCGATGGACAACTCTATTGCCAGTGCTGTGAGCCCAACCAAATGGTTGTTGCCCCATTCTGTTGAACTCCTCTTCTTCTCTGTCATTGTACTCCAAGACTAGTCGCTTGATGTCTTGTTTCTCTTCAAGCTCAGCTGCTTCCTTCTCTTTTGTACTATGAACGAGAGAGCAATCACGAGGAATGTACATATGTCTCGTCTGTTGTTTGTTGCCTCGCTTCACAAGAACAGTAACGGGAACATCCTTTCTTCCTCCTTCCCCGTCATCCATTGTATCATCACCACTTTCTGCTTCAACCTCCCTACCATGATGATCCTTCATTGAGCCCTCAAATATATTCATTGGTATCATCATGTTGAGTGTTGGTCTTGCCCGCAACTCTAGTTTCCGTGAATCCAAGCTCTCCTGAAATCATGAAACTCAAAATACTAATGCTGTTGCAACAAAACCCATGATTCATATATTTCCCAGGGACTATAATCTTGAGATTCATAAATCAGGACTAAAGTGACCTCACAGATTGGCATTAATTCTTCAAATATTAATATTGACAAGCTATGGTAATAATCATGATCTCAAATTTTACCTGCATTAACGCTCTAAATTCTCTATCAAAATCGGCAGCTTCCAGAGGATCGACCTCAGCTACCTTTTGCCTGACGTGTACCTCATCATCCTCATCAGAACCAGGACCACCCCCATCATCGGAGTCATCCTGACTATCAGTCTCATCATTAGGATTATCATCATATGATTCTCCTTCATCTTCACGGCCAACCTGTCCAGTAGTTTCACTTCCTGAATCACTCCCAGACTCCGCCTCCAGCTCCTCCAGCAAATCACCATTTTCTTCAATGCCATTTGCCAGGCTCTGACCATTCACAGATGTATTGCTCGATGTCCTGAGTGGCGATTTCCCAGTGTCGGAATATTTCTCATTATTTTCCTTCTGAGATGATACTGAATGTTCATGCTCCTCTATCTCAATTAAAGCTGCATCAACGTCTTCCATTGATGAATACCGAATCATATTGGGGCGTAACAAGGCAAATAGATCCTACAAATTGTTAGTGTTAGGGTCGTACTTCAACTGCAAACAATTGAAAAAATCCAATCACCTATGATGCCAAGGTCCCTAGTCAAAACAAATTCGGGGAGGGAGAAGTTGCCATTATAGTAAATAATGTGCACAGAAAATGTGCGAGCATGTTAATAATTACTGCGAACAATGTGCACTGTGGTTTTTTCATAAGCGTAAATTCAAAATGAGAATAATCCCACACAGAGAAAGTATATTCTGACCATTTTCCAAAAATGAACCTACTGTACAACATTGCATTTTATCAGAAGCCATAGCTAGACTAACAAACTATAGCATTCAAGTCTCTTTATAAAAAAAAAAAAAAAAACTATGGCCATATACACTAAAGCTTGAAAACTCAAGGATGACCAAAAAAAGTATATGCCGTATGCGGGTGAAATTGGAAACTAACCTGCATGTCAAACTCAATATCCAAGGGAAGTACACCTTTGCAGAGTATATACCTCTGGAAATGGATCAAGAAACGATCTAATTTCCTCTTTGAAGAACCCCGGTCAAAGTAATGCCCACAAGTTTCAAGAAGTGTTATGACCATCCTCACACGGAAACAATCTTCAAGGGGGTCCAAAGTTTCTTGCTGAGAACAAGAACGACAAAAAATCAGGAATACAGGCAGACGCAGAAACAGCTAAATGTATTTGAAATGCCTCTGAAAGAGGAGTATCTTTTAGAATCTCTTTTAGATTATACTAACAAAATACATTAGTGTTGAAGTGGATTCATTTCAAATCTCCGGTCTCATTTACACACCCAAACATTAAGTGTATATAAACCACAGATTTCAGATCCTACCCTGCTTAGGGTGGAGCCTCTCCAAAAGGCATTGGGGTATGTTAATGTTGATGTATCCATGTTGATCTCATTTAAGCAAGTCATCATGAAATCTTTCAATTGTTAATCTATTTCAACTATCACATACTTTGAAATTTGAATGACCACCTTCAATAGAGTTTTACAACAAACAGGAGGACAATACGAACATATGGATCAATACCTCGGATGTCCCATGGCCAAAAACAAGAATCAAATTAAGTGTATCAAATATCAAAGACGAATCAACAAGTTCATAGTTGTACAACTCCCCCAGGAAACGCATGCGAGCAATACGCCGCTGCTGCATTCCATACTCATTCAACTCTAATCCCAGCCTAATTTCTTCCAATACCTGAAAGGAACCAAACTTGAGACAGCTCATAGCATGGAATCAAGAAGTTGCGTTATCAACATGAACTCAATCAAATACTAACATGCATTACACAAAACCAAAAACTACAAAAAGGTAAAATTGATAAGAAAAGCTCGTATTGTGGATTATATAAAAAGATCATATATGAATAGGTGACATTCTCATGCCTGTAAATCAATTCATCTAACTAATTTAATTCACAGACTAATCCAATTCATTATCAATGCAAAATATTACTTGGTACACTTAACTTTTACAAATAACCATGCAGTAATATTACTTGGTACATAACATTTAGAAAATATGAACATTTGTTGGAAATATTTTTAAACACCATGATATTCCAAACTCTATCCCCTAAATCACGTTGGTTAGGTTTAAGAAAGCTCAAGGAATAAAACATTATCACTTGACAGACATTTTACCAGGATGGAGGACTTTGGTACTTAAGCACACCAAGATAGAAGGAAACACACCTCGTCAACAACGGCGACTGCAAACTCATCATGGTAGCGACTTAAACCAGTTGTAAGAGAAGCAAGTAGATGAATCTGACTATATTTTCCCTTGTGAACCTTCAAGAAACACTTCAGCAAATACGATTCACATTCACCCCAAGGCAGTTTGCGCAGCTGCCTCAACACATGCTCAATGGATGATTTATCAAGATCTGAGAAAATAAGTTTCCTGATGTACTGCAGATTGGACAGCAGAAAATTGCTTTAAAACTTACTGATGAGTGTTTGAAGCAAGGGTGCAAATGACCGACTTAAACATCATTACTACCTGATACAGTGGAGGACGAACTTTAGAAACCCGTGCAGATTTCTCAGGTGGTTTACATAAGTAGTAAGCATTCTCCACCGATGTACTGTGGCGAGGATCCAAATTCTTAACCTTTTTTAGTCTCATCATTATCTCCAACATATTAGCCATCCGTACTGTAGTCTCTGGGGAGCGGTAAAGATAACGACCACAAGTCTCAAGAAGGTTGCAAGCCACATCAATATTGTGATGCATAAAATCATCCAAGCAGGTCTACCACAAGAAAGAAGGGTTTCCATCAGTTAACAGACTATCTAAAATATATGTGATTACAAAATCAACATGGTATCTTTCCCTGTCTAAATAAAATTCAGAAAAAAATAGCACTAGACAAATCTGTTATTTATATATATAAACAACTATCCCTCATTGGGAAACATGTTATTCAAAGTAGTTGCATACGTTTTGTACTCTTAAATTCCATTAACACCAAGTCACAACAGTATGAATTAGAATTGCGCAATAATAACTTGTTCTGTTTAGCACATTTTCACATGTCAAACTGGCTAGGTAGCATAGGATACACGGGATATAAAAAAAATAATGTTCTTATAGAAGTTTTAGTTAAAATCCCAAGTCGGTTAAGCTCCATAAGGGAATTTCGGTTAGACCCATCATCTACTAATGATGCCTCTATATGCTGGAAGTAACTCATAATGTAAATATAATGTAAATAAATTACTTCCTCCTCCCCATTTTCTAACGAGGCACTTGACTTGGCCCAACGGTTTATGATACGAACCAAGCCTAGTAGTTCTAGTAGACCAAGTCAAGTTATTAGTTTTGTATATTATATAACTATATGTTAGTTACTTCCTCCATTATTAGTATAGGCCTAGAATATCTCCTTAGTGGATATATGTTAGTGGGTTAATTAGGTAACTACTTTTGTTAGTATTTAATGGTCAGCCTAGATCATTTGTAAGAAAGACATATTTTATCAATCAATATTTCAAAAGACTAGGAAATCTTCCTATGGCTTTGCCTATTTGTAAGATACTTGTAAATAGTGGAAAACTAACTTCCTGTTGTGAGTTTCTTCCTGTTGCAAATTTGAATGTCTCCAGCTTTTGATTCTCTTTAACATGTTTCTTTTAGTCGAGATAAAGAACCAATTTTAGGATTTCCAACTATGTAAAACTAACTTAGAAAATGGGAAGAGGGGGAGTAATAATTGCTAGTACTACATATAAATTTCACATCATACCTTCAAACAACTGAAAATAAGACCAGGTGGAGAAATTTTGAATTTGCAAAGTTCTCCAATAAAACGAATATTTCTGATTTTTGTTTCAATATTCATTTGATCCTGAAAGAACAGACATAAGATAATCAACAATAACCTTAGTGCATTTCGCAGGTAAACTATAATTACGGGTATACTTTACCTTCTTATTTGTCAAAAAGTTAAATTCTTCCTCCAACAACTGTAAGAGCATTGAAGACACATCCTTCATACATGTTGACAGAGTGGCAACCATGCGTGAATAGTATGGCAACAACTCAAGCGATGTCCTTGGAACATTGAACAAAGTCTTCACAAGCTTTTTTCTGTTGGATTTTGAGTTAAGATAGCAGAATTCTACCTACCAAGATGAACAATGGTACATGTGATCAAACTGCAAAAATGGAAAGGATTATGCTGAATGTGAAAGCTCAAGAGGGATATCTATGATTACCGTCAACTGATCAATCAGGTCACGGCTCACACACCCTGGAAGCCTCTGGAGTAGAGAATCCAAACTGTTTCCTTCTACACTTTTCACTTTCTCTTTATCATGAGTTTTTCTATCAGGATCTTTCCCTTTTGCTTTCTCCTTCTCCACCTCTTTACTCTCGTCTTTATCTTTTTCGTCTTTCTCCTTCCCCTTTAGGTTTTTATCATCCTTCATGCCTCCAGCTTCTGCATAAATCTCAATGCTCTCTTGAGTAGTTGATTGTTCTGTTTCAGGTGCTGAATCCTTTTCACATCAAAAGATTTAATAAATTGTCATGAATGTACACAGGCGAACAAAAGTGTGTATTCCCACATTTAGACATAACAAATGCATGTGCGCCTAGCCGCCTACAGACGTAAACGGTTCAATATGTGAAACGTAAGTCTTGAAGATGAAAGAGTGTAATAAACTGTCTCAACTGAAAGACACTTGGATTAGACGATTGATTCCACTATTATTCTTCACCAATTGTTGACAATTCCATTACAGACACAACATTACATAACTATTTTGAGTGTCTATAGGTTCATTTAATTATAAAAATATTGCATCATTGTTGTTAAATAAATTCAATTTATAAATTTGAACTAATTTTGTATTATTGATTTTTTTTTTTTAAAAGACAAAATTACATTACTTATTTTTTGAGAAGCTTCTTTTCTGTTTATCTGCATATATAACACTGATATTATAATATTTTATCTTTGAGCACTCACGCCCTCTCAACCATCAACAACAAATTTTGCCCCAAAGAATTCAGTTTTGAAGTCAGGGTGGATCAATTTTGGTTTGACAAGATGACCACTGAATATTCGTTGATGAACTTGTTCTCACTCTTAACAATATGGGTATAGTTGAGGCACACAGAGGCAAACATTTGAAAAGTTGTATGAGGATTAAAACTGGTTCCCATCCCTAGTTTACTAGAAACCTAGTGTGAGACTCTTAGAATAAATATATCTTATACAATAAAAGGTACAATGGTATTTGAAGGTTGTACGAGGATTAAAACTGATTTTATTTAGCATGCCAGAGGAACTCACTGAGTCATTATACTACCAACCAACATAGATCTTATATTTTCAACTTGATGCCTAATTTAAACTTAATTGCTGTTGGACAATATTGCAAAGCCAATTTTATCAGTTACATTACAAGTTATCATTCCATGTTGTTTTCTATAGAATACAGACATTTATATTAATTTATACTGGACAAATGGACGCTTATAACATTGATGTCTTGGCAGCACCCCAACAGATTCAAAGGATAACATGAAAATGATTTATATAAATAGGTGAAAAATGATCAAGATGATACAATCTTACAATTTGTTGCTCTTGTGACTTCGAAGACTGTTCATTTGACTTAGTTCTTCTATCACTTGGCAGGGAACAAATGCTCTGAAGCCTTAAGCTCAAAAGTTTAATTTTCATTATGCAAGAATTGTTTTCATTAAGAAAAGTGCATGAAAAGAAAAACCATCCCACATCACACCTTAAGTCTGGAAGACCTTCATAGAAAGCCCTCGTATCTTCATCGTCCCACAAGGCCTCAAGACTAGAAGAATCTCTACCAGAACTTGGAGATGATACATCCTCGCCAGATGTAACCCTCGTTGTAGGCATTACTGGGTTCTCAAAGGCTGGAAAAACTTCATCACCAGGATAGAAAAAAAATCCACAAAATCTCAGACATGAGGTATGTAACTTGAATAAGGACAGAAAAACCACATAAGAACTCTTACATCATGGTCTGATTGAAGTGTTTCTGTCACAGCATCATAGTAAGATTGAAGTGCCTTCCTAAACAATTTTTTCTGATCAACCGTTATATTGAGCCCCTCGAAGAACTGGATAATATACTTCATTAGGATCAAAACAAGACATTTAAAGTGACAGCTTGAAAATATATACACGCTACATATCCACCTTTACATCAGGAAATACAATATATAGCCATATATTGAACAGAGGAATTACCTCTTCAAGAATATCTTGTCCATTTAAAGGAAGCCCAAGAAGAAATCTTCCTTGCCGAGCAAAACTTGCAAGGAGAGACAAATTTGTCTGGTTGCTAGTCCTTCGATATACCACTAGTCAGATCCTTGATAATGCTAACAAATATGCCACAGTCATCCTAGAAGCCGCCCAACAAAAATAAAAGCTCCAAAAAACTAGAGTACTGCGTTTTTTCAAGGCCCTCGAATTCCTATCTGCGTCTGCATCTTCCGAGGACTTTCCAGGAAAGAAGAGCTTCACAAGACCTTGAACTAGACTTGGAGAGAATTCAGTGTACCTTTGATGAAGCAAGGAACATATCTGGTGTATGAACAACAAACAATAAAAACGGTAGAATGGTAGATAGGAAAACAGTACTGTCGGTGAACCAGAAATTCATCTATACAGTTCAGAATTAAATAGAGCAGCACCAGAGCCGAGCTTCAATAAATAAATTATATTCATATAGTTATAATGGGCCAAGAGGCAGAAACATCATGTAGCAATAGGGATTCCGGCACCTGGCACAGGTACTTGAGTATACCTTTAAGAAGAGTAAGTGCAATAAATAATAACAAGCATCTAAATTCAATAAGTACTCTTACTCAATGTCCAGGAAAGATTGTACTTGCAGCTTTTATTGTACCTCTTGAATTTTGACCTTAAACCTATTTTTGTTTGTATTGTATAATGTGATGGAAACTATATCGATAGAAAAATACATTTCAAGCTCCTTTCTATTGATATATTTTTTATCAAATATTACAACACAAACAAATATATTTAAGGTAAGTTTGAAAATTCTGTTATGTAAAAAAAAAGTGAGCAATCTTTGGAGGGAGTATATAATATTGAGCAAACAAAAGACTAATATCTTCCGAAACTCAAAAATAGTAAATAAATGGAATATTGTTTGGAGTGATTTAAACACTAAGCCTTTGTAGAAACTGTACCCAGGTGGGTTCTTCCAGCAATAGTCTAATATATTTGCAAGGATCGGAATGCTGTTCTGGGTGGTTCTAGTAAAAGAGCTTTAGTGATCTTGTTTATAGCAATGTACACACAATCAAACCATGGAAAAAATTGGAGACACAAGGGCTACAATAAAGAAAAATTGGGTTAACATTAGTTTTGGTGGAACTTGCTAAAATGTATATCATAAGTTTCTGGGGAATTATCTGTGCTTTCATCATACATTCATGTCAACTTATCATGTTAATAGTAATTATTTTGGAAATACTATCTTTTGATAAAACAATGACCAAATATTATATCATGTATACAAAAAAATTGAGTTTAAAAATTGAAAGGCAACCATCAAAATTCAAAACTGGACAATCTTTCAGGGAAGGACTAATAAAAATTATTAAACGAAGTCTCAACAAGACTTATTATCTATCACTATCACAGATCAATCAGATTTAAATAAACATCAACATTTACAAATAACTAAAACACACAACATACATAATAAATTTAATGTAGTTTTCTTCATAAAAAACAAATACTTCCAAAAAAACTTGAGACGCAATTTATTATAGAAAGAAGATCAAACACGGTGTAAATTTTGAGAACATAATGCATACCAGACAATTTACAAGAGGAACGCCTTTCTTTGCTTTCTCAACTCTATTATTTGAATAAATATAAATGCATTATTTATGAATATACTCTGCTAATTTATGAGTATAAATGCATTACTTATGTCATCTTTTTATATTAGGCTTGACATCTCATATATGTTCAAGTAGCATTATCTTATTTTACAACTAAATTTTTTGAAGGGAGCAAGTAATTTAATCCGTTCTGTATGCTAGTAGTTCTTGTAGCAATTGCTACACACTAAAAGCTATTCCATCTAATTCATTTTAATTAACATTTTCGTTTTCCTTGTCCAACTTTGATAATCAATTACTTTTTGTTCATTATTTGAATAAATTAAATTTGATATCATTGAATTTATCTTTAAAAATATTTTCATAATATCATTTTCTTCTAATTTTTCATAATATAACTAAAAAGTAATTGATGGGCAAAGCATGAAACGTTAATTAAAATTAATTGGAGGTAGTATCTTGCTATAGCACTGGGAACTTTTGTGCTACGAATTCCAGTATTCACAACTATGATAGGAAGTAAGATTGCGCCAGAAGGCTCGCCAAGCCACGTCTTGTCACCTTTCCGAGGCTTTCAGCGCCTTGCAACTATGTTCTAGATCTAGTAGATACATATACAAACACCACAGTCTACAAGATTCTCTCAAGATGCCAAAACAATTATTGTTTCCATAACACTTATCACTCATTACTTTTTAACAAAAAACTTTTTATGCTCAATAACTCATATTCTATAATATATTATCTCCATCGTTAAAAGATCGTCCAATTTTTTTCAATGGTCAAATTGACAATCTTCGCAAATTTAATTGGCATGCAAAAATTTATTTTAATAAAAATTTATCTTGTTAATAATAAAATATGCTGAAAATACTATGTATTTATATATTTTTCACAAAAGATTATGCTACATATACCAAAATATTTGAGTTCGATATTTTTAAAGTCAACCATCAAAAATAAAATTTGAGCGATCTTTTAGGGATGGCGGGAGTACTAATTTATCTCCTATAACATCTTCCCATTCATTGTAAAAATTTGCCTAAATGTTTAGATTGTATTAGTATCGTAATGGAACATGTCAAGTAATTATTCAACACAAACAGAAGAACTCTGAGAACATTTAACACTCAGTTTACATGTCTACTTCATGTTATGTTAGCATTTCAAATGCCTTCCTAGGAGGCACGTATCAAATACTATACAGTTAACACCCTATACTTACCAAAACCAAGGTCTTCTCTACAATTTAAGATAAAAAGTTGACAAAATTAAACCCAACCAAACTAAATATATATTTGGGTTAGTATTACCAAACAATATAATCATACTAGTGCATCACATAAAAGATACTACCACAAGAAGAAAAATCGATGTACGGTTTTAAGCATGTATATAAGATGCCACACGATTTTATGATGAAAAGACGTCATGTAGTATCGAGACAGTAAATGCAACTCATTAACCCCAATAATTTTCTAAACTAAGCTTTATCAATGAAGCCGTAGTCCTATTTGACTACCTGACTGTGTGTACAGGATCTGTAATATTATAGGTAACAAGGTCTACTAGAAACTTTAAAGATAGAAGTAAATTATAGGATTGTTAATTCAAAGATAAATGAAAGTACAGAAAAACAAATTACATCTCTCAAAGTTGCATTACAACGAAATTATTTTTCAAACTTGTACATTAGATCTCGAAGCAAGTATTTGGCAGCAAGATTTATTCTTAGACAAGAACGATCCAGCAAGATAATGAAAACACTGAAACAACTTTCAAAATGACTACCCATAATAAACAAGAGTTTTTTAAAACATATCTGAACAGCAGCTTGTATATCAGCTGATTTAAGCTTTGCATCACATATAGCGGCCACAGCTTCACTAACAAATTTACTTAGATTGACAGTCCGCAAGTCATCCATTAGACTTTCTCGCTGCTCATCATTAATCTGCTTAAGCTTTTTAATAACTGCAGTATTGCGCTTAATGCTGGAATCCAATGTCCTCAGGAAACTTGAATCTGTCATTGAAAAATAAGAAGTTAAATTACAAACTCAAATCAAGAACTTGTCAACATGTCAGCCAACCATACACCACATCTATGAATGGGTACAACGATGATCATAGTAAAACATGTAAAGCACACAGTTAAGACTTCAACAAGCTCCAACCTCAACAACCCAATGCTCCACAAACGAGAGTGGATTACCATAGAATAAAACAAGCATGGTGGCAATATTCAGATATCGCATTCCATAAATCAAAGTTTCAGATGAACCAACCAGGCCTTTCAGGCTTCAGATTGCTCTGTCGTAGAGCCATTTTCGCTTCCATGGATTTCCTAAACTCCTCAAGCCGAGCTGAACTTTGCTGCACCATACACACGCAACTCAAACATAATTAAGAAGATAATAAAACATGTAAAAGTTACACAAATATGAAACAAGAAAATTACTCCCACCATCCCAAAAGATGATTTGTCCAGTTTTGAATTTTGATTATTGACTTTTTAAATTTTGAACTCAATTACTTTAATATGTTATATAACATTTGGTGAACAACATATAAATGCTAGTACTTTTAATGTACTTTATTATTAACATGATAATTTGATTCAAATCGAAGTTGCATGTGTCAACTAAGCCTACTAAGTTCATCAATTTTCAGAATTATAAATCAAACTGAACAAAAAACTCAATCTTCAGAGTAAAAAAAAAAGTAAATAGGCATCCATTCAATTAAACAATAACATATAAATATTACATATAGAAGAAGCAAAACGTTGCAACACACTAGTACTTTCAACGTAGTTTATATAATTAACATGGTCAGTTTGATTCAAATCGAAACTATATGTGTCAACTAAAGCTACAAAGTTCATTAATTTTGACAATCGCAAAATCAAAATGCACAAAAAAGCAAATCTTTTTTGGATGAAGGGGATAATGATTATAGTAGATATAAATAAACAGTGAACGATGCAATTAAATAATAACATATACTACTTTACTATTAACATAATAGTTTAGTTTAGATTGAAATCAATGTTAGATATGTCAACTAAACCTACAAAACTCGTAAATTTAGCTGAACTTTGTTGCACCATATACAAGCAATCCAAACAAATTTAAGTAAATTATACTCTCCATCCTAAAAGATAGTCGATTTTGCTTTTTCAATGGTTAAAATTAAAACATTCTGATTTTTCTTTTTCAACTGTTAAAATTAACAAACTCACAACTTTTCGAATCAAATTATAACGTTATTAGTACATTAAGGGAAAAATACTATATTTTGAAAAAAAATTACAAAATGTTATAACACATACTCCGTATTAAAAAATATTTAAGGTCGAAGTTTAAAAATTAACATATCAAAATTAGAAATTGGACGATCTTTAGTATGGAAGTAGTAAAAATTTAGTTTCGATTCAAATCAATGTGACCTATGTCCATTACAACTACAAAGATTGTTAATTTTGTTGCACCATCTACACTCAATTAACAATTTTAGTAAATTACACAAATTCAAACCCAAAAATAAAAATAATTAAAACAAAAAAATTAGTAAACAAATATTGATACAATTAAATAATAAGATATGCACATAAATAAATAAAAAATGTTGAAAAATTCACCTGATCATCAGGTTTTTCATGATGATCACCAGCATCTTCCGCTTGTTCCATAGTTTTCAAAATTACAATTTAAATAATAAATTAAATTTTTTAATCAGATCCTAAAAAAATAAAGAGGAAAATTGAAATAAAAATTGTAATATTATTAAGGTTTAAAGTTTAGCTACTCCGTATTTATTAGGAAGAGGGATTTGACAAATTCGTATGTTATCTTATGTTGTGTATATCATTAGAGTGTGTAAGAACTAAGAACGAGATATGTTTATTGCTGAGCTCTTGGTTTCTTGAACAGACAGTTACAATGTAATTTGTTTGATTCAAGTTTTTGTCTTAGATTGATTGAGGGTTGAGGAAAGAAATATGTGTTGTTTTCCTGTTTAATTGGATCTTAAAAGATGATGGTTATTTATTAGTCGTTGAGGAATCCCAGGCTAGACCTAGAATAAATGTCATCAATTCATCTTAATTAATTCTTGAATCATGAAATAATCAAGAAAAGGTAAAATAAGGATTAAACCCTTATTGTAGATGCATAGAGCACCAGATCCCAACCTGCTTTATTGATAATGCATAATATGATCTGCTCAAACATTAGTAGAGGTTGATCACGTTCACGTATGCGTATTAGTAAGGAAAATTCTTTTAGTATTGAAAATATGAATATCATGTCTACGCCAAATATATCAATTGAACGATTTATTATCTGGTAATTCTTACGTTCAAAATATAGAAAAGTTGAATATATGTTACATTGTTGGGCCGATTGACGTATTATGATTAACTTCATTATTAATGTGGACATGAAATCACCGTAATCTATATATTAATATGATGTTGATTAACATAATTATGCCTTTACTCTTTATTAATCGAGCCTTGATCTCATTTGGGCTAATGGCTATATCTGATTATGCAGAGGTTAAGAGTATAGCCCATAAGGGAAATATTGGACGAAATTATGGAATTTAGCCTGTAAAATAATAATAAAGGAGTTTACAGAGATGTTATTTACAGGTCACCTAGAATTGTAAGAGCAGGCTTTATATGAAGGGTTAAGTTGATTAACAACTTTTCGTTACATTTTAGTTTTGCTAAAATCAAGAGCAAAATCTCTACCGCATTCGGCCGTCATAAGGAAGAAAATCATGTTTTCTTCTGCTGTTTTCCTTTGTTTACTTTAATTGTTCTAGTAAAATCATGAGGTTTGATCGTCGTTGGTGTGGATTATTAACATAACAGCTTTCTTTGGTTGTTGGAACCTCCTCCCGTTTTATTATGCCGATTTGAGTGTAAGGTACAAATATAATCTCTTATTTAATTCGTAGGAGTTCACAGTGTCGATTTGAATAATTATTTATTTTAATCATAAAATCAATACAAAAGGAATAACTACGTTTGTTGAAAATCCTCATTCAATCATCCTACCGTTTTCAATCACTGGTGTTTCTTGTAGATGGAAAACTTGGTCATTCATCGATTTGATGCCACATATTGATTTTTTCACATTTTTGCTTAGAATATTTTTGTCTTTCTCATTTCAGTCAGACCATAAGAACTGAAATATGGATGCAATCAAAATTGATGGAATGAGATGAGATTTCCTTCTAATGATCTTAAGGAAACTCAATTTCCCCCTTAAGATGGATCTTACATGGTCCAGTAAATATTGATTATAAATTAATTGGCATGTAGACATTCTAGTATTGTGATGTACGTATAGGCGATGCTGTCTTCGTTCTTTTCTTACATGTTAAGTTCACCGGCTTCACTTATATTTCTGAACCAATAAGAAATTAGAAATTTTATTATAATTAACGGTACCTCATATTCTTTTTGCCAATGACTCATTTTTCCTACACTTCAACAAAAACAATTTTGACTCCTTTGTCTATCGTGTAACTTTGTATAAAAATCGACTAGATTATCAATTTTAATAAATCCATGGGTTAAACTTCGGCCGTTTCCTTTAGTTGTGATGGGCACATCGCAGGCGAATAGAACCCGACCTTGGTTGATTCGGCTATAATTCTATTGAACCTGGTCGAGGTCGGCCTGATTGGTCTCATTTTGATATTCGGCTCGAGTTCAGTCGATTTTAGAATAATATTCGGCTTGAATTTGGCTCATTTTTTTTGAGCGTTCGAAAAAACTTCGGTTCGAAATCATATTTTGTTTGAATTGTGAAACCAGTTATAACTGAAAAATTCCGAGGCATATATGCATAGCCAGCAAATATCATTGCCAAGTTACGTCTGGATGACCTCTGGATTCGAGAATCTGAAAATGCTAAATTAATCTAACAAAAAAGTAGCACAAACATGCAAATCAAAATCGAACTGAATGGGGTGTAAAACTCAAGTCAAAAGTCAAACTCAACCTTCGAATTTGGATTACCTTGATTGATTCAGAAGGTTTAGATTACAACCTAACATCATCGTCATATTTGAAAGAACAAATGGTAAACGTCGCCAGCAGTGAGTTTGAGATGAGAGATTGAAAAGCGGAAAATGAAGGCAAATGAGGGGTAACCTAGTTGTTGTCGCGCCGTTAAGCCAAGGGGAGGTTATATGCTTTAAAAGGGTTTTGGGGTTTGGGTATTGCGTTGGGGCTAATGGACTAATACGCCAAAAGACTAAATATTTGCCGGATCAAAGGCTAGCAGAAGCAGAATAATTTCGAGCAGATTGGGTTCGGTTAGGTATCGATTTCGAAGCGTTAGAACACATGTTTACTCTACTTCGAGGCAGATGTCGAGCTATTTAGAATCTGAGAATCGGAGGAGATGACGTTTCAGGTTCGTGCCTAGTTGTCATAATTGAGGAAGTTATATTCAGGGACAAAATAGTCATTTCACTTAAAAAATAGTATTTGTTGGTGTGTATAGTGTTTCCCTACCTCTAGCAACATCACTACTATAAATAAATCAAACATGAAAAAAAATGTTGTGAAATTACTATTTTATTTCTCATGTTCAGGACAAATAATGCATTCGTCGTTTTATTTTAATCATTCCGTGTGTGCTAGTCCTACTAGTCATTGTCCCCTAACGGTAGAGAGATGGAATCAGCTGAGCTAAAGACTGGCATCCGGACAGATTAACCGCCGAAACAACGGACCCGGAATCAAGTATAGTTTTTATCCGAAAACCAAAGAAATGGAGCTGACGGATAACCCGCAGATTACCGATAAAAATAGGGTATAAATCACAATGTCTGCCTCCCTTTTCTTCTCTGTGAGTGAATACTTCTCACTTCTTAGTTCTTAGTTTCTTACATCAATGATGAATCATCATCGATTCGTTGGTTAGGGACTTAGAGGTCTTTACTCGGTTTTTTGCTTCGATTTTGTCGAAGTTGCAACCGATCTGAATCAAAAGCATGTAATGTCTTCACCCTTTTTGTTTAGACCATAGCGCCAGTTTTTGTATATCAGAAGGTCATGGAGGATCAAAGGTTTGTAAGAATGAATTATTTCGAACTCTGTGATCTTCATAAGTACTGAGATGGAGACCAAAATTTATTTTTTATTTCAAATGAGACGATGAATATGCGATTGCATTGGGTGAACCTAGTTAAATCGATGATTATTTTTTTATTCATCACGTTTCGATATGGATTTTGTTATTTATAATAATATTATTTGCTTGTCTTTGTTAACCTCAAATGAGTATAATGGAGAATAAACTTTTTTGGATTTGAATATGCGATTTCTAACCTAGTTTTTTGGATTTGAATATGTTTAATTTCTAACCTAGGTTATATTTTTATGTTTAATTGAGTCATTGATTTATGTGGAAAGTATTTATTTAACTTATGTAGAGTATGTGTTTTATTTATATGCAATTATTTGTTTCCAACTTGTATCAGACTATCTCTTCCACTCCAAGGCATTAGATTATGGGGTTAGATTGGAAGAAGCTGAGACCAATGATTGTATCTCGAATCGAGAATCGTGCAAAGGAGTATCCGGTGAAGCCCATCGTACCAGTAGCCCAACAAGTCCTCAAAGCGCGCTCTGTTCTCTACAGAGGCATCTCCCTCCTCCTCCAACACATCCCCATTTCTACTTGCCGATGCTGTTCAGAAGTATATGTTGGTGAGAATGGCCATCTCATTAGAACCTGTGGTGGCTACAGGCGAGGCGTCAAGAACCGGCCTCATAAATGGATCAAGGGAAGCTTAAAGGACATTCTAATCCCTGTAGAAACTTTTCAACTTCAAAACAAGACTCAAAAGGTGGTCACTCATAATGAAAGGTTTGATTATGATCGCATTTCAGCAATAGTTGAACTTTGTCAGCAGGCAGGGGCTGAACCAAGTAATAGTAGTATGCTTTCGAGCTATTCAGACTTGGATATTGTTGCTGCTGCATCTTTGTCGGAGCTTGAATTGCGGGTTATAGCCAGAGAAACTTTAGAAGCGTGGGAAATGTTTAGATCCGGGGTTCAGAGACTGTTGTTTGTTTATCCAGCTAAAGTTTGCAAGTACTGTTCAGAGGTTCATGTGGGGATATCAGGGCATAAGGCTCGTCTTTGTGGAGTCTTTAAGTTTGAGAGTTGGCGTGGAACTCACCTATGGGAGAAGGCGAAGGTAGATGATTTGGTTCCTCCAAAGATTGTATGGTTTAGGCGCCCTCAAGATCCTCCCTTACTATTGGATGAAGGACGAAGCATGTATGGACATGCCCCAGCTGTGGTAGACCTTTGCTCAAAAGCTGGTGCAATTGTACCACCCAAATATCACTGCATGATGAAATTGAATGGGTCAACGTACAAAGCATAGATAGGAATGGGTTAGTAAGCTGCGCTAGTATGGGGATGCCTAACCAATTTAGGTAGATTCGAACTACTTGGAACAGTTAGTAAGCTGCTATGAACAGTTATGGAAGGCCTATCAACCAATGCACAAGCGGTGTGAGATACTCAGTCTGAATATCAATCGGCGTTTAATTGGCAGATTTAGTCAAAGTTCAGTGCTGCCATGAACTCCAAGCCGGGGTTAAACAATAAATGCAGAGAATACACTGGACCTGCTGGAGTCCTGGAGATTAACCATCTTCCCTTGAGCCTTCTCATGGAAAGGTCGTCCCAACGTTATTTAAGTACTTTGGCATGGCTGGAACTTTGACAGGTTCAGACATGATTCATTCACATGTTGAATTTCTTCTAAGGTGTGCATATGCAGAGAATACTCTGGATCAACGGCTGATTATGAAGGATGGGGGCCAAATATGAGAAGATACTTGGAGTTTTCTTTTTGTATGCATATGTATTTGATAGAGAGTTTGCTTCTTTTATGAGGTGCAAGCATGAATGTATAGGATAAATTATTGAAATAGAAATACTCCCTCCTTTCTACATTAAAAAAAAAAAAAAAACGTATCAGACTATCACGTATTCATTTCGCGCATCAACTTATATGTCTTTACTCATATAGACTTTATCTTATCTTGTTTGCTTTTATCCAATTTTACGTGTTGCCATCAATTTGAGTCAGTAAGCATTTTACTTAGTTTTAAAATGAGAGTTTTTGTTGTTTAATCTTTTTCCTTAGTTTTATTTACTAAATGCTTTCTAGATCGATTTTTATGTTTAATTCTTTCCCAACGTAAAAATTGTAATTCATTTAAATATATTTTTTTCATCTACCTTTTGTTATTAATTATGATAAATGATAATAGTTTTAATTAATTGTAGTTTATATTTTTAATGTCTTTTTGACTATTTTTTATTTTAACTAATCTATGTCTGAATGGGCAAGAAATACAGTAAAATATTGAGAGATGTTAATTATTGTGTTCATTTTTAAATAATTTTTCTTTGTAGATATGAACAAATATTATGCTATATTTTAGGGTTTTAATTTGTATTTATTTAAGCTTGAAAATCAGTTTTCATTTGTAAATCTAACTTGTATCCAGCTTGTAAGTTGTATCTATGTTTGTGTTGACCATTTGTACTTGTATCTAGCTTATAAAATTAATTGATTTTTTTTTTTTGCATATACTATTTGATGAAATTCATTTGGATGTAAATGTCAGTGAAAATAAAAGAATAATTTATCTAGAATGACAAGTAAAAATGAAAGAGTATTTAATTTTGATATTATTTTTCATTTCTGAACGTTTTTGGATGTTCGCCGAACAAGGTCAGCTACTGTTTGATAAGCTACATGGAACAATGCAATGAATCAGGTCAAATTCCTGTTGAACCACCAAAATACCAAAATATACAGAAAACAAATACCATATAGATGATAAAATTATTTATACATAATTTGGCGATTAGATAGAATTCGTTTCAATTTCTTTGTTCCGATTGGTGTATCTATGTATATGTCCTGTTATATCTTGTCCCTTTTCTCAGTTTCAATTAAATACTGCTTTCTTGAACTCTTCTCTTCTGCTAGAGTGCATGTTAGTTGGAGTTGGGCTTGAAATATTCATACTTCATAACCTCTTTAACCAAATTGTTTCAAATTTTATTGACTTCTTGAGTTCTTGCAATACTAGTCTTTTTTATCTAATATTTATTTCCTAAAATCATCAAATACATTTAGCTCTAGATTATATGGAATCATCAACAAGTCCTTGTCCTAGAGGCTATTCCATGCTGATCATTCTCACATTTTTCTGTATGCTGTTTTTGCTATCTGGTTGCAGCAGTAATATGGAGAATAATAGTTTGATTTACAAACAATGTACAAATCAGACATCCTTAAATGATTCTAATGCATTCGAGTTGTTGCTATCAACTCTGTTCCAGGAACTTGTTGATGAGGCCGGAAAATCGAAGTTCTACCAAACCAGTGTAGGCGATGAAGATTTTGCGGTTTCAGGCCTGTTCCAGTGTCGAGGCGACCTAAGTAGTGATGAGTGTCACAATTGTGTAGACAAGTTCTCAGAAGTATCAAAGACTTCTTGTGGGAATGTTGTGCCTGCTCGAATTCAGCTTTCCGGATGTTATTTAAGATACCATCCTGAAGGGGACGAGACAATGTCTAGACTTCAATTACTTCACAAGACTTGTGGGAAATCACATTCTGAGATTGTTGGATTCGAAGAAATCAGAAATTCCGCTTTTGCAGCTCTTGAAAGTGGCATCAGAAGCAGTGAAAATGGATTTTGCGATATGAAGTATGAGGGAGTGAAGTTAAGAGCACAGTGTGTGGGGAATTTAGGAGCCTGTGAGTGTGGAAAATGTGTAAACAATGCATTGCAAATTGCTCAGGAAGAATGTGGGTATGCTGGTTCTGGAGAGGTTTATCTTGATAGCTGCTTTATTAGCTATAAATATTACCATGATGGTATCAATGGGGACATGTATGAAGGTAACATAAACTTTCAAGTCTTTCTGCAAATTTTAGTTAAATGACAAATGAAAACATGAGCTGCTTAACATGATTAGCTATTTGAGATTAAGTTGCATTTATCATTCTAATGATTGCTATTTTAAGCAACTGATCATCACTAGAGCACCATTAAGACAACCTATGGTGACAAAATTAGTATTAACTCGCCTAATTGAATTCAATTTTCTTGAAGAAAAACAGGATGGAAATTCAAATAAACTGGTAGCGATTGTGGTTGGTGGCATAGTTGCTTACGATAACACAGCAGCGTTTTTAAGTTCACTTGAGATCTTGTGGGAAGAAAAAGGATGGTATGTAGAATCAGACTAGTTCAAAATTCTACTTCTAATTTCATTGTGGGACAGGAAAAATGATATAGTGGTTTTCACGGCACTTTAGTATAGAACTATTTCCTCCAATTTTATTTGAATGATCTACTTACATATGCAATAACCGATTCCCTTTTCAATGTGCAGATTGAAACTGAAGAGTTCAGCACACACACAATTTAAGTCACTCAAATTAGCTGAAAATGCGCCATAACAGATACCCGCCTTAGTCAAAATGTATGGAATCTCTGCATTGATCCTTTTCACTTCAAATCGCTCAAAATGTAAAACGGTTATAAGATACATTGGTGATCTTTCCTTTGAATATGTGTTTGAGCTGAGTTTGTCGATGCTGGAAAGCATACTAGTTCAGGTTGCATGAAATTATGAAAAAACAGGCAGAATCTTTTCCAAAATGTGATTTACATTTTCCCTTTAGCATTAGTATGAAGCCATATATATCTTGGACTACGTTACTGATAAGACCACTGTTTGAGACAATCTCACAAACATGAGAATGAATAGGAGGATCTCCCAATTTTTTAAATATATTAACAATGAAATCTGGATAGCCTTACAATTGAAAAGAATAACATTTAAATACTAAGATAGGAACATCTGCTGACCTTCATTTACACCACATGAATCCATCACAGAAGAATTCTGGATATCTAATACGCTGAAATAACTAACCAAATAATTATATGACTCGTAAAAACTAATTAAATAGTTACATGACTGGTCTTCTAGAATATTCTGATGAACTTGGTTATGTCAATGCTGAAACTTCGACTTGTCTCAAGGCGGAAGGTAGGATTGTTGTTACACCATCATTTGCACTCAAGACTTTCGCCCACAACCGGGTTTGCTTGTCTGCCTCCAAAATTGTGATCATTGTAGTCTTTCCCCACCCACTCCCACATGCCAGAATTTTTTCTTCCATTTCATTCTAGAAACCGGGAGACAATAAAGTTGATTTTAAAAGCACTAAATGCTCCTCTGAGAAACAAATTGAAACTTGTAGAGTGTTGTTTATTATGGTACAGAAGTCTTATCAGATATGAGGATTAAGGTGATTTGGGTGATTGGTAGGGTTAGAAAGTGGTGTAAGTTAAGGGTTGACTTTCATTTGACTTTTCTTAAATTAACTTTAAATTGCAATATATGAGGTTAAGAACTTTAATCTGGTTGTTTGGGTATAGAATTATTGGTTTTGGAATATGGATGGTGGAGGAATTTAAGTTTAAGAAAAGTTAGGTCGTGTAGCCTTTAGTTGGTGTTTAGTTGGTCGTTTAAATTAGTTGAATGTGCTTAAAGTGTTATTAGTGGGGTAATAAGGTAATGACCGAATATTGAGTATGTAGTTATGTTGGAATATTAAAAGTGTATCGATCTTGAGGATAGGATGATTCTTCAAAGGGGTTGTAAATTTGAGATAAAGTGAGGGGGCAGTGAGTATAGCTTGCTTTCAAAGTGCTAGATGTTAAGAGGGGTTATTCTCTGGGATGTCCAATATATAATTTCTTTGAATAGGAGTTGAGCACGGATACAGCACGAGGACTACCTAGAGTAAATCGTATACGCTTTGGGCTCAGTGATCTGGAATCTGCGATGGGGACACTTTCATCTATCCATATTATGTTCTATCTTTGCATGTGTTGTTTGGGACTATTCTAATATGTATTGTGACTATGATTGATATTATGTGAAATTATGATTTCATATGTTATAAAACAATTGAGATTTTGATTCATATTATGAAATAATTGAGATTATGATTGATATTATGTGTAAGTCGAGTTTTCATATGATGGGAAATAATTGAGATTATGAGGTATATTGAGATAATTGAGATTATGATTTGTATTATGAGATTGTGTGTGGGCGTGTCTTTGTGTGTAATTTGTGTGATGTGTGTGTCTTGAATGTGCTTTGATTATCTTGTATGTTATTTCTTGGGCCCGGTGGTGGCCCAAGGAGGTTTGGTGTGGGTAATGTGCGTATTGTGTGGGTAGCCCCGTGGATTGGGAGATTTGGTGTGATATGCACATTGAGGGGTGCTTTCGATTCGGGAGGGATGGAGGTGGTGCTGTCGTTAATAATGAGTGGATTACTTAAATATGTGTATTTTTTACAGGTGGATTCGTTTGATGACTTTGTATTTGAGATTGTTTCCTTAGAAATGAATATACCTTGTTAGTTATAAGGGTAATGTGATATTGTATGAGAGAACTTCTATGGGTTGTGAACCGTTATTTATTGTGTATTCTGGTTAATGTATAGCGTATGTTATATATATATAAGTATGAATATATGTGATAGGATCAAGTATGTGGTATTTGTATTCGGTCGAACTTAATAGGCTCTGTCCCATGGGGCGGGCGTTTGTGCCTAGGTTCAAGGGATTGATCATTTGAGGTTGTCGGCTGCTTTGATGAGGCTGCGGTGAAGATCATAGATGAGGAGTGGCATAGGATTTCCTCGCGTCATTTGCATATTTGTATTTTAGTTTCTTGTGTATCTATGAGTTGTATCGTTAGGTGGATGTATATTATGTTGTTAGATTGCTGTTATATGTATTTGTTAGTTCTGCGATGGACAAAGGAGTGCCATTTAGTATTATTAATGTCAATTGAAGTGCTTATCAGGCATATCCATATGATCAGAGGTATTTCTGAGTTATCTGAGTTGATTGACCTTAACCTCCCAGGCGACTGGAAGTCTGAGATGATTGATTAACGGATAGATAAGTATTAGGAAGTAAAGTTTTATAAAGTGGTGGTAGCTCTTGGAAGGTTGTTAAGTTTTAAGCACTTTAGGCGATTGTGGCTTAGGCACAAGTGCCCGAGCTTGTTGCTTTGAAAATAGTATGAGTTTGCGGATACGAACTTCAATTTTTGGTTGATTCATCTTTCGGGCCAATAAAACACCTCAATAAACAATAGTCCCAAAACTGATCACTTTTGCAGCTCGTTGACAAGTCTTAGCGTCTGTTTCGGGACGGTATGTTTAAAAAGCGACTCATGGGTTTCAAAACTCAGTCCGTAATTCTCTTGAAAACCTTGACCAACTCTTCCCAAAGTAAATCCTATCTTCGCGTTGATCCAAGCATAAAAGATCGAGGTACTTTCCAAATCATTGTGCAGCAAACTGTCATTTAAATTCGAGATTTGGAAATAACAAAATATTTTCCATACCCGTCTCGTGGATACTCACAATTGAACTGGGAAAATCAATTTTGATCAGCGGTTGCAGCTGAAACTTCAGTTGTCTCACCATCGCATCTATTTCATTGTAGACGACGGGATCATAAGAAGGTCCTTGCGCCCTTGTTGTGCTTAGGTGGGAACTTCAGGTATCGTCAATGTTGAGAGGTTGTTGTTGTTGGTGTGTTGACATAAAGTAGGAAACTTGGGCAAATAAGAACAGTGCAGCATTAAGATCATCGTAATCTTATTAGGTGTGGTTGTATGGGTGGTTGAGTATATGTATTATGAGTTGGTTGTGGTAGGAAAGGTAAGGTTATTTAGAAAGGTGTTTAGAGGAGGTGTTTGCGAATGATCGTTACTGGAAGGTAGATGACTGTTTGGGGGAGGTGGATGCGAATTATTTCAAGTGGCGGGGAGTTATGGTGGGACATTGGCGTTAGATTTCTTTGTTCACCATCTTGATCAACTCCCGAGTACTGATAGATTGTTTGAAATCTACTGACGGGGAATGGATAGGATGATCTTCCAAGTATCGATATATTATGGTAAAATGCTATAGCGTCTAATTGAAAAGGATGACGGTTTTAAATCATAAAGATGGCGGATTTATCCCCTCATGGTCCTTTACTACATGAACCACGTCATAGAAGAATTGCGGGACTATCCTAATAATCGTGAAATAACTAACATATGTTATAGAGGTAAAGATTGGCCGGAAATATGAATTGACATATGAATAGTATATGTTGAATAGTATGATAAAATTGACTACTGATTATGAAGTTTGGTATTTGTGGTGGTTTGCTTATAAAAGGCACATTTTGCATATGAAATGAGCATCGGTAATAATAATATAGATACCACGATGCCATTTTTCTAACTTCTCTTTGTCAAATATAAAAGTAAATGTCCCAGCAAATGCGTAATAGTATTGTTGAAGTAATAAAATTGATTCTTTTATTATACCCGTTCAAGCGATTATTGTATCAATTCATTTACAGTTAAGTTAAATGAATTCTTTGGAACTAGTGTTCATCTTAGTAATTGTGTATTACTAGTGTGGGTTCTCATGATAATAATTTAAGGTTATGAGTGATTGTGATCTTACTCATTGTCTTTTATAATAATAATTAGGTGTTTTATTGTTATTATACAGCAATATCTAAAGGCCTAGAAGTCAGCGCACACATCTGACAAATGAATTATATTTCATGTATGAGAATTAAAATATATTTACTAGAATTGAGAGTTGATTGTAATCAAGCAGATAATTCTCAATTAGGGAATTTGAGCATTGATAAATGAAAAGAAATATAAATTAAGGATGAACTTCCAGAATTCATTAAATTAGTCTGATTGAATTAATTAGATAGTTGAATTGAACTTGTTAGTAACTTGTTAGTTACTATGTAACTTGTTAGTGTTTGATTTTACTAAGCGGTTTAGTGTATGAGTTGGCTCGTTAAGCCTATTAGGTTGGGCTTTTAGGTTAGACACAACCATAAAAGCTTATTAGGTTTTCGTAATAATTCATGAAAACCTAGCCTCCTCCTCTTTACCTCTCAATGGCGAAATGTTAAGAAGAAGAATTGAAATTCTTATACAGTTTTCATTAAATCCCATGTTAGGAGGCCTTGAATGTAAGTTCAACGGCTTTCGCAATTATTGGGTAGTAAATGTAATGATGGAATTCATATAAATCCTTTCTGTGTTATATAAGTTTATATGAATTTTAGATAATTATAATAATTTTGAGGTATAGGGATGTATGAATTTGGTATTTTATCACTTGATAAAATTCATACTAGATTCACAGGTGGCCTCAGGCCTACTGAAGTTTGATGTATTTTATCTAATTAAATTTAATTAATTAGATTGAATTTGTGATTTGTATATTCAATTGATGAATATATAATATGAAAAAATCAACCCATTTTTGTACTTCTCTCTCTACCGTTGAATCATGTTTTATTATGTATTGATTTTGATGATTTAATTGTTTCATGGAGGGATTAAAATTGATTAGTTTGCGTTTAATTTGGTAGAATTGTTTTCAATTTGAGAGAGGGTTAAATTTTTTGAAAATTAAAATTAAATTTATTATTCACGACCCTTTATGGATTATGCAAGATATTTTCCAAATTGTTTTGAATTTTTAAGTGTTCCAAAAAAATTCATTTAATTTCTACAATTTGTTTGGGTTTATCGAAAAACTAGAAGTGTTTTGGTAAAATTCAAAATTCGGAATGTTCAATAATGATATTAAATTTGATGTTCAGGGGTTAATTCGGGGAATTTTTTGAATCTTTTAGACTGATGTTTTTTACAAAGTTGCAATTAATTTGGAAAAAGCGGAAATGATGCCAAAAGGCGAATTAAGCGGGCGGGGCTGCGTGCAGGCGCGTCGGTGGGAATAAGCCAGCGTTCGACCTGGACTTAGCTTCGCGGCGATCTTCTGACACTAAGTGGCGCGTAATCGGTAGCTGGGCGGCCGGAGGCAGTAAGTATTGACCTCTGAAGTTCTTCGTCCGTTTTTGAAAACCACTAGCGTGTTTGCAAATTAACGTTTGGTTTAAAAATTATTAGTAATTATTAACTCTCAGAGGTTTAAATACTAAATCTAAATTTTGTATTAAGATGATTGAAAATATATCTTGAATGACATTAAATTGATTTATATTTTCCTTTCATAATTATTTTCATTAATTAATTATTGAAATATCATTTTAATAACTTTAAATTTTGAATTTTGGAGTTGATTACTTGTAAAGTAACTATTCCATGGTTTAAGTGGTTGGTAATTATTATAACGCATTATCATTAATCATGTGTGTATATATTTAAATTGAAAATTTACATTAATTCAAATAATTAATTATAAAATAATGGGTAGTGGTAAAATAGTCCATGACATTTCTATTTTCATTTCATTTAATATATATGACATTAAGTATATTTTTTTAATATTTGCTATATATATTGTTATGGAATGAAATGAGGTATTTAGATATATGACAGTTCATTTTCTTTATTTCACGGTGCAACGTCTGCAGAATGTTAATAGCGACTTTCTTGTATTTCTTTTCTTCTTGTATTCAATTACCCTTAGTCTGTCTTTGCTCTAAAATTGGAGTTAGAGTAGTAAATATATTATTTGTGGTGGCATTGAAGATAGCATTTGAAGCCCAGAGGTTCAAGAGGCTAAAGAATACAAGACTTCGCTAAGTAACATGTGGACTTATGTTAGCATTTCAACTTTGTTAAGTGATGTAGATCCTAATTGATTCATGCTCTATATCTCATAAATGTGTGTTTATTTATTTATTTTTCATGTTGTGCATGTTGCTTGAATATGTACTATCTATAAACTTGGTTAAAATAAAGTTAAATAACATTAATCTCACCAAATTAAAATTTAAGCAAAGTATAAAACCAGTTTCAAAGTTGTGAAATCGGTTCGTCATGCGACGCTGTGATGGAGTGTTACGGGTTTTGCAATTGGTATGACATTAGTTAAATGTTAAAGAGTAGTTTTAACGTTGTTGACTTTTCGGATGATCGTTCAGTAGCTATTTGGTTTAATTGGTATCTACTTACCCGATTGTTTTCTCGGCGATCTGAAACTCGGAGTAGCATCTTGTATAGTATGCTAGTGTCACAGAGTTATGTGGTTTTAAAGTGATTGATTTGATAGCCTCTTTATTGTCTTGGTTTAAAAGTAACACGTGTGCTGGATTTGAATCTGACATAGACTTTAATTGCATATGATTGATTTGATAACACTGCTATTATCTGGATTGAATGTATGCAGTCTTCTTAGTTTGAATCAGAACATGGTAAATCTTCAATCGCCCTTGCATTTTGTGAGATTTGAAATAAAATTATTATATTTTAATTCATTTTGCAAATAATAATACGAAGTTATTTTGAACTACACTTGTTTTTTATTTTAAGTTCTTCCTATTATTTTGGCATAAGGTTTACCTATTTTTGCATTTATTGGGCAAACTAAATGCATGATTATAATGTAGCTGAAATAAAATAGTTAAGGAGAAATCCGAATGACTTGTTGAAGCAAGTGTTACAACACGATCTCCTTAATATGTCGGTTGTATGCTAATAGATGACAAACTTTAAATACAAACATTTAAGACTTAGGATAAATCGCCTTGATGCGTTCATGAACTTTTGGTTCAGTGGTGATCATACGTGATATGATTTGAAGGATGATAATTTACTGACCGATGAAATTGATGATGCTATGAAGACCCGATATGTCGCGTATCTCTTAAGCCAATATAGATAAAAAATGGTTTAATCACTTTTATAACTCAATTGAGAAAAACTATTGAATGATCTTAGATATTTGTTATCACATCTCGAACATGTGATTGATATTTCTTTCTTTAATAGATGAACATGGTTTTATGAATTGTAATAAGAAAAGAAAGAAGCTTATGAGTATGTATAACCAAATGAAAAAAGTTAATATTCAGGTTGTAAATAAGCATGCCCAGTTAGTGTACATGGAACTATAAGTTGAATTTATTGATTAAGCCGTTATTTGAACTTTAAAGCATAGAAGATATGGATTTTAAGTAACATTTATGAATTGAAGAGATTTAGTTAAAACCTCATATCTCAAATGATTTTTATTAAAAGCGTAAATATCTTGACTGGGCTACGATTAATCGAGAACACTAGTTTGACTCGTAGTTTAGCCATGTGGATATAAGCCAAATAAATCGATAATAGGCCTTGGTCTAGCCATGCAGTGAGAGGTCATTAATCAAAGACACCGGAGTCGCGAGCCGATGGGCCGGCTTCAGTTTAAATACAATTCGTTTCATCCAAAAATGTGATCCACGATTCAGTTTCCCAAATCAAAATAGTTTTTTAGGTTATAATCCGTAGTGATATCGAGCAATAGAAACCCGTATATATATACCTGACATATCCCCGAAATAAAGTAATCTTAAGCGAAATTCTGGCCGAATCATCGTCTTTGTATCACGAATACAAAATGGCCATGACCGTATTAAAGTTTCAAAGGAAAATACAACGATCAAAACTGATTCTAACAAAGCCAGTGAGGATCGCCTGTATAGATGCTCACTGGCCACTCGGAACAAACTCAAAGCGACTGCGCTCGGTAGCCGTCTGTCGACTGGCACAATGGAAATGCATGATGCGAAAAGGGGTGTAAGCGCGAGGCTTAGTGAAACTTTCTTGTAAGGGTGAACTTACCACTCTGAGCAATTCGATCAATAATATAATAGTCAAATATAGACCAAAATGCATATATCGGGACTACAAAGGTCATACAACGTAATTCCATGAGGAAATCTCGGACATAATACATGAAGATATAATAGAAGGTTCGTGACACACAATTTCGAAAGAAATCAATAGACTCAACATGACTGAAACTCTGGTCCTTGAACTCTCTACCAATATCCCTTTGATGCCCGTCTATGCGCGTATACCAGTCCGTCTGTGAGGAATGGACTAATCAGCGATCACCTCGCTTATACATGATTATGGGCCGAAGCCAAACATACACAAAGTATAAGACACGCGCTCGTAAGTATAAGGCACATCGGCATCATACACTAAGTACAAGACGCATAAAAGTATAAAACCGCGCTCATCACACAAATTATAAAAGACCATCAATGGCTCATCTAAATTTTAGACCGCTCATACACTAGAGTATAAGGCACACACGACTCTTATACACTAGAGGTATAAGGCACGCTGTATGTTATCTGGTAGTGGACCCACGTCGACAATGTGCTTGATGATGATCAAAGGCTGTACACCCCATTTCTTATCTTAGAAGTATAAGGCCAAGTTATACAGTAGTATATTTTATAATGGCGATCAAAGAGAGTCATCTGGCTCTTATGCCGAGTATAAGAGGCCAATATATGATATAGGGTGTCTACAGGAGAATTTAGCTGTCCTGCCTAATCCCGACTATGAAGTTAAGCTTATAAATTCCTCGAGTCATAATATCAAGCACAATTCATACATTAAAATTCTTGAAACAAATTACAGAATCATACAGTCCTTGAAACCAAAGATATAATCAAAATATGGTTGAGGGGTTTAGAGGCTGTTGCCTGACAATCTTCTTGCAGAATGTAATCACATAGCTCATAGAAAATTGCATACTTTATATTAGTCATGCTTTCTGATGACATGTGGTCTACATAATCATATCATAATAACATGTATATCATTCTCACATAATCATATCACAATGTAGTTTTAAGTAAGTCAAATAAGTAACGCTGAGGATAGTACTCTTTTCATGACATTCAAATTGCTTTTAAACGTCGGCCTAAACGTACCAGGAGAGTATGTTAAGGATTTCTCATATCTTTGAAGTCTTAATAACAAAGACTATAGTTCTTCAGATTATGATCAGTTATCCTTGTATTTTCTAAGATTGATGAAGCACCGAACCCCACGCTAATCTTATTGGTCATAATTAACAATCTATACTCGAAGTATCAATTATAACATAAACTAGATTTGCATTTTTTAAACCTGCGCGCTTTAATCAATTTTAAATCACCAATTTAACATCAACAACATATATTAAGGTCCCCGATGCCAACCTCACTTACGTTTAAAGTGTATAAAAATATCCACATAAAAAAAGTCAACGAAAACCTGAAAGTCAGCTCGATCATGCGTCACCGAGCGATCCTACAAATCTGGTCGTAGCAGATACGTCGCGAGAACCACATAACCAACTAAGATTTATCATAAAATTCAATTATGGAAAAGTCAACTAAAGTCAACTATTTGAAACCAAATATCTACAAAGAAAACAGAAATTTACCTTAACTTCAGAAAGAAGGCTGATGGGAAAACGATATTTCTAGATGCCGAGTTTGGCGACAATCGAAGAGAGAAATGGAAAATAGAAATTTTTTTAAGGGGAGGGGTGAATATTTCGGCCATAGCATGAAAAATGGATGTGTTTTGATAATGATGATGTGGAAAGATGACATGGTAGATATTTAAAAGCTTCAAGTCTGGTTCCCGGTTAATTTCTCCGGCTTATGACACTTAAATCTCCTGAAGCAGAATTCCAAAGATAAAATATTCCGTAGCTTAAACTACTAAATTATAAATGTAATTCGGCTAAAAATTTTCTGAAATAATATTATCGTGAGATTATTTAAAATATCCCAGGTCCACTTAGGCGAAATTTAAATTTTTTTTTTTCGTAACGGGTTATTACACGGATAATGAAGATACAAAGAGGATTATCAGGCTGCGTGTAATGATAGCTACGTTATAGGAGCCGCAGCGATTTAAATCCTCCGTGAAGGTGGTTGGGATCTGACTATTTTCTTGCACTTGTAGAGTAGAAATAAATATTTGACATACACGTTTCCATATCAGGTGGTCTGATTAAGGGAACATTGCTACTCTTCATCAAAAAGGATACCTTGAACAACAAAAGATTAAGTAATACTTATGGATTATGACTACAGGCAGACTTGGTATAATCTTGAAAAGTTGAACTAAGTCGACTCTTTACTAGACAGTGGAGTTCAATCTAAATTAGTTTGTATGTTTTACATACAAGTTAATTAAATATTTTGAGTCATTGAATGATATGTCGGAGATTGATAAGAGTATGGAAAGGACCATATGAATACTATCAAGTTTTGAGTCGGAAGTATACGTATTCGATATAGTAATATCTGTCGAAGAATGAGACATCATTCTAATCTTAAAGCGTACTTATGGGATTATGTTTAAAGTGGATGGAAACACAAAAGATAGAAATAATTTCCACGTATTAAAGTTGCTACTTTTACCTTTAAACAAATTTATTAAGTATTCAAACATGAGACAACTTCCCGAGTTGTGTTTGATAAACAAACTTTGAAATGTCTGTGATAAATTAGTATTATGTAAGCTGTAGTAGGCGTAATTCTTCGGATCAAGTTGATATTAAAGTCATTTTTGTACATAACTAGAAGGAAGGTATTTATTTCCACTTCTTAGTGTTGCAATTTATTGTCGTGCAAATCTTCGTTGTGAAGTACAAATAGTAGAAAAATAAATATGACTTGAATAAATTTCAAGTGGCTCAAGTTATATCGAGGAGTGTCCCTCTTGATGCATTTAAAGCTAAATGCGGTGATACAAATGACAACATGAATAAATACTCCAATAAATAACTTGGGGTCATTTAAAATGATAAGATGTGAATACATGGAATTTGAGTATAAAGCTCACCACTTTATCTTGCCTAGATGGTGATTCATCAGGAGTAAAAGGCCATTCTATATTGCCTTTTGAATGGTGATGTCGGAAGTAATAATATATTTTCATTAAATGAGCAATTAATTATGAATAAGCCTTTAATCATACATTTAAGATTTAGAAACAAGATTGACATATTTATTGGTTGGCCAGGTACTCATGTTTATTCAAACTTTCTTATTGCTATTCCACAAGTTGTAACGGCATGCAGGATTCATGATGATCCAAAGAATGTTCCTAAGTAATGATCGGCGATGATGGATACTTGACATGGTTATTGGAACTCCGCATCTCGGCGAGAATATAAAGAAAGTTTCGTACTACTAGAATCTAAAGTTGTAAACTTAAGATTGAGTATAATGAAGTTAAATTCCTCGCTTTGATGCTTGACAGAAAATCAATAAGAATCAAAGAGTGATGAAGAACCTTGAGTTCATAAAGGTTAGTGGGGCGTAGCTGCGTAAATAAGTTTAATACACTGAAATGTCAGAAGAAATCTTCTCGACCTTAAAAGAAATTATAGTAGTGATTAGATTCTTGGCTTACATTTGTGAGTCGGTTACATATGTGACATATATGTCGGTCATTATATATATGCGAGCTTGCATGACATTGCTTGTCAAGTTTAAGGTCATATAAAGCTCGGGAAGTGATGAAATCATAATAGATTAAATTCTATAAATGAGCCAGTTCTGCTTGTTAATGAAGTGAATTCTTGATGAGGTCGATCCAGTAAAGGCCTCGCATTAATGAGAGTGGTTGAAATCTATTACATAGTAATATGATTCATATCATGTGAAATGTATTTAATACCTTGCCCAACTAACAACAGCATGATTCATGATTGGAATTGTAGAAGCTTTCATAAAGTATTCCACAGCGGAATTCGGAATACGCAGCTTGGCCAATAACTTTAAAAGAATAAAGAAGTAACTATAGTTGTAACAGGCTGCCCAGTCGGCATACGAGGTTAAAGTGTGACAACACACGAGTCATAGATCGATGGATGACTGACATAAAGAAACCGTTTGAGCATTAATAATAATAAAAATACTGGCTTTTGTCAAATCGTAATTGACACAACAACATATCTAGATAAAACAACGAACTTTCAACTTATAATACAAATTCATAATTATACAACTCTAGATTTTACAAATCCAAAATCTGACATAGGAAGATATGACATGAGACCCTGGTAAATATATGCAGTCTATGATATACAAATGCAGGCAACAAAGGAAATGAGCGATGAGGAATTCTACTTCTGCAGCAGCCTCATCTACGATCTTGTCTATGACCTATCAATGCGACTGACAACCGGCGATCAACCTCTTAGGGAACCTAGGTATAGCAGCCCGCCCATGAAAAGAGTCGAGGCTAATTGAAATTTTGAGTAGGAATACAAAATACCAGACTTGATCATATACATGGTAAATGCTTTATATAACTAAACCAATAGCCTCATCTTGATTTTTAATGAATAACAGTCCTGACTCACATAGAATCCTTTTATACGTGTTACATAATACTATACGCATGAGAACTGTAATCATAAATAAACGCATATTCGTTTCAAAGGGAAAAACGGTTTATTGGCGCAAAGGCATCGAATGAAATCACTCCAATATATGAGGGAATCACTCAAATAATACACATGAGGAATCACTCAAATAATACACATATAGGAATCCATCTCCAAATAATACACATATGAGGAATCACTTTCATGTCAGATAGAGCCTCGCTTTGCCATCTACCCGACATTTCACGCCCGCCGATGTGCATATCTTTGAAACCTCCGCGAATCCACGGCCAACTGCAAATCTTCCAGGTCGGAAGAGTCTTGCCATTTCATGAGAGTAACATACAAAAGCGATCAAGCAGCATTATTGTGCGACCTTGCCTTGTGCTGACCACAAAATCTCTGTGAATCATATACCAAGTATCCCGCTTGATATAAATCATAATCACTAATATCACGTGATATGAATCATAATCTCAATTATCTATAATATAACCCAAAATCTCAATTATTTAAATGCATATGAATAAATAAATGAGAATTTACACATAGTATCGATATAATCACCTGATACACATATCGGAATAATCTCGAGATATCACATGTCTGCTACAACATAATATATGGTCCCACAATGCAGTGAGATTGTACTCTCTCGAGCCCAAAAACGATGAAGTAATGACTCTAGGCGGTCTTAGGTCTTTAGATCGAGGACTCAAACTCTTGTCGGAGATTATACATTCTACATTTTGTAGAATAACCTCTCTTAGCATCTATATAAACCCGAATTGTTATACCCGTCTACAGTTCAAATTCCCAGCCACTTACTTGATACGTCCCATCCCCCAGAGATTGGTATATACCACTGTATTCAAACTCGTTCTATTGCTTGACTTAAGTAAAATCTCGATATTGATTTCAGCATTACTGAACAATAACGCTGGCGCATTCTAATGATCCGACAATCGATTGACAACTAATTAATCCATTAAATGACCTCAGTTCAAGCGCAAATCTTTATCTGAACTTCTGACTTTTACCGGCCCGATCTCTCTTTTTATCCGTATCGAATTAGTAATTCTATACCCCAGAAACAACTATATTATGATTCTGCCTGACTTTTCATATTTACGTTTAAAGTTCATTTTAAGAAAGTCAATAAAAGTCAACCTCGACTTACGCTTTCTAACTGATAAATACTTTCCAAAATCACATTAATCCTATAGATAATATTTACCATAATAAATTCAAGATAAAGTCAACGAAATACACTAAAAAGTCAACTCTTGAAACTTAAGTATCTCAAAGATTTTATCTTTCTTACTTTAGATATGATAAGGGTAGTGAGGAGAAAGAAAATCATAACTTTGTTCTTGAATTTAGGCGACAATCGATGAGAGAGAAATGGAAAAAATTTCAAGGGGGAAAATGGAGAGAGCATTTCGGCCATGGAGGGAAATAAGAAAGTTTTGGATGAGGATAAGAATGAAGTGGTGGTAGGTGGGATATTTAGAGGAAGAAATTTGAGATTCAGTTTGGTTGGTTAATTTTACACGCTTAGCGCTACAAATCTCAAGCGAAACCGATTTTCATTGTGTTATTCCCGGGCATATATTACTACTCATCATACTCATCTCGATATATCGATATTATTCCAAAATTATTTATACTATCTCGGGTCCATATGACAGAAATATACACTTAACAAAACATATTTATTTGAATTTTCCTTCTCGACCCGAAATTTTTAATTTCTGCGAAATACTCCACCGAGAAACTTATATACTATAACATAATATTAGTACAAGGGCAGCGTTATTCCCGATAGTTACATGGAATGAATCGGTTTGATCTTGACATGGCGGAATGTGATAATGTAGTATGGACAAGCTATGCAATATGAAAAGCTGGCTAGCCAGAATTTCAATAATAGGGTGAGTCTAGTATTAACCGATGAGTAAACTAAGGAAGGCAGACTCAATATTACAACGTGACCGGTCAATCTGTTTTGTTGGTAATGTTAAAAGAATATGCGTTTAATAAGGCAATGTGTGTTTTAACACCAAGGATTTAATGTTGTAAACCTACCCGATAGAACAGAAGTGGTTGAAACCCATTTTGATCCATGAAATTAAATGCATGACTATCGAGCGTAATCATAGTCTTGCATCAATGATTCCTTGGATTTAGAGACCGGGTTGATGAATGCTGTAAAGGCACAAGCACATAAGTAAGTATTCCAGTAAAAGGATGTGTTTATAATCCTTATCTTTTTGCTTTACATGTTACGAAATGACTGGGGAATTGTATGGATTTAGCATGCATCTCGGAGTTGAATCATCCACGTGATTGACAGGTTGGTTTTCACGAGGCTTGAGTGAAGGAGGCTGAGCATTAATGGAGTGGAGCTAGTTAAATTGCTTTGTGGAATAAGTTAATGTTGATTAAACAAAAGTTCTTTTGAGTTTTTGTCGGTTCTTAACTAAAATGCGTGAATCGTGATTCATTAAATATAGTTTTTAGTTATTTATTTCCATTTGTTAAATATATATGCCATGTATTATATCCTCATTGGTGAAAGTTAAATCCATAGAGTTGATGCATCTTGGCACAGAGGAAGCCCGACATAAATTGTTGATTACATAACTGACCTAGAAACACTAGGATAGCCAAAGCCTTGAATTAGGATGGCGATAGTTAGGCGTGACGTGTACTGCTGTGGTGTTTGATTTAGTGATGAAGATTTGATCCGTGCTGCGGAGGACTAGATCGTACATTAGAGTTGCCAGTTATGACTAGGAGGCTGATTATCTTGAAAGCAATTCATGAGGATATGTATAATGTGTCCTATGATATTTAAACTTTGAATTTTAGATTGACAATTCTTGAACTACAGTATATCATAGCTATCGTGTTATATGAGCTATGCTGAATATGACCAAGCAATACACTTCCAATGGGGATTATAACGGCATATGTTAGTCCTTGCGGTGAGTATAGCGATAGATGTTGATATATTAGGAGGATTTATCCGTCCTTGTTATCTGAAGATCTCGGGCCCTCTGCTTTGGTTGGTCGTGATTGGTTTGTGGACCATATAGTTCTTAATCAGTGAAAGAAAGTTGTGGGTTTTTTCTTGACACCTTCTTATGGTTGGCCTCCCAGACTAGAGATCACGTGTTAAAGGGTGTAAGGTATTAAATACGTCCGAGGCGAGGTGGGAGTGTTGGAAATCAATGAAAATTGATTTTTATTATGCGGATTGCGACGATTGTGTATCGATTCATTTACCGAGTTGATTAAAATGCTGATTCCCGGAACTTCATTATTCATCCTTGTGTGCATATTACTAGTGTGACAGTTCATGATAATTTAAGGGTTATGACGATTGCTTGGTCTACTTCGTGTCGTTATAATAATAATTCGTTGTTGATTATTATTGTGCTCTGACTTTCTTTATTATCTGGCTGAAGATTAAACACATACTGATGACGTTGAATTATATTTAAATGTATGAAATTAAAGCGTATTTGCTAAATTGAGAGTTGATTATGTCCTTGAATATTCTCAATTAAATTTGACATTGATAATGAAAAATAAATTGGATGAACGATGAATAAATTAGATCAATTGAATAAATTCGATGATTAGTTGAGCTTGTTAACTTGTTAGTTACTGTAAACTTGTTAGTGTTTGATTTTGCTTAACGGTTTAATTAAATTTAAAGAGTCATTTCATTCGCTTCGGTTGGAGCTTTAGGTTAGACCTTTATATAAAATTTAAGCTTGATAGGTTTTCATAATAATTCATGAAAATAAAACTGCTTATACTGTCCTGGCACCTCTACAATGGCGAAATATTCAGAATTAAGTTATTCATGATTTTTCTATCTATCGTAGAACTTAATCTATAATAGATTTTATTCACCTCGAGCTTAAATGATATAACATGGCGTATCATCTAAGCTTATATTTATGACTAATATGGCGTATGCATATATATGTCGGGCTACGGTGTGCAGAATCAATTAGGTATCAAGATTCATTTAGTACTTTCGATATGTAAAACATTATGTCTTGATTGTGCTCCATTTAACCTTTGGAACTTCAGAATCATCTTGAACTCTTTGGCGGTTTTGATTTCAATCAAAATATCAAGATGGAGATTTTAACTCGATGTCTGTATCACCGAGTTATCTTGAATGCGATAATATAATCGTCTTTCTTTCTTATTCTGCGTTTGAGATCGAACTTTTCATCATATAAATGTCAATCTTTGATAAATTTACTTAGGAACATTGTTTGGATCATTTCAAAACCCATAGCGCATGCTGACACGTGGGTAATCAATGAGAGCAGTTTGATAAGACATGATCATAGTAACCCAGTAGATACATTGAACTTGAAATTCGAGAGCCAAATGTTTGGTCATTTATGACTATATATTTCGACAATGGAAAATGTTTCTTAACCGATGAATCACCATATAGAAGGTAAATAAGGTGAGTTTTATACTCGGCTCGTGTAATTCGATTCTGTTCGCTCGGATAACATAGAGAACTTATGTTAAAGTAAGCGATTCTTAGACACAAATGGCTTTGGTTTCACTTTACAAAAGTAATTAATACTTTAACCAAGTAATAAAATGTCTGCTGAGTGGAATTATGAGTTTATTCATATAAATCCATGCAATGCTGGGTTAGGCGTTGCTTGATCATTCAGGAATTAATCACGTAATATTCCACATTGTGGAAAGTTCAAACCCACTAGATTGGTATCTCTGAAGACAACTTGAATATATTGAGTCATATATTCACTAGCATTTATACTTATGAAATAGAGAAGATACTATACATACAATAAATTATAAATCTATAATAGATGAAAATAATGCCGGTTTCCTTAACTTGTTATGTACATGATGACATAACCTCGACGATGAACCTCGTGTTAGTATGTCTACTTGATATTGCTTGTCCGTTTTGAGGCGTTTTGTATTTGTTTGTCAAACATAACTAAAGCCAGAGTTGTCTCGGTTGAGTATGAATATTTAATTTAAAAGTGAGATGTAACAACTTTGATATGTGATTATTCCATTCAAATTAATCATATGTGAATATAATTTTGCTTGTGTCAAACTTAACTAGTGACACATAAAGTAGAATGAAAATTATTTTGGTATACAAAATTGAAAGATTTATCCGTTTGTTTTAACTTCATTGAACCGCAATTCTTTGCTTACGTGTTTTATCGTCTGCCTTTTATGAGTCAGAATGATGTCCTACATTCCTCGAGGATAACCACGTTACTCGTAGCCGATAATATTTAAAATTCGAAATTTGATAAGTAATTTATATAGGTCCTCTACATACTCTTACAGATGCCGATATCCATTGTGACTTATATCTTTGATCAGCATGTTCACTGAAACTTAATCAAATTAAGGAACCTCCCATTAAAATATTAGAGTTGACTTAGTTAAATGCTTTTCAAGATTAAATTTAGATCTTATTAAAGTCATTTCACATAGTCTTGACTCCAATTGTTTGTTATTAAAAAATATCATGTGTTTTAAGAAGAAGGATAGAATGACATTGCTCTAATCAGAATCACCTGATACTAGAAATGTGTAAGAGTCCATATGAAATATGACATCGGCTTACACTCGAATTAGGTGAAAATAGTTTGAAATTTCAACCGTTGATGGAGGTTTAACTATGTGCTCATATTATAATTTTCTCCATTAAGAGCTCAATTATCTTTCTTTTTGCCCTTTCTCTACTCTTATGGCTCGTAATCATAGTCAAAGCGATGAGAGTAAAATAGTGTCTAGGATACTTGGCGGTTTAACCATAATATTACAATTTTAGGTAGCAAAATCATTGAGATATGAGTTTTGTGAACCTCTCTTCTGTTATTAATTATTGCTTGTATCATATACATGATTAATGCATCCCAAAGTTAATCATAACAAACTATAATAGTAAACCGACTTTCTGAGTGGTGTGCGAACTACAAAGTGAACAATATTGTTTATCTAGTTACTACAAACCCTGAGGTTATGTTCATCTGATTCACGAGGGCAAGTTCATCATTGTTAGTGAAACTAAATACCAATGACATGTCTTGGAATGTAGATCTGTGACATTCAAGATCATCTGATAATTTTATCAGAATTTAGTTATGTTAAAATTAAACTATTTATTTAGCGGCAATGGTGGCTGAGACAATATATCTTGTCTTCATAGCATCATCACCTTTAATTGAATCAAAATCAGTACATCTCGATCACATCGTGATGTTGTTCATGAACTGGTTTCGTAACCAACGTGTCGGCGTAGTCAGTCAGTATTAAATTGTACGATACTAATGTTTGTCTTTTTATTGTCTTAGCGTTTTCAATGGCTTAAAGAAGGAAATCGTGTTATGTAAATACTATATTCTCGATGCCTGAATTTTTATTAACTTGTTTTTGTTCATAAATAAGTGTGTTTTTGGATTTCCCAGTGCTTGATTGACTAATTAAATTTAATTATTGCCAATCATAAAATGAAATATGCAATCATGGTAGTAGTTCAAAATATTCTAACTGTGCAAATAACGCTAAATATTAGACCGTATACGTCTGCAATATATAAATTAATAAAAGAGATCCGTTGTGGTTGGAATCAGTGACAACCTTTGCGTGGTATTTTGACTCCAGGCACTGGCGGTAGACCTTGTTAACGACCGCCCCGAATTGGGCTAAGAGTTGGAATGTCATAGCTTTAATATGTCAGTCTGACGATGGATATGATAAAAATGACTTAACACATCGCAATAAAGCAATATAACTTCCGTCCGTCGGGTGAACCTTGATAGTACAAACTGACATTGAAACTCGCCAATATAAAATACATCAAGTAAATTTGTTCTGCTTCGAGTCAATAATAATTATAAACAACAGAAACTTCAAGAAGATAAAAGTATGACTGTTGGGGTCTTGAAGCGCCATGCCGTGCCAGATGCAGCAGCTTCTAAATATCATGTCGGTCGTTCCACTTAAACTAGGCATGGCCATAGGGATTTTTGACTAAAAGGCGGGTAAATAATACTTAGAAGTTAACCTACGTCGCGCGGGCCAGAAAATTTAGATTCTACTTTATTTAGAGACTATATACCCCGAGTATTATTTTGTGGAGTTTCTGCCACAAAATGGCTCCTTTATTGAAACTTTCTAGCTAACACAGAGTAACCCAACTCGTCAACAACTTACTGGCAATTTCAAATTACAGAGGTATTTCTCATTATCTTTACGAAGTATAGCTAATTCTGATATAATATACCTCAAACCTTGATAACTAACATATATATTTAACTCTTAAAAATGATCTTTATCTTTGGTTCAACTTTAATCTTTATACGTTTACAATCATATATATAGAATATCATCAACATCATCAATGATTAACAAACTTTAGTTACATAATTTACACTCTAATGTTCTGTTCAAAATTATCTGGTCATTAGCCCTTCAGATGTAAGGCATTATCTTCGAAAAGATGATAATGCAGGTGAAATTACAAAATAAATACCGTATCTGAGAGAAAATAGTTAGGCAGAGAACAATAAAATAAAATATACGTCAATGACATTTGCTAAGCCAATGACAAGATTAGGAATAGTCATCGTAGTCAAATATGAATAAAACCCTATCTGGGATTAGCAGGATGAGTCACTACAACATAATTCCATGAGTCTCAGACCTTAACTTGTGAATATATGAAGTTAAGATAAGCTGCAAATCTTGGTAATCCACAGGGGGCTGTTGTGACTAAAACTCTAGTCGTGAGCCTCTGTATCCTCTCATCACGATTGTACATCACCACAATGCTTATACTCAAATTCTGGGAATGGACGATCAAACAATCACCTCGTATAAGACATAGGCCCAGAACAGCAACATACAAGTATGAGCTTATGCAAAGTATAAGGCCTTCTACACAAAGTGGGCACACATGCTCTGCATTAATTATGGACCGACATTAGCTATACTGGTATGTAGGGCCAAACCGCCTGCTTATCTTAGTAGTATAGGGGCCACTTGACAATGGTCGAAAGTGTTACGTAGTATGAGTTTTCGACAATCTTGTGGCGATCAAAGAGATCATACCGTAGCTATCTTAAATTATGGGGCCAAACCACAGCAGCTATCGTAGTATGGGGCCCACTTGACAATCTTGCCAATGAAGCGATCAAAGAGGAATCATCATGGCATTATTAGTATAGGGCCAGAGCATGGCAGCTATCGTAGTATAGGGCCACCTCGACAATGCCGCAGCAAAGCAATCTTATTGCCAATAATCCGTATCACTGCAAGGAGGTGCTTTGATCACTGATGACTGTAAGTCGCCATCCTAATACTTAACAAGTCATACACTGCTTTCCATGGCTCTGATAACCCACTTCTTCCAGCAATGGCAATATTCAATACATATTATGATAAATAAAATCGATGCGCCCGCTGAAGCCACATAAATACATGATCTTGAAAAAGCCACATAAATACCCATGATGCAGCTGAGGGCCACTAAATACAAAGTGCCCGACAAAGCCACATAAATACACGCGAGTGCCGTCGAGAGCCATAAATACGAAGTGCAAACAAAGCCACTTAAATACCCACAATTTTTACGTCGAAGGCCATGTCTGAAATATAAGTTGGGAGTTCGGGGCCGTAACACCTCGACAGCCACTTGATCTGCAGAATGAGTCACATATCATAATTCTGTGTCATTACAACCATGCATTATGTCATATAGCGAGGACATACCGATTGTAATGCTGTACACTTTGCATAATTATAATACAGACAGACACCATTTGAAAGAAATGCATGGGTAATACCAGGTAGATGAAATTTTGCTTTCTTCCGCTACACATAGACTACGAAAGACAATCAAAGGTATGCCCTTTTCCACGATCGGCCTTCATGACACAGAAAGTATGACAATTTCCCTCATATCGGCGTTCTGAAGATGCCTTAGCTCTTGAGAGCTATCTCGTGGGTATAGCAGCGGATAGCTACGAATTATAATCCGTGGATAGCATTACGTCGATTCGCTAAATTCCATCTTATCTTTCTGTTCTAGATTGACTTATAAGTTATTCTTAATCGTAGTCAATAATTAACAAATCTATATAAAATAAATTATATTTCAGACTTTTTAGATTTACACTTTTCGACATAACACCGCTGTCAATTTTAAATGCCAGATTTGCCTTCATGCTGCTATAATAAGGTCCCGATATAACCTCCCACGCATTTTAAAGTCTTGCCCATAAAATATCCATATAAAAAGTCAACCGAAAACCTAAAGTCAAACTTCGACCGCCGCGTCTGACGATCTACAATCCACAGATTCGCTCAAATCGATGGCGAACCATAACCGCTAAGATTTATCATAAAATTAATTAGCTGGAAAGTGGCTGAAGTCAACTATAACCAGCCAGAAATATCTCGAAAGACTTAGAAATTTAACACTTGCTTTCAGAATGATGGGAGAACAATATTCTCAGTAGATCTGAGTTTGGCGAAATAATCAGAGAAATGATGAAGTTTTTGGGGAGGCTTGGTTTCGGCCAAAATGAGGAAGAAAGTGCAGTTGTGATGATGATGATGATGTGGAGGATATGTGAATAGATATTAAAAAAAAGCACCGAGTCAGATTCGGGTTTGGTTGAGTCTCGTGCTTAAATCTCACGAACTGATTTTAAGGTAAAATTCTTCCATAACCAAGCACTACTAAATTATAAATTGACCAAGAGTTTTCAGTAATATAATGAAAAAAAATTGCTGATTACAGAAATTCTGATCTACCGCTGTCATTTCAATCTCAAAATTTAGGCTCATCAGATAAATTCAGCCTTTCGGCGTGCCCTTCTCAGCTAATTACGCCCCTTTTCCAATTTTGATATAATTAATACATGTACGTAGGCTCATGTCTCTTAATATTAATTAAACTTGGTATTGACTCTTAACATTAATTTTCCTATTCAGACTTATGATATTCATTATAATGATCATAAACATCTAGTTATAAATGCCACTCAAAAGTTAATCATATAGCGATACGTCTGATACTCCATAATTTAATATTAATACTATAAATATCAAATTAATGATAGCATTAAATTTCACCATTTTATTAAATACATAGAATAATAACACAAAAGATAAACCAATAACAGTATGTAACAATTAATCAACACTGGCGGACTAATGACTTGCTTAAATACAATATCAAACGATTCACACCAGATGCATATAATATCAATCATACACACAACAAATCTGACAGCATCCATGTGCGTCTGACAGATTCAATGCAGGAGCTATTGCCATGCAAAATATTCACAGATAGATCATGCAAATAACTCAGTTGAACCCAAACACGATCATATACAAATTTAAACACTGAATACCAAAAGCCAACTATTTGAGAATACCTCAAGCAAACATAAGTTTAGTCATTTCTTTCTTCAAAAGCCTGAATAGTTTATTACTGTGATACACACAGATGTGATCGTAGCCATACCTTAAACTCAACATAGATAAAAATTAGCGACAGTGATAAATCCCCCGATTACTCAGCAGTATCACGAAGAGAAATTCTTAAGTATTTTAAGATAAATTTAATCCCATGACTAAATGTCACGGAATCCTCCTCGACTAACCTTTTATTACCCTTAAATTCACCTGATTGCCCAGAAACATCAACAACTTCAAATTTACTTTATAAATATTTTCTGGTATCGTCGGTCTCTTCCTTAAATCTCAAACTTAAATGCATTCCGTCTCAGTTTGACCTAGGATTTTATCCTCAAGAATAGTCATTACTATACAAAAGATGCACTCTGCTCAAACATGACTCTTAAACATTATTAACAGATAACAAACTCTTATTAGATCTCGATTTGTATTCGCTACGACTTATTTATCATTCAAACCAGTTTCTGACATATAATCCGCAGGATAAATTAACGGTAACCTTCTTTAACCCGTTGATGTTATACAACTCCCACTGAGTATATATTATTAAATTATCACCGCTATCCTTAAAATTAATTTCATACGTAAAATCTGTTCTTGTTTATCTTAGCATCAACTATTAAGACATTTCCCAAAGAAATATATAGTGCGAATATCTCATGTTCCGATACCTTGCATCATGTTAACCGTTATGGTTCGATATAATCCTCTTCTTTCATTCGTACGATCTCATTTAATAAATAATACCCACGGTGTTTCCGCCATACTCCTAATATGGCATGTCAAATAACACCACGAAAACCTGAGAGAATACGAAAGTAGTCACCAAGTAAGACCCTGCATGTAAATCTTAGTGGCGTCTCGTGATCCAGCGGATTGGAAAGAAATGAACTTCAGGCAGAGAAATGACTACTTATGCTGGCCTTTATAACTTTGAACTTTGAGCCGTAACCACAAAGGCCTTTGAAAACATATTTAGGCTCGTGCAGAAATTATAACGACCAGCGGTGTTTGAGGTTAGGACACGTCGCTAACTGTATAGTAAAGTGCGGCGTGGATACTTGATAAAAATGACACTTTCACATCGTAAATAGTGATATAATCCAGATGAACTAACAAATAATGACATTTAGGCTTCATTATAAATCAAACGATTTGTTATCTGTTTGATGATAATAATTATAACGAAACTGAAGATAAAATGTAGTGTTGAAATATAATCTTGGCGGTCGCAATTCTTTCGACGATGCGTATTCGATTGGACCCATGGCGTAAGCATGTCAGGAAATAGGAAGTCGACTAAAAATTTGAGTGAAAATAAATAAACCTGAAGTTAACCTACGATGTACAGATAAGAGAAAAATTTAGATTCCTACTTTATTTAGAGACTATACTTCCCAAGTATTGCTAGGTTCTTTCCACAAAATAAAACTTTCCTTATTGAGCTTTCTAACTAACACAGATAACCAACTCGTCAACAAGCTTTTCATTTTTATAAGTGAGGTATTTCTACATACGTATCTTTCTGGAAGTATAGCTAATTCATTATAATATACATAGACACCCACAATAACTTTCAAACACCTATGTAACCTCTGACTGATCAACATCTTTGGTTTCACTTCTACAAAGTACTACTCCCGTTTACAATCATACTCCTCCCCATGACAACTAATGTTTCTCATAAGACCTTCAGAATATGCATTTCTTAATATGGTAGGTAATATATCTTGAATCGGACAACCTAAATCTGATTTATCTTCCCAGTTTTCCATTTAATTATCGGAACTATTACCTCAATGGTATCAGTGTGTTCAGATGTTCTTATAATTTTAGTCCATCCATATATATATAAAATATCATGACGTCGTCGACTGATTAGCGTAAACTTGGGTTTATAATTTATCCTATTCTCATTTTCAAAAGGTATCTCGTCCATTAGCCACTTGGATATATACTAGAACATATCAACAAAAGAGCGATGTCTGGGTAAGGCTACGGCGAAAATAAATACCGTATCTGAAAATATGTGCCGACAATTTCTGGCGGCAAAAGTAAATTATCAAGCGGCTGTTCTTGTACTGACAACAAGATTAGGAATAGTCATCAGTCAAAATATGACCAAAATACATGTATACGGGATTGCTCCCGGATAAAGTCATGCAACATAATTCAAGCAGTCACCGGGCATAACACATGAATATATAATAGAGGTTCAGATAAAGCACAACAAATCAGAGACTTCAATAGCGACTAAAACTCTAGTGATGACCTCACATCTCTCATCCCGCGTTATGCATCCTCTAATGCGCATATACCGATCCAGATCTAACGGGGAATGGACAAATCAAGCAATCCACCTGGCAAAAAGCATAAACGTTATAAAGGCCCAGAAACCATGACATACAGAAGTATGAGGCCACAGCACTTGCTGCTCCATGAGAGTATAAAGACACTTGGCACTTATGCAAGTATAAAGGCTGCAAGCCTTATAAGTAGTATGAGATACATTAGCAACTATCACAGGTATAGACAAACCCCATGTGTTATGCCGTGAGTAGCTAGGGCATAAACGATGCGACAAGCGATCAGAAAGGAATCATACATATAAGTATAGGGTCACCTAGAGCGATCAAAGAGATCATACCATGTATACTGTGGTATAGACTAACCATATGTAGTAGCAGACTACAAATGATAAATGGCCGATCAGAGAATGTTCAGTATAGAGACCCAAGCCATGTAATAGTATAAGGCGCCGACAATGCCTTAGCAACCAGCGTGAGAATCATACGCGTGTATGCATGATGAAGACCCAGCCAGCGTCATCATCATAGGAAGGAGAGTCACTTTAATCCTGTGTCCCATTATAGAGTTCTTAATCTCTTCTTCGAGTCGCCTCAAAGGTATAACTAATCAATAAATATTCTTTGCTTAATATGGCTTATCACCATTATCTAAATCATGATAAATGATGACCATGGCCTTTTCTGTCTCCTGAGTGCCGGCCACATAAATACCCTGAGTGCCGACAAAGACCCATAAAATACAATGACACATAAATGCCTGAAGTCTTGTCAGAATACATGAAAATACAGTGCCCGACAAGCCACATAAATACATGAAGTAGAATATAAGTTGCAGTTGGTAATCAACACTGAACAGCGCCAAATCTTTGCGGGGAATGAAATCGCGCATAATCATATTAGGCTCCTTGGCATGTCAAATCTGACCATTACGTATACATGCAGTTCCCCGTAATCGTATAGGGACATATCGCGTTCGCACGTAGTTATATTACAAAGCACGTACACCACTTTTTATAATTATACAAGGGCCAATTACCATTTGAAAAAGAAGTACATGGGTAATACACGTGAGATAGTACTACTTTCACGCTGGCTACGCCCCAAGCCTTCCACTGAAAGGCAATCAAGATGGCTGCCACTTTCGCGTCGGCGCTAAGCAGTATAATCCAAGACCTACTCATATAGAAGATACATAGCAACTCTTAGGGGAACTATACAAATATGGTATAACTTGGCGGATAAACTATAAATTATAAATCCCGTAGGACCACTATTGATCGATTCCTTCAAATTCCATCTTATCCTTTTCATAATTACAAATTGACATAGAGTTATTCTTAATCATAGTCCATAATTAACAATCTATGCTCGAAATATCAATTATAACTCGGCACAGATTTACACTTTTTCAGCATCATAGCACAATCAATTTTAAATGTGATTTAACATCGCTTAACAACTATAATAAGGGTCGATATAACCTCACACATTTAAAAATTCTTATAAAAATATCCATATAAAAGTCAACGAAAACTTCTAAAATTAACTCGACCCATGGCGATCACCAAACACGATCTAAAATCGTTCATCAAATAAATCGCGGAACCGTAACCAACTAAGATTTATCATAAAAATTAAATTATGGAAAAGTCAACTAAAATCAACATAAAACCCAAGAAATATCTGAAGGAACGAGTTTCTTACGCTTCGAAGAATGATGGGGAGAACGATATTCTCACAGTGATCTTTGAGTTTTGACGATGATCGAAGAAATGGAAAAATGAAATTTTTTAAGGGGGAGGGAGCTTAATTTGACCAAAATGAGAGAGAAGATGAAGTTGTGATGATGAGTGATGATGTGGAGGATATGTGAATAGATATTAAAAAAAAACTGCAGTCGATTCGGTTTCGGTTAATTCTCCGCTTGTCGTCTTAATCTCCCACAGGCCAGATTTCAAGATAAAAATTCTTCCATAAGCGAACACTACTAAATTATAAATGAAATTCGGCTCACGAAGTTTCTGAAATAATAGTATCTTCGAAAAAAAAAAAAATTATACTATTCAAGGTCCACTTGACGAAAAATTTAATTTTTTTTTTTTATGTGGTTATTCTGTTACCCGCCTCTTGTTCGTCTCGAGAAACATAAACAAATCCCCAATGGATAAATTCAACGCACCTTTCGGCGTACTTATCATTAATCAGGGGCGCGCCTTCGCTTTCTTTCAAATTTTCCAATATAGTATCTGTCTTGCGTAGGCTCCGTAATATCTTATATTCAGTTAAGCAAAGGCGGTGAGCTCCTCTTTACCATAATTCAATAGGCCAATTTTTCTATTCGACTTATCATCTTGCTGCTTGTTGTTATCATTATCGATCTTAGTATTATAATCCTCGGTGCCTCCAAATGCCACTCAAAATTAAATTCATGATACCGATCACTGACCACTTTCGTAATTTGTCGCCCATGCCTCCGTATACATAATTAAGCGAGTAAGCGACAAAGTTTCACCTTGCGTTCGTACTATTTGCTATAAAATAACTTACAAAGATAAACCACCAGTAACATTATATTATAACGATTAAATCCTTTTCGGCCCTTTCATCTCAAATATAGTCAAACAATTCACAAATCACACATATAATATAAATCATACACCTGACAAGTATCGGCGTGGCATCCATGTCTATGATACAAATTTACATGCCAGGCTATTCTCGTAAAAATATATTCCACCGAATCGTCATAACACAAATATACTCAATTGAACCACGCTGATCATGGCAAATTTAAACATGAATACAAAAATAAATAACCCGGAATACCAAGCCTGACCACGTTCAAATTATTTAATTCTTTATTAAGCGAGAGATAAGGAGTTTATTACGCGAGATCTGGCGGTCGCGATCAATAACCATAGCCGCCACTTCACTCGACATAGATAAGGTAACAACAAATCAAATCTGATTACTCAGTATCCAGAGGTATGGTATTTTAAAGATCCAACTTTGTTACACAGATGATTTCAATCCGTGACTACGTGTCTTTGAATCCTCCTCATTAACCTTTTATTACCCTTAAATTCACCACAATTTGCCCCATTTTATCAACAAACTTCAAATTTAACACGGTGAATTCTCACCGATATTTCTAGGTATAATTCGGTCTCTTCGGCTTAAATCCTCAAACATATTCATCAAGTATTCAAACTCCAAAGGTTTTGACCTAGGTTTACATCCTCGAGATGGAGTACTATCACCAAAGATGCACTCTCGAACACGAACTCTTTACTTAAGCATTGTGCTGAATACTTCAAACTCTTTCTTGTCGGTCTCGGTTGTGTTCTGACTTATTTATCATTTCGTCCCGAGCCAGCATTTCCTGTTTCCCTTATATCCTTGGATCTTAGTTAACCCATTAACGCTTACTTATAACCATTGATATTCGCACAACTCCGCGCAAGTATAGTATATTAGTATCACCTTCCTTAATTAATTTCGCCATAAATCTCATTAGCCTTTGTACTACGCGTCAACTATTAAGACATTTCCCAAAATATATAGATTGCTGAATATCTCGCCAATATTTAGATGCGCTTGCATATTATTAACCCATTCATTATGTCGGTTCCAGATATAATCCTGCGCTAAATATCTGCTGGTATTGCAAGATCTCCATATATGCCCATTTGCCCATCTCGATATAACTCGGCGTGCGTAG
>JADFUC010000110.1:0-161717 GCA_019722365.1 Lithospermum erythrorhizon | reverse complement strand
CTGTTGTACTTCGTTCAGTTACGTATTGCTAATCTTCAATTGACAGCAGGTAGTAAAATAACAAGATCTATAGGTTCTTAACTGTTAACTACGAGCCAATTCGAGGCCTCCATACACGAGTTTCTGGGTTTTCACCATAAAACCTTTACAAGTCTAAAGCCTCATTTTCACAAACTCAACGAAAACAAAAAAAAAAAACATTACGGGTCATGCAGCATGGGTTTCAAAATGGAATCTCAACTCCCACTCGAGATAAAGACCCGGCAAGTAGATAAGTAAGACATGGGTTCTACACTTCTACTCAAGATAATATGTCACGATTGTACAGATTGTTACCTGAAAACAATGAAGGTATGGTAGAATCGATGCCGATACGGAATGAATAGGTTGAACCAGGGGCTGAGGCAACCTATGTTTGTAAGTGGTCCTTTGAGTTATGCAAACTGCAAGCATAAAGTAAGTTTGTAACTAGGTACAATATTTGTAATGACAAAATCTTTGGATTGAGGAAAAGATAGAAGCATTGTATGGTTATTAGTAAATATGCAATATCAAGTATTCACATACATCTTAAAATGTATATATGGAGGGTTACCTCGAGTCCTCAACGAAATGGAGTAGGTTGGTGATGTTTATTCGCCAAATTTGAGTCACTTGAGAGAGCCTCTACCACTTGTCCCTACACTATTTCTTGATGATATGAGTTTTGGATTGCTAGCAACCGACTATCATATGAGATGCAAGGCTTTATAGATGAGAAGTGCCCTATAAATGTGTTAGTAGGGGCAAAGAAGATGAAGATCATGGGAGTAAGGATGATGGAAGCAAATCGTAGTTGAGGTCATGTTCAACGGTTGTTTCACTACTGATTCAATATTTTGAGGAATGTTTGTTATTTCCCCCCCTTGAGATAAGTTGTTAACCTTTCCTGAATTTGCAAAATTTGAATAAGCATATCAAGTGAAAGCTTCCGTCTACTCAAGTTGCCGTATTAATCATGTGTGATATGGATAAATAAAAATAATAAATAACAATTTCTTTCGGTTTGGTCGAACTTAATCTTTCCTAAAGATTCGCTAAATTTCCGATGCGTAGGTCGAGTTAGAGGGGCATTGTTGATAGCGGAAATTTATTCAATAAATATTGAATCGAAATTAATTAATTAAATTCGATTGATAAGTTGTATTTTGGAATTTGTTAATCAAGTCATACGGTCGATTAAATGATATTTACATGTGGCGTTTATTGCCAAATTATAAATTGTCGCATAGAAATTGGATGTCGTCGAATTATGGTCCGAGAATTGGATCATAATACATAATTATTTTCTCTAAGTAAACATGTGGAAATAATTAAAAAGAGGCACAGATAGATTATATCTTTAAATAAATAAAAAAGATATAATTTATCGATCGAAATAAATATAATTATTCTTCAATTAAGTCGGGAATAATTATCGAGAGGTCGGCAGAGGCCGATTAGGCGGCTTGGCGAAATGCCTATAAATGGGGCGTTCGCGTTTTGGGGAGAACTTTCATTTGCGAGAATACAAAAAAAGCGAGAAGAAGAGAAAAACTTCTACAATCGGCTACATCGAACACAGTCGTATCTGACTTGAGCCTTTTGAATGCTTGGATCTCAAGTATTCGAATCTTGAAACGTTGAACATCCAGTTCGAATGTATTGGCTCCATTGAATTGAAGTAATGCAACATCCCCAAGTGTTCATGTCTTTAATAGAATTGTCTTCCAAATCATGCTCAATATATTTAACAAACATTCTTTATTTTATTGTCTTTGTCATCATTTAGGAACTAAGGAAATTTGTCGTTACATATGAACCGTGTTCCCCTTTCTTTCGAGTGAGTTAAGATAATGATGATGAAATTGGAGGTGGGAGGAAATAGATGAATTATTGTCTCTTGAAGGAAAAATGAAAAGGAACTAAACTAAAATAAAATTATACAATATATAATAATGCATATTTTAGGTGTTCAGATATGGAGTTGGAATTTTAATTATAAAATGTAATGTTATTTTTATTTTAGTGATAAGGGATATAAAATAAAGAATTTAGTTTTGTGTAGAAGTTAAAAGTAATCTTTAAATTTGATAAAGTAATATAAGTAATTTAAAAGTTATTCATAGTCAAATTTTAGAGTGATAAATTAAAAATCAATCAAATGAATTAGTATTTATGTATTTATTAATAATATGTAGAATAAAATAGGAAATTTGGTTTTATATAGAAGTTAAAAAGTCATCAATATATTTAATAAAATGATATGATAAATTGATTTAAAATTTTTTTTATAGATAAGCGATCATAGATGCTCTTAGGCTGAGCTGTTATCTGGCCTTGCGAAATAGTGTTGGGTTTGGGTAATAGAAATATTCTTTTCCTGTTCTGAGTCATGATAGTTAGGAATTTTCGTGGGGCAAAATTATCGTTTCATTTAAAAAAGGATACTTGATACGATATGTGTATAGAGTTGCTCTTAGCCAATTAATTTTTATGTTATACGTATCTCGATTCATCTAAGTACAAACATACCCCTCATTCAACCGAGAAAGAAGCTTAGTACGGCACGACATCTAGCAGTTTCAATCTTAAAAATTAGTTGGCGCGTTCAACCAAACTACCTCTTCTCTTTTATTTTCTCACATACTCTTTCAATTTCCAATATCCAATTTCCAACTCCATCTATTTATTGATTTATGGCATTTGGATCTTCACATTTACTCTTCATTTTCATGATTGTCTTCACCACTTTCAATTTAATATCTATCCCATCTCATTCACTTCCTTTTGTCGTCTTCCATGGTAGTAATATTTCTGCTGCCATTTTTTTTTAAGATTTTGAAGTGTAGTGTTTCGTGATTTGTTTTAATTCTGCTTAAGTATCGTACTAATTAGTTTGTGACTCGTCTTATAGGTCGTGCACGTGTAACCCGGTCCATCCTGTCCCGTCTATTCTAGACCATATCAACTGGACGGGTTACAGATAGAATTCATTAACTGACATGATAATATGTTAAAGCCATGCTAGTGTCTACTGTCTATGAGGTCTATTTTGTTGACTTTATACTCAATTGACTTATTAGTTATTACTATTCACTGTTTTTTTAATCTTCGGTGGTAATTGTTCCATTTTATTTGTCTATAGCTATTGCAGGGAAATTTGCAATAATAGCAATTTTAGTACGGAGTATTATTTTTGCAATTTTAGCACAAATTATATGAAAAAATAGCACCCTCATATTTTAGGACAAAAATATCCCAAAAATGCTTTTTTTTATAATTTGTACTTAGTTTTGCAACAAAAATGCTATAAGGTGCTATTTTTGAAAAGTTCCCATCTAGTGCAATTATGAGTTTAGTGTTTGAATTTCTAGATTTTTTTTTTAGTTTTTCGCGAAATAAATGGAGCAATTTTCTTTCTAATTAACAAACTTTGTAGCCCTAGATACATGACATTAATTTGAATTAAAACCATCGTGTTAATAATAAATACTCACCAAATATTATACAATGTAATTAAAAATTACTCTAGTTCAAATGCTAAAAACTAAACCATCGAAAATGAAAACTGGAAACTCTTTTTGGGATGTAGGGAGTACAAAAATGAGTTTGTGTTTATTGAACTGCTTTACTATCCTTTCAGGATGAATGAACTGAGGCGACATTTTGCTGTTATTATTATTCTAATAACTAAAAGCTGAAGATTTAACATTGTTCAAACACGTTTAAAGGCATATGTATCGTTGCAATTTTTTTCGTTTGAAGTTTGGTTTCGCTATGTCTTGATTTGCTTTGTTGTAACTACGTGAAAGCTACAATAATCGGCTGTTTGGTTTAGCGTTTTAAGTGCCAGTGTCAAGCCTGATCCACTTATCAGTTTCACACTGATCTGAGTTCTGGGCAGGGCGTTGCAAACTTGTATTCTCGAATTTAGGACACAAATATGGAATCTATTTCATCGAGTGGAAATTAGATAAATTGTTACTTTGATGTTGCAGGCATCGCAGATCAATGTAGTAATGATGGAGTCTCAACTTTTACGGAGCTTTTAAGCAACTGGTCAGGTTCACAAGGATATTGCATGTATGCTACTTCATGTCTTAATTTTTTACTTATAACATTGTGTCACAACTCACAAATGTTAGTTGTTTGAGAAGAGGGTTATAAATGCACGTCCATCGGATACTGTCACTTGTCGGCACCTGAATTTTGTTCAAAAACTGAAGAGCTATTCCAAATGACTCTTTTACATACGCACAGAAAAGTTGAATTTAATAATTTATGATGCATACGTAATTGAATCATTCTTGTCAATGTTTAGGTCAGAAGGGAAATGATTCTCTTTTTTATCAATTTCACGTTTTTGTTCTTGCATAGAAATTGGAAATGGTGAACGAGACTCGTGGTTCATGCCCTTCATGGATCAGGTTTGCTGATTACTCTTCTTGCTATGTTTTCCTCTCTATTTATGTTCTTGAAGTATTCACATATTCCACTATTTATGCCCTTTGCAGACATCAATTGCTTGTGAGAAGGTAGTGAGGCTTCTCGGTAATGAATTTACTTAACCGCTATCTCCTTTTATGATTCTGCTTTTACTAACTAAACAAGCTTTTGGACTTTATAGGTGAAACAAATGAGTGAGCTCAAAGATGGTTACACTATCATTGGATTATCACAGGTGGGAAGTTTATATTCTGAATTTTAGTCCCCATAGCCCATAGATGCTAATATTTCCTTGCTGAGTTCAGACGAGTCTTACAATTTTTCTAAGTGTCATGAGCATGTGCCCTTGTTTTTATTGCGACATCTTGTTTGTTCCTCTATCTGTTATATATGTACAAACAAATATCAAGTTATTTTTATTCTACATCTTCAGGGAAACATGGTTGGCAGAGGAGTGCTTGAGTTTTGTGACGACGGGCCTTCGGTAAGATTTACAATGGTCCCCAACTTATTTTTACCCTGTTGGATAATTAAGATAGTAAGATACTATGTAACGTCCATTATATGATTGTCCTAATCTCCCTCACACTTCCTTTTTTGTAAAAGAGTTACATATAATTCAATTATGATGCATAAGATATAGCTTGAGCTAAAGAACTCTGACAACATGAATCGTTATTATGTTCCATGTTGAAATGATTATTTTTCTTTCTGTGCGCCCCTGATTATGTTTGTATTATTAATACCACAAAACTAATGTTATTGGATTATTTGAATTTTTTATTCTGAATTTTTCCAGGCCTTACTCCATGATTGCATGCGTTCACATTTACACCGGCATTCATGAGTTACTTAAGGCATGTTTGAGGTTGACTATGCAAAACATATCTGCGAGAAATTTGGCCAGTAATATCTTATCAATTCCAAATGATAGCCTGGCTAATTGGTTATATTTTGAAAGATACAAACATAAAACATCAAAGTAATTGTAATTTAATCTAAGTATGTCAAATTCATGTATAATATATGAAAGTTGCTTCCAAAATGAGTGTCCTATTCAATGAATAGTCAACTGAAATATGATATGGAAGATTGATGGAACAATTATTGTCTTATTTCCATTAGTGAGTTGCAAATACTCTTGATGACATTGTTGAGTGAACAAGTAGCTGAAATTTATCATAACATGAATGTACTTCTGCTGTTGTTCGGCGTAGTTCTAGTTGATGTATAATGATATAGCATCTTCACATGTTCTCTTTATGTATACTTGAAGAAGCTATGTTCATTATAAATTTTCATCTTTGCTAGGGATGTTTGACCTGACTAATTTCATCTTACATTATAACAGGTGAAGAATTTCATATCTTTGGCAGGTCCGCATGCAGGAGAAGCTTCCATTCCTTTTTGTGGAGGTGATCGCTGCTAACTGTCGTCTCTATTCGATGTTCTTTACAAATTCAGGATTCTTAAGTTTACTAAGGCTTGTTTCGAATATGACATCTTGTTCATGCCAGATAGCCAAGTCGATGAATTACATCTTGAATAAATAACTATTTTACCAAACGACTCAGCTTGTCAATTCAACAATTAAACACAACAGGGACAATAACAAAAAATACACAAAAGAAATAACACAAATTCAGAATCCGGGGTCACAAGAATGTACCTACGCCCTGAAAGTGCTAAATAACGGAAGAACCACTAACGACAAAGATATATGAGTGGACTTTACTCAAATGTACCACATTCTTCGACGCCCTAACTAACTTTCACTATACTTATAGACTAGGATCTACCTATCTATTATTCTCTCCCAAATAAGCTGATTTACAATGGATTTCTTGAAATAAGCCAATAGACCTGTTAAAAAAACAACGCTGCTATTACCGTATTACTGGCTAAGACAGTAGCTTCTTCTATCACAGTGAACCTACACTCAAAACACAGATCGGCTTCTCTTTAATACGCAAAGGCACGTTTACGTAAATGATGTTGCTCCTTTCATTCTTTATATTAACTCCCTTTATATACAGTCTTCTTAGGGTTTCATCTTTAATATTGCAAAGTGTTTGATTCGAGATCCAATTTTCCTAAATAAACGAGTCATATTGTAACTCCAACACTTCGGCTTCCTTATCACAACATTCGTTTTCATATAAACTCTTTCTGTGATCTTCAATTATCACCAACTTTCTAACCGATCCTTTATACGCCAGAGGACCGAAAAAGTTAACCTTCTTCAAAGTCGGTACATCCCAAAACCCATATACCTGCTTTTAACACTCGATCGAGCACACCGAGCCGGTCCATCCTACAAATCATAACGGTCATAGAAAAACTTTATCCAACCATACATTAACAAACTCCCCCTTTTTGTAAGTTTTTCATGACAAATCCCCGATCACCACAAGCATTTAAACCATTAATAAATCCAAAGCTTGTTAAAACATTACTGATAAAAAACTAATGAGTCAAATCATTACAATTGGGCCGGAAATAATTCACACATCAACAAAATATCCAAACACTAAAAAAATAAACCCATAAACATGTCCAAAAACTACTCCCTATTTGTCGTGAAACACATACCCGTAGCCCAAAAAAAATAACACGACATACGTGAGATGTCGGGGTCCTAGTACTGTGTTCAAAGCTGGGAGTGGACTCCTGGGTCCTCGGGAGCACTCTGCCTTCAACCTCAGAAAAGGACGGTCTTGGCTTCAATCTCCGCCGGCACGTCAGAAATTCTTTCATGTACCTTAAGCACCAGCCTTCCTTCAGAATGTAAAGTTCGGCCGATCCGCAACATTCACCTCCATGTCAATGACACGCTTCCCTTTCATCAATTTGTTACTTATCGTCAAGTGGCTCGACATCTTCCTTAACTCCATCCCCTTCTTCTCGTAATGTCAAGGCCGAGCTGGATAAAGAGGCTGCCAAACAAGCATTGGGGTGGAAACCAATTGGTTTCAATTTGGCTCCTCAGTTTTCGTACGATCCACGATTGATCAAAGACGATTCGCTTAATATTCAAAACACATTAGCCGCCGCATCTCCCCATCATAAACAACATCCTTCCCCAAAGCTTCACTTATCAGATATTAGAGAAGTGACAAAGATTCGCAATAGGCCTCTGCCAAGAATAACAACATACCAAGCCTGGCATCGGCCTCCGTGAATCAGCCTCTTTTCAGAGCCAAGCCTTCAATGCCTCTCAGTCAGCTCCTCAACAATATCCCCCAATCCTCGAGCGCCGCCCCTTGATCCTCAACCCATACGCTTTATCGATCAAAAAAAGTGGGATCGAACTTCAAGACACGCCCGTAGTTTTTCAACTTCAGGAAACATGTGAATCATAATGCATTTGTGTAATCTCCCTTCTAAAGCGCACTGGCGACAAACTCCTCACCAATCGAGGCCATTGGGCGTCCCAATATCCTGACATTACAGCAAGCAAACCACCCTCTTGAAGGATATCAATGTATGTCTGATTATTGTATTTGATCTCTGATAGATACTTTTCAAGAAGAATATTTCTAGGACAAACAAACTTCCATCTTGCTTCATGCTCTTCACCATAGAAATCAGCCCCATCAGTAGACACCTCTTCTACATCCCAAGACAGCTGATCTGACCTTTGTCATCGACTCTCGCTTGCTCCTCGATCTCCTCGATCCTCTGAGCATCCCTTTTTTCTTCAATGTCATCAATTACAAACTTATCTCCCTTCTTGAGCTTCTAGGTTCGGAGATAATCACTCATTTCCTCCTCTTTGAAACAGACTCCGTACCTTTATCATCAGCACTTTTTTTCCCTTCCTCATCCTTTCTTTTTCCTCGGCCTTTCTCTCCATTTCTTCCAAGTCAACAGATATATTAGGCTCCACAAAATCACTCGATTCTCCCCCTAAACCTAATGCCTCCTTCTTCTTCTCCAAGGCCGCAACACTCGACCTTGTTCTTCTTCGACTAGCAGTGGATGAAACAACTACAATGTCATCATCCTCCGTCACAGGAGAGGGAATCTCCTTCCTCACAAATTTCACCGGAGCTCTCTATTTACTCAAAACCCTCTTTATTCTACCCCTTTCAATTTAGTTAGAAAATCCGACACTGTGGGCTCTCTAGAACAATGAGACTGCAGTTTTAAATCTAGACTCACCAGGAGTCCTTGACAGTTGGATTAACATCACCGCCTATATCATCATCACTAACATCCACCTCCACAGGCCTATCCTCCTCTACATGTGTATCTTTCTCATACCTAGGAGTATCTAAATTCACCCCACCATCCCTAGTCCTACCTAGGGCCTCTGTACTATCTCCCATTGTGCTGACATCCTCTGGTTGTCTCGGCTCATGGTCTCCGGTGTCATGCATGTCACCGATAATCTCATCCACCCAGGGGAGTAACAAAATAGATGGTGGTTGTAGCGGTTCTTCTTCTGGTGATGAAATAGGTGGAGGGATGGTTTGAAGAGGAACGAAGTCTACTCGTTCATTTACTCCGCTTCGCTCTGCTTCCTTTTCTTTAGCGTGGTCTCTAAGAGAATTCAACATTTTTCTTTTCGTGAACAATTTGAGAAAATGGAATTTTTGGAAAGGAAGTTGGTGAATTTTCGAATGTGAAGAGTTTGCACGAATTAGAGTGAAAATGGTGTGTGTTGGTGGGTTAGTGGTTGAGTGGAGAGAGAATACTTTCATCACACGTTCCACAAAAAAGCTGCATGCATTAAATGCCCAAGTAACCGCCAATTTCAATATGATAGCCGTTGAGCCACTTCTAGTCCAATTGTTATAATATTGGGCTCTTTGCAGGGTGTTATAATACTTGGCTAATTGCTATTTGTTCACCACACACAACCCCAAAACAGTTCTAAGATATTCAAATTAATTCACATCCAACCCCTTTGTGAAAATATCGGCCAATTGCTTGTCACTACTCACATGCTCCAACTTGACAACCCTTTCTTCAACCAAATCTCTAATGAAGTGATGTCGAATATCAATGTGCTTTGTCCGACTGTGTTGCACAGGATTTTTCGAAATACTTATGGCACTCATGTTGTCACAGTAGAGTGTCATGACTCCTGGTTTGACACCATACTCTTCTAGCATTTGCTTCATCCAGATCAATTGTGTGCAACTACTTCCGGCAGCTATATATTCAGCTTCTGCTGTAAAGAGCGACACCGAATGGATTTTGCATCGAGTGCTCATCGTGACCAGGAGGTCCCGATGGAGGGGTCTCGATGGAGCATCAAGTGTATCATCGTGACCAGGAGGTCTCCATGACGGGTCACGATGAACTTGCAGTGTCTGATGATCTCAGGCATCGAGAGCCTCATCGTGACCAGGGGGTCAAGATGGAGGTCTCGATGGGAGGCGGTTTGAAGAGAGTAAATAGAGGGTTTGCCTCATTTATTCATTATCCAAAAATATTTTCATCACAACTTTTGTAGGTTTTCTTCCAATTATCATTAGAGTTGTTCTCTATATGATTTGTATCATTTGATTATCATTCTAAGCTAAATCTAGTGTGTAGATTTGTCGTTGAGAATACTAGATTATAGAGTATTAATCAATTAAAGAAGTTTAGCTTGATAGATCTTTGTAACAATCTTTCGAGGTTTATTTTAGTAGATTTTGCAGCAGTAACAGAACGTACTTTTCACACTGAGGGGGAACCTGTATAAAGATACGGTGTTATTTACTTTCGGTATTTTCTTCTGTCGTATTATTGTTTGTTCAGATAGTTGAGTATATTAGGCTCGTAGGTTGGGTGTTGATTTAGTTGTTAATATCCTAACAGTGACAAGCTGTATTCACTGCTTCCGCCCAGAACTTAATAGGTAGATCCTTTGCATGTATCATAACTCGAGCCATCTTTTGAAGAGTTCTATTCTTCCTTTCCACGATCCCATTCTGTTGTGGGGTGATAGGAGTTGAGTATTCATGTTTGATTCCTTCCATGTCACAGAATGCTTGAAATTTTGAGTTCTCAAACTCTCTTCCATGGTCACTTCGAATCCCTAGAATGTTAACTTCTTTCTGTTTCTGAATTTGGGTGGTCAGTGGCTTGAAAACATTGAATGTCTCTGATTTTTGTTTAAGAAATTCTACCCATGTGTACCTAGATAAGTCATCAACACATACGAATATATACTTCCTTCCTGCAATACTTTCCACCTGCATGGGTCCCATTAAGTCCATATGTAGAAGTTCCAACACTCTAGTAGTGATCACCTGTTGTACCAGTTTGTTGTACCAGTTGGTGTAATACCCTGGTTTGTTTGCCTATCTGATATTCCCTACAAACTCTCTCCTTTATCACAAACGGTGGTAGCCCTCGGACAACATTCTTTGAGATCAACTATTGAATATTCTGATAATTGGTATGTCCAAGTCTTTTGTGCCATAGTTCCACATCCCCTAGAGCTCGGCTGGATAATGCTTTCTGAGGAGGTGTCCAGAGATAGTAATTGTCAGGAGATCGACTCCCTTGCATGATAAGATCATTATTGTGGTTGCTCACACTGCATGTTTTTTTGTCGAAGGCAACTTTCAGGCCATTATCACATAGCTGACTGATACTATTAAGGTATGCTGTGAGCCATTCAACTAGGAGAACATCTTCAAGGTTGGGCAATCCTCAACATTTAATGACCCTTTGCCAATGATTTTGCCTTTCTCTCCTCCACCAAATGTCACAAAATCTGTTTTCACCTCCTTTATGCTAGTTAGACTAGCTTTATTTCCAGTCATGTGACTTGAACAACCAATGTCAAAGTACCATCCTGTCCATGCAATAGCTTTAAGAGATGTAAACACCACATGACTCACCACGGCCTCCTTCCTTACCCATTGCATTTTAGGTTGAGTATATTTGTTTCGACCCTTTCCATAGATTTTATAATAATAAGGAGCTATATGTCCCTTCTTCCCACAGTGGTGACACCTCCAGTTATATCTCTTTTTAGAATTTTGATTTGGTTGATTTCCAGCGGCAATAAAGGTTCTTGCCATAGGTGCGGTCTGTTTGGCTATCTTCCCACCATTAAAGTCAATTCCCATGTTATCCCCACACCTTTTTCCTTGCATTAGAATTTCATCCAAGATTGTTGTGCTTGAGTTCATCATCTTGATTCCTTTAATCATTCCTTCAATTTTATCTTCAAGAATGCGTATCTCCAATTTTTGTTTCTCAACACTCTTTATCAGTTCTTCATTCTTCTTCAACAAGGACACTCTTTCGACTTCTCCTGAGGTGTATGCCTGAGTCAGTTTTGATCATTTCATGAATAGTAATTGATAGTTTGCCATTTGGTCTTCTTCAGTAAGGTCTTCCTCCTCATCACTCATATTGTTAGTTGGACAATCATTGACACTCGGATTGACGGCCAGTTCTTGTGTGTCTCTAGCAGTGAAAGCCACAAAGTTGCTAACTTTGTTATCACTTTCTTCCTCTCTTTCAGTCTCCTCATCGATAGTAACCTTAGATCGCTTCTTCACATGATTAAAGACACTCAACTTGACGCGACCAAACCTTCACTCCTTATATCAGATTCCCTTCGACCTACTTTCTAAGGCTCCTTAACACTGCTTGATCCTCCAAATTTCGAATTCTTCCATCTCTTGTCACCCGGCTGTCAAACATGCCCTGAGCCGCTTCCCCTCCGGAATAAGCATTGCTGGAAGCCGCTTCTGTGGTCTTGTTAAATTTTTGGCCAACACGTTCACGCCAAATGGTATTCTCCTCCATTCTCTAAGTCGCTACTGTAGTGCCACTCTTTTTCCCTTGGTAGGTTCCGGCCTCAAACACATCATTTCGAAAAGTTAAGCCGAGACTCCCAATTAGTTTATCAAATCCCATAATGTATAGATCCCGAGTCAACGGCAGAATCCCCGCTGAAGAAACCTTGAAGAATCCTCAACACTTTTCTCCGACCTTCCTCATTACTAAAAGATTCGCTAGCTAGATCTTTGATCTCGAATTGTGTACTCGACGGTTTCATCCTCAGATCTTCAAGTTTTCCCCATCTCAGAGTAAGTCACAGAAATGAATATTCTCACTTTTTCGTTCCTTCATAGTCAAGCCATGAAGATTTCTCTACGCTTCCCCAAAGAATCGCATACAAGAGCCGATGTTTTTAAAGACCTCGATCGATCGCACAAAATATTTACATTCAAGGCTTTCGCTTATTCCCTGCGATACTGGCTTCTACATCGGTCCGCCTCGTTATTCCTCGATCACAACAATTTCATCATCATCGGTTTCCTGGCGCTCGTCTCCATCCAAGTAAAGATAACACGCCTCAGGTTCACCGAATCTTTAAAAAGGCAAATGCTTAGCTAATACGGGTACTGGGTTCCATCGTTTCCCTGGTCGAGTAATCGAAGCTTCCTTCCCCGGTTTCCTTCCATTAGCTACACGACCTCACTTCTCAGATGTTAAGCTACCGCCTCCGATACGAATCTGAAATAGTAAACTATTCTACCAAATCCACTACAATCATTAATCTAACAATTAAACACAGCAGGGACAATAACAAAAATACACAAAGAAAGTTAACACACAAAACGGTAACCCGGGGCCAGCGCAATCACATCTATAAAAACCGAGGCGCTTGCCTGTGGAGAAATCCAATTAAATGATGAAGTATTATAAGTAGTGTGGACTTACCCAATGTACTCACCCCTTCTCGACGCCCCTAACTAACCTTTCACTACTAATTTATAGCCTGCGATCCACCTATATTCATTATGCCTCTCCCTTGTCAACACTCTCCCAAATTGCCTTACAATGGATTTCGCAAATAGCTCTCAATAAACTGCTAAAAAACGACATGCGCTATTAACAATGTCGTGACATTGCTTAGAAGATTGTAGCTTCTAACAATGTTGTCTACACTAAAACACATCGCTGGCTTCAATACGCAAAGAATGTTTCAGCAAAGGTATTTCGTTGCCCTTCATTCTCGAGTATTAACTCCTTTATAGTGTGTGTCTTCGAGAGTTTCGATCTTTTAATATGGTGCGTGCTCGATTTGAGATCCACCTCCTTCCTTAAATAAACGAATCATATTAGGACTCCAACACTTGCCTTATCACAATATCTTGTTCTTCAAGGAAACTCTTTTCGAGATCTTCAATTATCACCAAATCTTCTAACCGATCCTTTATACGCGTATAATCGAAAAGAACCTTCGCAAGTGAGACATCCGAAACCCATACTAGTTTAACACTTGATCGAGGACAACACACCGAGTGCTTTGTCCATCCAACAGTCATAACGGTCATAGAAAAACTTCATCCAACCATACATTAACACATCTCTTAGGCATGGTCATTACATTGGGTTGTCAACCCTATGCAACACCTTTGAAGAGATGAAAATGTTGATCATCTGCAATGAGTGAGAACAAAGAAAAATGAAATAATGTAATAAGTGGGAAGAAATTTAACAGTATTTAGCAAATATTTTGACCATTAGAGATCTTGCTAAACACACATCTATTTACTAAAAAATGAAGTACATTGATGTAAAATATAATTCAACTTATTAGCTTGAGATGCCTGTATTCGGACTAGAGTTACAGATGAATTGTAGTACCAGGCCTGCTCTTCATGCTTCTATCCCATTTGTACTTGAGGCAGGCTGGAAGCATATCAGAATTTTGTGTTAAGAAAAGGCTAAGCTTATTTTAATTGATTTTAAACTTAGGCAAACTTAGTTGACAACATATTTAGTCTCGACATTGTTCATTAAGTAAAGTTTGTCAACCTAATCATGTGCTAGGCAGCATATCGGTAAAATTTCTTGAATATTAGTTTATTGAAATCTGGTGGGTCTAAATGCCTAGTCTCCGTGACATTTCTGGAAAGTTTATCTGTGATGGCTATAGCAATTCAAGAGCGATTGTTCTAATTCAACTCTGTTCCTGCAGTCTGGAGTGCTATGCAAGCTTGTTGACTGGATTATCAAGTTTGCTATATACTGTGACTTTGTTCAGGTTCGATTTAGCTTCCTCGGTTTTCTCTGTTCTCTACACCTCCTTTAACAGCCCTCCCCAAAAATAATATAAATAGGAAAGTGAAATGGAGTTGGGATATGAGAATTTCTTATAGTTGCTAAAAGCCAGTAGACATGGCAAAAAAATCGTCAAAATGCTTCTAGAACATCAATATTTGGCAGTAAACCACAACTGATGAGTTAATATTTCCTCTTGTTTGGTTATTGTATTTGTTTCAACTGAAATTGTGGTTTTCATTTGGCATTTCTTTAATACTTTAACCAATTTCAGGAACACCTTGCTCCAGCTGGTTATGTTAAAATTCCCAATGTAAGCATATCAACTATACTTGAAGTTTCTTTTCAGAATAATGATAAACTAGCTATCATTGCACAGTCCAGTCTGTGCAAATTCTTTGATGTCGTTGTTTTATATTTTTTATACCGTCAATAAAAATATATTTTAATTGAGCAATATGATAGTGAAAAGGAAATTAACAATCACCATTCGTGTTAGGATTACTATCCTAACCAAACAAATAAAAAAATTTATTGATTGAAAGGGTTGTTGGTAAGATTGAAAAACAATTATATTGAATACAAATAAAAATGAAACGAAAAGATAAAAGAAAGGAGGGTATTAAATGCCAAATTCATTACGTAATAAATTAAACAAGTCTAGGTGTAGAAAAACATAATATAGTAATCCATTTTCCATTGCATTAGTTTTTTTTTTTTTTTCTTTTCTTACAAGGAGGTATAATCCTCCTTGAGCAGTACGACAATAGCATACGAACCGTCGCAGCCATGTAAACCGGCATCCTAAGTCTGTCGACATGGTCATCCAACCCTGGTCCGGTGTCTCAACCTTCAGTTACCAGATCCTCCCTTGAATTAGTGATTTCATCTTTAGTTGCTATAATTTCTTCACTAGTGGTGAGCTTGGTCTAGGTGCTGCATCATTACTTAATTGCATAAGGATGAATTATAAAATGAGAGCTCTTAGTAATAGAAAATCTATAAAAGAGCTACTTTAGCTTTCTGCAATTTCCAGCAAAATCACAGGAGACCATCAGCAGAGTCATTAGCCTAACCAGTTTGCAGTGTTCACTCTACATCATAAATTCACCAACTAAGTTAAAAATGTTGTTACAAATTACCATTTCAGACAAAATACAAAATTAATATGTTCGTATTTCTACAAAACCCACAAAGGAATTCAAATAATGTCCTGTTAATTGTTACTTCATATATATGGAGTAATAATTAACCCTATATTGGAAAAGTTGGAGTTCAAAGTAGCTTATAATTAACATGAAGACAACAATATTGATCGTGCAAGAGTTGGATCATGCAATGTTATTTCAAAGTTTCATTAAAAATTATCATTAGACCACCATGCTTCCAACACATATGAACAATATAAAACATGGCCTATTTTGGATGCCAGCAAAAACAGTTATACGGATGATTTTACGGACATCTCTTACCGATTTGGGAAATGGTGTTTCAAAGTTTTTTCCCTTAGAAATAGAAAAGCAAAAACATAGTCTCACGTACCACGATTAATAAATTAGTGGAGGATTCAAAAAAAGTTAACGAGGAATGGTGGAATGGCGAAGAAAGAGTACCACCAATTAGTATCACAGTGTGAGGAAGACAGTTTAATGATTCATTGGTTGATTAATTATAGCAGTTATAGGGGCAAATGTGGAATAGGTTTCAAACAGCATTGAGCTTCGAAGTTAGTTTTCGGCGTAGCAAGCCCGATTCGAACTTCGTTTCATATATTGGGAGATACCTCCGTATCAGTATGAGCGATTGTTTAAACTAAACGTCCTCTCTCAAAATATTTGCACCAAAGTGATACTTGGACATTATTTTCACATTCTTGTCCATATAAAGTTTTATTTCTCATCGTAAAGTGTAATGATTACCTCTAATTAATGAATGATTTTAGAAAAAACAATCACTTATATTGATTTGGAGGTAGTAATAACTAATGCTGAGAAAGCTTCAGCCGTCAGGCTTCTTCAAGAAGGTTTAACTCAAGGATTGTGTGTTCATGATATAGAATTGAAGATTTAGTTCATGATATGGAAACATGCGAATTCTGCCATGAAGGATTAATAGGAATAAAGGTTCATGACATTGTTCATGTTTTCTTAAAAGAATCCATCTTACAGGATATAGATGACTACAAAAGCGGATGCACATTTCTCCCAAAACTTAACAATGAAGTGTTTATAAATTCCACCTACAAGGAACGGTTTTCCAGCTTGAAAAATCTGGTGCTTATCATGGTAAGTTGGCAGTACTCTTCATTGGTCACTCTAGCCTTCCTCATCTCTATGATCGAGAAATTACTTTATTGTCTTGATATCTTCTTCCTTCAGTTTGACGGAGATACAATACTAGTACCAAAAGAAACTTCTTGGTTTGGATACTATCCAGAGGGTTCCTGGAGCCCGATATTGAGTGCGCAAGAGGTAATTTCTCTATACATTGATTACATCTTATGAATAAAAGATGTTTGTATCTGATTAAGAGTCGTCAAGTGTTTGAAACAACTGTAATAATCTATATTGTCATCTCTTGATTCCGTTCTTACATGCATTCCTCAAGAAAACGGAGAGATGTAAACACCCATCTTTGTCTTGAATTGTGGTTAGTACGAGTGTTTCTGGACCTGATCGAGATATATGTTCATAACCATGCAGACAACATTATACAAGGAAGACTGGATTGGTCTGAAAACATTGGATGAAGCAGGGAAGGTGAAGTTCCTAAAAGTTCCCGGAACGCACCTAGAGATTTCTCTGAAAGAAATGGAAAGTTACATATTACCATACTTGGTGGAGGAGAATACCACTCAGCTGACTTCAACGTTATCTCAGCCTTCAAATCACCAAAAATATATCGACCGGACCATCAACTTCAAGATTAGGCTTCACAATGATCCTGAATCAACTGCTATGAAGTTACATGCAATCTGGAGTGCAAAGAATCAAGAAGATCGATATTAGTCACGACATTCTTTCTGATTCTGTCTTCGTTAGAATCGAGCCTGTCAATTTAAATCAGAGCATTGTGTTACTATGTAATAAGCTCTCGGGCTTCACGAGTTTACCATCCTATATTGAATTAGTTGAGTGGATGAGATACATGTAGTTTTTGAAAGAATGAGCGAAAACATAACACATCCTGATGTAAATCAATAATGTTCAAGTATAATGCCTTCAAAGAGTTTACGTTGTTACGGAGTATAAGATGTTTAGATTGTGCATGAGAAACAACTTTAATGGGTAATATACTCCTAGAATTGGATGTTCAGCTTCGTTATTGAACCAAAACTCTACAAGAGAGATTTCTCTTGCCAGTGAATCAATTTTATATGCTCGTAAGAATGGACGAATACCAACTCTAATCATATACTCTCTCCATCCCTAAGGATTTGTTTGGATCGATGGATTTGGATTTGAAATCTATAGATTTGAAATCAAATTCATTGTTTGGAAAATCAATGGATTTGAGGAGCGATTTAGTGATGGATTTAAAATCAATTGTTTGGCAATGTCGTTTTCAGTGCAGCTTTAAGTATTTATGAAATTTTGTTCGAAATTCATTTTTGACAAATTTATTTGGCTTATCACTTTGACATATTTAAACCGAAACTTTATTTTGACAAATTTCGCTCGAACCGGCATTTTCACAAAAATTTCGATCGAGGAAATGTATTATCGACAAATTTCGACCCAAAACTTCATTTTCTACAAATTTCGACCTTGAAAGTCATTTTCGACAAATTTCAGCCCGGAACTTTTGATAAATTTCGACTCGGAACTACATTTTCGACAAGTTTCGATGTGAGACGTCATTTTCTGATTTCGGCCAAATCGTCATTTTTGACAAATTTAAATAATTGATTTAATTTGAGCCAGGGATATCATTTTATTGAGAATCAACCACGATCTTCATTTCGATCCAAAATTTTATTTTCCACAATTCGACACAAAATGTAAAAGTTTAGACAAATTTAGGCAATTCATTTAAAGTAATTCGCTTGAACATTATTTTTGACAAATTTCAAAGCCGGAGACGAAAATGTAATCTCGAGTGAAGCAGTCGACAATATGGTCGATGAAAATGGGAATGAAATAGTGCAGGATCGAAACTCATGAAAATATGATTTGGGTGAGAAGCATGTGATTCTAATAATGGGGTGAAAAAATATGGTTTTGTGTCGAAGCGAATTGAAAAAATGGTCTGGTGAATCGGATGAATATATAGTCTGGGTCGAAACACTGCTTTGAAAATAGTCTCGTGTCGAAATGGGTAATATAGTGCTTGGGTGAAAAGCAGGCAAAAATGATCGGAGTTGAAGCAGGGGTGAAAATGTTAGGTCGAGAATGGTAGAAAATATAGGCACGAGGTCGAAGCAGAGGTGAAAATATGTTTTTCGAGGTGAAGCCAGCGAAAATGGTCTCGGGTCGAAATGGGCCGAAAATATAATCTCGGGCGAAACGTAGCAAAAAAATTGTTCACGGGGTTGAAAGGGCAATATGTTTCTGGTCGAAGCGGACCCAGAAAATATGTTCACGGTCGAAATGGGTAATATGGTCTGGTCGAAATTGATAAATATTGTCACGGATCAAGCGGGGGTGAAAATGTGCTCTCGGGTCGAAACGAGCTGAAAATATGTTCTTAGGTCGAAACGGGCCAAAAATATTTTCTCGTGTTGACAAGATACGAAAAATATGATGCTCAAATTAACCGGGGTGAAAATATGGTTAAATTCGAAAAGTAGAAAATAGTCAGTCGAAATTTCTTGAGAAAATATGTTATCGAAAGAGGATGAATTTAAAATGTGTGTTTTGAAGTGATTTTGAATCCGTCGGTTTATTAAGCAATCTATCGATAAATGAGTGGATTTAAAATGTCTTGATTTTGAAAAGTATCCAAACAACACCTATGTATTTGAGTTGTGGATTTAAATCCAGTCCTCTAAAATCCCTCAATCCAAACAAGCCTTAAAAATTGTAATATTTTGATTTTTTGATTTTTTAGTAGTTGAACTTTGACCTTAAATATTTTTATTTATATTTTTTAATATTTTATGAAAAATATATCAATAAAAAATACATTTCAAATTCTTTTCATTGATTTATTAAATATTATACAATACAAATAAAATATTTAAGGTCAACGTTCAATTATTAAAAGTTCAAAAAATAAAAATATAATAATTTTTTAGGGAGGGAGGTAGTAATATAGTTCCATTGAAGTAATATTGTAATCACCCTATACTATAAAATCCAAATAATTATAGCACACTAAAAATCATATTTGACGTTGTAGAACAGTTTTCCCTCTAAATCATTCTGACACGTTTTATCATATTATTTAAGATTCTTATGAGATGAAGCTTTAGAAGAAGATAACGTCTTGATAATATGGTAGATATCGTCAAAATCGGAATCAAAATCAGCTTGTCAGCATCGTCTATTTTGAATTGGGGTATTACTGGAAAGGTACATTTGAGTGATGATCATAGATTCTATAACATCAGCAACTCAATATATTGGTCTCTGTTCATAATTGATCCGAGCTTACACTTCAATTAGTCTCAGCAAGCTCCAGACGAACCTGAGTCTCAACTGAACGAACAGAGTCATATTAAAATCAAGAAATATTGGCCTTTTTGGCATCCATATCAGGATAGAAAGAGTTTCCAAAAAAACTTGCTAATGGAGGATGACCTCCTAAGGATAAGAGGCACATGGCTAAAGAGAGATCCAAAAAAGAATATTTCGTATATAATTTTGCATAATCTCAAGGAAATATAGAATATCATATAAGTTATCATGCTTGCATATCCATCATTAAAGAACGAGCCGTTTGATATAACTCAACTAATACACGAATCTAATTAGAATTTGAATTAGACAGAGGCAAAAGTTATGACCATAAACAAATTAATATAAAAATAACCAAAAAACCATCAGAACTACAAAAGCATCTATATATCTCTTGTGACAACTAACATTTAATCAAATATCTTCAATTTTTTTTTTGGTAAATTAGCAATGAGTATTATAATTAAGATATCAAAATTCAACTACTAGAGAAAATAGCATTTATGGCATTAAAAAAAGTCACACAAACATTGCACATACTGTGACGTTTTTCCCACATATACAAGGCGAGAAACCTTAAACCCAACTAATTTTTCGGGTCAAATTGAACCTGCGAAGCTGCAACGTTTAAATGGAATTATCAACCTCGTGGGAAACTAACATGTCGAGTGTATGATGTTGTTGACATTAGAATTAAATACGCTACAAAAATGTCAAAACGTTTATTCACGGGTAAATTAGTATGACAATAGTGTGGCGTTTAGTATAGAAATACTCTGTATAATCAAGAAGGAGGTTGAGGATTCGGAAGCTAATAAAACCTGGAGTGTGGTGGCATTACCCGAGGGGAAGAAAGCTCTTGGTGCTAAGGTCAAATATAATTTTGATGGTAGTATTGAGAGGTTTAAAGCTCAATTGGTTGTTTTTGGTAATAATCAAGTAGAAGACATTGAGAATAACGATACTTTTGCACCGGTTGCGAAGATGGTTATTGTACGGACTTTCTTAGCAGTTGATGCTATCAAGAATTGGGAGCTGCATTAGATGGATATGCATAATGCATTTCTGCACGGTGATTTGTCTGAGGAGATTTATATGAAGTTTCCTCCAGGTTTTAACATGGGGTATCCGGTCGACTGATACAAGTGCATAAATCGTGCTTAATGGGTTGAAACATGCACCCAACTATTGTAGTTCTGAGATTTGCAGTGGCCTTGAAAGGTATGGCTTTGTTGATCTTGCTGGTCTCGGTTGCTGTGAGAGAAATCTGTTGCATGTGGTGTTGGTTTTATGGTGACGATTTAATCATATCGGTAATCAGCTACTGCTTTGTTGTTTCCTAACTTTAAAGAAGTATTTTAATTGTTTCGGATAAGGGATGGGGGTTCTTAAATATTTTTTGGGGTTGAAGTTGCTTAGAAGGATTTTTCTTAGTGAGCGGAAATATGCTCTTGATATTATTGCAACAGTGCAGATTATTTAAGCATAGGTTTCGATTAGACGAACCCGGCTATTGACCCCTTACGACCCAATATAGAAGTTTGAGTGAACTTATCATAGGTTAGTGGGGTGTTTACTTTACTGGGCACTTTTTACTAGCACCTTTGTAGTACATGTGTTGTCTACAGCTTTAGGATGAGAGCCTAGTCGGGGATCATTAGGCATTTGCTTGATTCGTATGGTTAAATATCTCAAGGATGTAAAGACACGGTGTGGCAGGCCTTTCGCCTGGGGTGAGGAATCAAAATTATAATCCGGAATACCGAGTCGCTGAGCCGATGGGCGACTGGGTTTAAAAACACTAGAATTTCGTCGAAATTTGGGTTACAATTCAAGCTTCTCAATCAAAGCAGGTTTAAAATTTATAATCCGTCGGGTGATATCTGACTTGACAGGCCCGTATATATATATACCTGACCTTATCCCAAAGACGGTAATGTGAGGCTACAGCGAGGAGAATAAATCTTTGTGTCCAGTTACTGAAATAATTCATGACAGAAATTAGGGTACTGAAAGAAAAAATCTAAATGATAAAATCGGGTTGACAGCATCAAAATGAGGTAGCAGGGATCCTTGACGATGCCACTTTAGCCACTCGGGAAAAAATTCTCCGATAGCCTGTAGCTCTATTGCCTGTCGGCTTTGGCACAAATAAAATGCCATTCCAGCGAAAGAGAGTGTAAGCCAGTAAAAGGCAGTGAGCGAGCAGCTAGGAAAGCTGGCAATGCGGACAGTGGGTCAATTATTATAATAATTCGAATATTAGATAAGACATATATAGCATATATATATATATATATAGTTAATATATATATATATCGGTTCCACCTAATAAGGTCAAATACGACATAATTCCAAAAGAAAGTCTAGAATCATGTGGCTGGAATGTAATAGAAAGTTTAGGTAAAGCCTGATCACCCAAAAGAACTCAAGAGCGACTAACGGTATAACTCTAGTCGTGAATACTTTTATCTACCGTATCGCGACTATACGACCTCTGTCTTGTATGCTCGATCCGTCTACTGCTGAGGAATGGACCAATCGATAAATGGCAGCTTATACACTAAGTATAAGGCAAGCGCAACATACACTAAGTATAAAGGCTGATAAGCGTCACATGTCTTCTGAGGAAGGAGAGTCGCTTATACAATGGTGACTATGGGTCAAGAGCACGATACTCGAGTCACCGAAGTCATGCATAACTCCTGACCAACTCTACTACTCCCAGACAATATTAAAGCACCACGGCTAAAACATCCAGCGATGTGTCAATCACAACCGCCGACAAGGCCCAGCGTGAACCAAAAGTGCGGCAAGGCCACGGAAATCTGGCGTGCAATGAGGCCCGAAGCTCAATATAGTTAGGAGTTCAGTATTCGCACACCAGTATCTTGACGCCACGAATATAATCACATAATCATATCGTGGCTCACTGGAAGCCCAAGATCACGTATAATGCATTACCCAACCATTACATGTATACCATTCTCACATAATCATACCACGTAATAATACTACAAGAACATATATCTTGTTCACGCATGAAATCATCTCTGTGACATGTTAGCATGATTTAAAGTAAATGCATTAAGTAACACTTTGTGAGATAAGTCTTCACTCTGCTGGCTACCGCAAAACCTTGGCGAACGATCGCGGTAGCCGCTTTCGCGATCGGCTTTGGCTCAAAAGCTTGCCGAGAAAGTATAATCAAAGACCCTACTACAATTACACCAAGTTACATAAAACCTTTAGCCGACTCTTAATTGGAACTATTTCTAAGCAGTCTAAAATAGCCAGATAAAACAACGAATTAATAATCCCCGAGTCGGACCCATGACCAATTGTCTCCCCACAGAATTCCACCTTATTATTTTAACATTTCATCAAATTATAAATTAAATTTTATTTAACCACCAGTCCGTAATTAACAACTTTATACTCAAAATATCAATTATAACTCTTACAAATCGCGCTTTTATTTAACTCCACTTTAATCAATTTAAAATCACAATTTTAACCTCGCTTGATAACTTCTGATAAGGTCCCAATTAAACTCCTACGCATTTAAAGTCTTATAAAAATATCAGCAAAAAGTCAAGCGAAACTAGAAAAATTCTTGACCATAGCATTTTCAACGACCTCTAAATCATGGGTCAGTAAGCCTTATACATCATAGAACCCATATGAGCTTAGAATCATCATAAAATTTAAGTTATGACAAAAAGTCAACAAAAGTCAAACATAATCAACTGAAACTCAACTTTTTACCTCAATTTTGTAGGGAAAGATGATGGAAGCGCTACGAATCGACTTGAGGATCTGTTAGCAACAAAGTGAAGAAATGGAAGAAAATTTTCATCTTTGGTACCGAGGGGAATTTCAGAAAATGGTGAGGAAGGAGGAGATAATTTGTGATTTTGTGTTTGTGATGATGAGATGAATGATGGATTACTTAACTCTTAAGTCACATAAAAGCGCCGCAGAGTTTGTACCCGAGATAAGCGAATCGAGTGTCGAGCGACTTAACGATCTAACTTAACTTTCGGTATCCACCATTGCCCTACGACTAAATTATAAGCATGGTAAAATAAATTTCTGATGTGTGCTCGAAATTAGCAGGCAGGTTATTCTGAGGAAAAGTATTGACTGAGTGTGAAAGGTGCTGTAGCTTCAGTTGGTGTGATTGAGTGGGCGAGAATTGTCCACGTCTACGGTTGAATGGTGTTTTACCCGGGTGACTCTCCTGTTTCCTCGAAATCTAAGAAACGTGATACAATGTATCAGTCTTCTGTTGAGGCTGAATACCGGTCTATGGTTGTTGCCATTTGTGAGTTGAAATGATTGAAAAGTCTTCTTTGTTGCTTTCGTGTGTTTCATACGAGGGCGATTGAGTTGTTGTGTGATAGTCAGTCTATGTTGCATTTGGCGCATAATCCAGTCTTTCATGACCGGACGAAACATATTGAGATAGATTTCGAATTCTTGCTGGATGCGGTATTGGATGATCTGATTCGGTTGTCTCGTGTTCCGCGCAAAATCGGCTCACAGACATGTTACAGGCGTTGGGGCGGTAGTTTGGACCCACTGCTTGTGAGTCGAGCATTTTAAAACATATGATAGAAACACAATTATATCCAAAATAGATTATATTATATAACTCCAATTTGCTTTAAGGTGTAGGGATAATAGTTGCAGTAAAACATAAAATTATTTTAAAACATGTAAAGATACTAGATCTAATTAGTTTGAACACTTTACTTAAAACAAATTGCCACTACTCACTTGATTTGTAGGATCGAAGTAAGGTGTTTGTCTCCCGAATAAAATGGTCAGTGTGACAGCAGAGCGCTCTAGCTTCACTTGAACAACTCGAGCTTGCTTATTTATCCTTTCAAAAGAATTACCATGAAGACTTACAAAATAGAACATCAAAAGTTTTTTCCCCTCCCTTAAAAAGTTGGAGGAAACCACTACTTATATTATTCATGTGTTATGGAGAAACTTGTAACTCCCAAATGTCATCATGACACATTTAGTAGTATTCAAACCATTAAATAGTCATAAAGTACACTAATGACATTTAACTCCTAGGAAGTTACAATGTAAATACTTGAATGCTAATTTTAGTTTAGATTCCTCAAGTACACAAATAATTCCACCTAACTAAATAATAACCCAGAATCGGCCCGATATTTCTGAGTAAACAATTGGAGTGGAGTCGTTCCTTGCATTGATAAATTTTGGAATTAATTTGTACTCTGTATGTGTATACCTGACACACACCGATAAATTAGACAATCTTGAGGATGCCAATTTTCACGTTCAAATAATGAAAATCATATGCAGTGATTTTAAAACCTTCATACGTGGTTACTAAAGATAATTCGGCTTATTAATGTGGGCCAGTTTGTTGAAAATTACGACTTGTTGTATATAAATTATAAAATGCAACGAGTCATATAAGTGTATACAAATGAATGACATATTCGTACAAATATATATTGGCATTATGAATGAAAGAAATACTTAAAGAATTACGCACGGATATTTGTTCAAACTTATACATGAGGTCTCGGCATACAAATGAAATGCCTCGATTAGTCCCGCACCGAGAGGTAAAGTCTCACGATTGGACTTGCTAGAATCTCCGAACAATTGGATGATAAAATTTGAGTCAAAAGATGACTCAAATTCTAGAGAGAATTCTAGGGGGGGGGGTGGCTTTATTTGGAGGAGGGGATGAAAATGAAACTTAGGTTTTCTATTTTCATCTCTTCCTTTATATATCCCCTTTTTGTTTCGCCCGAATAGCTCGGCCTAGTTTGATAAGTTCTTTCATTTAAGCCATTAACTAACTTATTAACAAGTTATAATAGAACTCTCGTGAAGCCTTCAATTGAACTAACAAGTTAATTGATTAGAACTTTATCAATTTGTATTTTACATTTATCAGTAAAATACTCGATTATCTCGTTACTTTCAATCAACTCCCAAATTAGCAATCGTGATATAATTCCATACATGGAATATAACTTCCAGCGTCGTTATGTGTGACATACGGACTCAGAAAATATTAAGCCCAGGTATAATAATATAATTGACTATTATGATTATTATATGGGTTATGCATGGGATCACGATCGGCATAACCCCGATATTATGAGGTTAAATTCTAGTAATTCATAATTACTATTTGAACACTTAGTTTGAGTAATCTTATTTAACTAAAACTAAATGAATTGTTACAACGATTGTCATGGCGTAATTATTGAAATCGAAATACTTTGATTTCGACCTCCAATTTGCCACTTTGGGCTGATTACTTTACAAATTCCTTTATCTCGCGATCTCTAGTCATAGGTAACCATAGAAATATTATTAAGCCAAGCATGCGATTTTTTACTCATTGAGCCCGAATCGGGTATTATGGTGTCCTTAAACCCAGTCGGTCAACTCGTTGAGGCCTAAGATCTACGCATATATCAGGATGGATAAAATTCCTTATAATATATCAACACTTGCGCTATGAATTCTTTGTGTCGCTGACATTTGTCGTCATAATCCCCATTTTAAGGCGGGCGTTTGACATAGTCAAAACCTGCAAACTCATATAACATAGGTAGTTATATACATGAGTCTAAGAATTGTTAAACTTGATTCACAAGCACCGCATCATGTAACCTGAATATACATATACTTGTAATTTCACGTGGTGTTAAAACCTCAGTTAGCCAAACTAGCCCGTAAGATTGATCGAGCTTACTGACTCTTACGATCGAAATTGATCGTGTCAGCCCATGTTGGTCGTGAATGCTTGTCGCCCCGGTATCGACATCGACCAGGTGAATGGCTACCTTATATTTCTAGACTTGAATAGGTTCTCTTGTCAACACTTCAGGGTTTCCCTACAGAAATTGTGTGATAGCCAGGGAGCACCATTTGCGCTCGGCGAGGGAAATAGCCACGTTATATGCAAATTAAGACATATAAATGCATAGACATAGTGAACAAATAAATTGATACATAAGAAATTTTGTAATATTCAATTTATTGTTCACATAAAAGATGACAAGCTAACTCCTTTAAACCTAACGCCCGGCTGCGTCTTTATTAGACGATGTTCGGCGCATATGCGTCGTGTTTTGCTGAGATAATTGGCTTGAGTGAGAGGAGATCGGCGATTAACCTCGTTTTACACTTTACGTACTTTGATATCCTTTGATTAAGCTTAGTTATCTACAATCGGGGTGATGCTTTAAAGATACATGCTTGGATTTGTGATGTGCTCGGGGTTCTTTAGTGAGCTTGATTGCACCGGTGTTGTCACGTAACGATTCTACTAGTTAACGATGCTCGGCCAGCTCCCAGGCTCGATCACAGTTGGCAATCGACAAACTAACTGCGGCGTCAGATCTTTGCCAGTATTACTTTCGAGATAAAGAGTAGTAGAATGCGACTCTGATGCACTACTGTTTGGAACTTGTACAAAAAGATCTTTGCTCCACCCGTTGAGACAAATACGTACCCAGTTAGGAGCGGTAATCATCCCCATCGGTTTAGAGCTGGCATTGTAGTGTGCAGGTGAAACCCGACTCTTAATCGCCCATATATACCAAAAATTACATCTTTAGTTAACCTTTAGATACTTGAGATGCCGCCCCGGCTGCAATCTAAGCGGCTCTTGATTGGATTAACTTTGTATCGGCTGGTATTGCCAGTGCACCGCGACACGTGGGGCCGTGTGCCTTGACATGGTACATGATGGACCTATGGCGAAGTGTAAGGTATGTCCTTACGTCTTTGTTCATCTAGGCATTAGTGGTGGAATGTTGTGAGTTCTTTGAGTTGAACTCCATGTCTCGTGGGAGATAGCCTTTCTTGGAATTATTCATATTGAACGCTGCGATATCTTATTTATATAGGTGTCACGGCGAAGTCAATTAGCGGTTGGCTCGATCTCGATGAATTTTGATTCAATGTATTAACGGCACCATGAAGTCGCCGTTGAAAAACATTTCCTAGCGATCACTTGGCGGTTTAGTAACTCACATTGTTACCAATGATTATCATCGACATATAAGACTATAAAGGACACGTAACTCCATTCGCTTCTTTTGTATACCGCAGAGATTCCTCTTCGTTATGAACCCCAAAATCTTTGATTCTTCATCAAAATGAAATTCGACTCGTCTTTGCCCGAGACGAGGAAATGGACTTTGTAGCTTGCAAATCTTCTTAGGTCCTTTGGGACGTATGGCTTCCGGAGGTTGTACCGTATTACCGTCTTCACCAGAGTTTCCATTGAAAGCGATCTTTACATTCATTTGCCATATTTAGTCATAAAATCCGGTGACTAATACGATGATCCGAATGAACTAAGCATGTATTAGTGAATAGGTTTCATCGTAGTCGATTCCATAATTTGCTTGAAACCTTTCGCCATGAGCTACAGCTTTGAAAATACTGGGCGTTCCGTCTTTGTCATATTTCTTCTTAAATACCCATTTACGCTCGATGGGGAATGACTTCGTTGGGTAAATCTAACGAGACCAAATCTTGTTTGATGCGTAATTTATCTCGGGACTTCGTAGCTATCGCCCCGTTTGAGCTCTTGTACTCATTTCCACCTCGTAAGAGGTAGGCTCGTCACTTTCAATCATGAAAGTTTCACCATACCAACGATGCGGTTCTTGTGATCTACATTGGATCTCACAGGGGCATGCTCGTCAACGACTTTCACGTGTATCAGAAGCGGTTCTTATGTAGAAGAACTCATTCTTGTGGTGTGTCGGTCGTCTACTGGCTGGGTGTATTGACGGTCGCCGTCATCTTGAGAGTTTCCTCAGAGATGGGTACCACATCGCTCTGAATCCTTACGGGCGGTCGTTTTCAGAATATTCGTGATCTTCTGGCGAAAATCGGTGCTCGTGCTTGAGATAGAAGTAGTATAGCGGTATCCTTCGGATAACCAATAAAGTAGCACTTATCGGGTTTTTAGCGCCCGGTTTATCTCATCGGTCTCTTGAGATAAGCTTAGCAACTGAAATCTGAAAATCGACTTGGTGCTTCCCGAACCACGTTTCATGGATGGTTTTAAATCAGGTTAGTTGGACATTTATTTAAAGTGAGTCTTTGCGCTTTAGTAGTCACGTATCCCATCTTGGCGAATCGAGATAGACTAAATCGTAGATCGAGCCAGTATCGGCTGTGAAAGCAATACCAGCAATTCTACAAGATGATTATTGAACTAAAGCTGACGTAAGTATTCGCCTCTATTAGACGGCACATGGCACTTGTTTTAATTGGTTTTGTACCATTTGAAATTCACTTGAATTTCAGAAAGATTCATGTTTGTGTTTCATAGGATACACGGCCACCGTATCTACTATGATAAATGATAAATGTAATGAAGTAATTATCCCGTCTGCAGATGTGTTCGTTCAGTCAGCATCGTCGGTGTGTATGATCCCCGATAAATCAACGCCACTAGGTGTACCCGGTGAAGAGCGATTTAATCATTTACCCGATGAACAAGATTTACACTTATCGTATGATTATGTGAAAACTTGAAGTATTCACTTTGAAGTGAAATTTCTTAATGCGGTTCGTTTATGTGACCTAATGCAACGATGCCGTAGGTATGTAGGATTTAAGTCGTTGAGGAGCACATTCCTTTTAAGTTAACGTTATGTTAACCATTGATGTGTCTAAAACATATAGACCATTGTGGAGAGATGCGTTACCATATATTATACCATTTTGGAGATCCTAAATGCATTGGGATCAATTGAAAATGAAAAATCTTCATTATTCAATCTTTGAAATGGAAATATTCTAGCGATAGCGGTACATAATGCTTGTTCAAATCAAGCAGCTCGAAGGCAAATTCAAACTAATGGATCCTATACTAGCAGAGGCGTGACGCCCGTATTTATTCTACCGCATTAGATCCTCTCTTTCAGTGCCCCCTGCTGCCGAGTTCACTGCAGCGTTCACGATGAATGTGAGAACCGACCCGATTAATCGGCGCCCATGAAGTAGAATTAGAGTTGTACAAACTGATAACATAAATACCTTTAGAACTGTTGATTATTAAACCATTTTTATCTTTATTGAATTTCCTACAGTCCGTTTCAGTGACCATGAGTGCGATCTTGACATATATGTTGCGAGAGATACGCTGCACTTTTACGTGCTTGCGGCCGCTTCTTGCTAGAGACAGGTCGGTGAAATAGAAGGCCCGTTGTCCATTACCAAAAAATTCGTTAACCAATGATGGTTGTTGTATATCGTGAGGGCTTGTCGACCACATACGCTATAACCTTTGATGCTTAGATCTCGGTTGAAGGTGATCGTAGCGATAAAACTCTAATTTGTGACTTATCGGTATCCGGAAGGATGCGTGGCGAGATCCGTCGCCGAAGATGCTGTCGATTTACCGTACCCGATTACGTAATGAAACCGCGAAAGGTTCGTATTTACCGTGTTGCATAACTCGCCCGATTCACTCGAGCTTCGATAAATGTCATACCACGATACTGAAATCATATAGGGCTGAAACTTTGGTTCCATCGAGTAAGCATAAGACATTTGCTTTTAAGAATCCTATTTATCGCATTCCTTAATCGGTGTACATTCGTGTCCCAGGAAGGCCTTTTAAAATTCTACATATAAGACATATTCGATCTCGTCTGACTTGAAAACCTTGACTCACGAGACCCGTCTGAAATTGCACCGTCGTACATGCGGCGAGTTAAAGGTAGTTTAGGCTTTTTGGAAATGTCTTAGGAAGTAACCATTTCAATTTCTGAGAATAAGTATGTAAAACAGAGTTTAATGTCTATCATGTTATTTTACAAAATAAATTGCAAAGTAATACTGTTAGAAATCTAGTATGAATTTCATTTGTGATAAAACACCAAAGTCGTACATCCGGATCACCAATGATATAAATTAATCTAAAATTCATATAATGACTTATATAAATACGAGAGTACTTATAGAATACATCTCCAAATATTTTATAGCGCCTCCATTGAATTCCGTTATTTAGCACTTAGTAGTGCTACAGTCGGTTGCGCACCGGGGAAGAGTTGAATCCTATCTTTGTGCATGCTAGAACAAAGGGATTGGGTGGATGATAAGAAAATGAAAATTTTCTTTTTTCTTCTTTAGAGAACACTTGAGCCGTACTCAAAAAAATGGTGGAGGCTTTTTTGTGTTTCATAATCATTACCAAATGATTAGGTTTAGTTTAATATTATTATTAAACCTAAAGCCCAATCGAATAGTTAATGAGCCAGCCCGTTTAATTTAATTAAACCGTTAAGTAAAATCAAACACTAACAAGTTGTTAATAGTAACTAGCAAACTTTTAACAAGAAAGATCAACGAACATCGGGTAAATTCAATTGACTAATTATTAATTAGGATTCATCAATTTATGTACATTATCAATGTAAAAATCCCAGTGAGAATATTAGTTGATTACGATCAACTCAATTTAGCAAATGTAGTTTAATTTTATATATAAAATATAATTTCAACGTCATTTGTATGTGTGTGACCTTAGGCTCGGATAATAGTAAGTTGTATAATAATAATAATGGAATAATTACTATTATTATAATGATTAATAGTGAATCAACGTGGCTGTAACCCACTTAAATTATCATGTGAACCGCGCTAGTAATATACGATTACTAAGGTGAGCCAGCTAAGTTCGGTAATCACGTTAACCCGACTGGTAAATGAATTGATACCACGGTGTCATAATGGGCATAATAAAGGGAATCAATTTTCATTGATTTCCTGACACTCCAATTTACCCTTGGGCGATTACCATACGATTCCTTTATCACGCGATGCAGTCATTAGGCTAACCATAAGAAGTGTGTCATGAAACGCCCATGGCTTTCTTTACTCGAGTATGAGGCGAATAAGCATTTATGGCGTCCATGCATTGTCAGTACCAAGCGTGAGAGGCACGAGATCTTTCTTTGTATATCAAGGGCGGATAAATTCCTCGATATATCGGCGTCTAATAAGATTTATACTGTTTGTGTGACCCAGCGTATAGGCGTTATAATCCCCATTTAAAATGAGGCCGTTTGGTCATAGTCCAAAGAATCTGAGCTTATATACAGATAGTTATACATCGTAGGTCTAAGAATTGTCGAACCTAAAATTCTAAACAAAGATCATAGGACACAGAGATATACGTATCTTCATGAATTCGTTTAGGAATTAAATACAGCTCCCCGGTCGTAGGATAGGCGGCCAGCAGAGTAATTATCTGATCCTATGAGGCTAAGTGATCGATCTTGATCATTAATCAAAGCATGGGATTAGTCGTATGATACTTGTCGCCCTAACTATCGATTATCGACGGGCACTTTTAAGGTATCACATGTTTTCTAGACTTGAAGAGAGGTGTAATCAATGATTAAATATTGCCCTCTACAGAAAGCGTAGTGGATAGCTTCCGTGTCGTATTAACTCACAGTGGATAGGCTGCCCAGAAGGTTACGGGTAGTATCTGCTTTGTAGAGATATCTTTAGCCTCCCTTCATTTCTTGTCATGGTGATGGCGGAGGATTACGGCTGACTTATCTTTTACAACAAGGCATAGGCTCCTCCGTCGTTGATATGATCGTGACCGGTTCTTGGCGTTGTCTTGTTCGGTCGATTATCATGCTTGTTGTCACAGTCTTGAAGAAGCGGGTGAGAATTCATTTTCTAGTTGTGGCCAATTTGTCTATGGGTTGATTCTATTGATTGTACCCGGCTCGAGCGTGCCTTTAGTGGCCAGACGGCTTGTTTGACCATGATGTCTCGATTGTTCCGCGTTGTTATGTTTCTATGAAGTGGGCGATGTCTTTACATTTGGGATTCCCAATATGTCCCAGCGCAAAAACTTCGATTGGTACCACCCGAGGCATTCGTAGCCATCCCATGCGGGGGTATGAAACTGGCGTATGAGTAAGAAGAAGGTAAATTCTCCTCTTGGAGTGTCTTTGATTGCCCCAGTATGAACTCCCTCAAGCTGGCCGGTTGTGTGGTTCCGTCACTTTGAGATGTATAGTGCGCCATCGTCTTTGAGACGATCCATGCGGTACCCAATGTTGATATGGTGAAGTGCGAGCGACCCATTGCTGCTTTGGGCGTTGGTGCCTCCCTTAGGTCTTGTGTTCCTCATGCGCTTCTGACTTGCGTTCGGTGCTCGTGATCGAGTACCGCACACGCTATGTGGGAGAGGGGCTCTCACCCATTGCGTGTGCCCAGCGTATATTACACTATATTGGTTGAGAGGCCATACGTTCTACATGGTACAATCCTGGCAATTGCGTGATCAATCTTGATGGTAGTAAAACTACCAGTAGTAGTCATTTGATGCTTGTCATACAGCTATTAGCATCGACGAGGCCTTTGGCTATCCACATGTTTCAGGCTTGAGAGGTGTAATCAGCAATTCATGTTACAAAAAAGCGAGCTAACCTAGGGATTTAACTTTTCACTCATCGAGATACAATTAAATGTGTATTATATATTTATTGAAATAAATAATGGGCTGTATATGAATGAATCACGCATTCATGTAGTTTAGTTAACAATCGATTAAGCACTTAAAGGAAATTTTGTTCTTGATCAGTAACCGCGGAGTAACTATAAAAGGTAAACCTTGAAGCGAATCAAGTAAGTTCCTTTGATACCCAAACGCTCTCTTTTCAAAAACTAAACTCTTTCGATCTTTTCTTGACTTGATCGTGGCGGGTGTTTTCGGCGGACAACGTCGCTTGCTGCGAGGCTACCGTTTGGACTAGGCGTACTCAGCTGTTTAGAGATTTGTGTTCATTGACACCAAAATGGACGGATTAAACCATTGGCGACATGAGTGGGAGACTTGCATTGAAAATCACCGCTTGCGCATTTCAAACTATTATCATGAGATGGCGATAACGACAAACCACAGAATGATGGACTTCACTTAGATGATCTCCATGGCCGGCATGAATGATCGTCCCTACATATCCACAGGCCGGTCAATCTGGACTAGGGGAACCGTACTGGGTGGAAAATTCACATCCACCGGAGATGGTAGGATAATTCATGAGTTGGCCGAGGCCATGCATTCTTAGTGTGATAAATCGGCTCGGGAGAGCGACTCCCCGACAAAGTGGGAGAATCGTGGAAGTGTCGTCGGAGATGGGAAGGCGCACAGCCTCCCGTGCGGAGGGGGAAATGAGTTAGTTCTGAGATAGTAAATTGTGGCCAGAGCCCATGGCACGAAATCTGACAGTTGACTCACTCCCACGATGCGATGGTAGCGCGGCGGCAATTGAAGCTTCTCATAAAAGTTGTTGGGCCGGGCAGCGGAGGGACAGCATGTGAATTAAAGGTTTGCCCATTCTGCCCTAATATAAGAGCCTTGATCATCTTGGCGGAGCTGAAACTTTCACTATAAAAATTCAAAGATAAAAAAAAAATTCATTATTGAAAACTTTTAATGTATTACTAGTAATTTGATACGTGCGTTACACATGATAATTACTCTTTCCATCCCCGCGTTGCGATTCACGGAGAAGCCCAGTTTGGAGGAGCATATGCGGAATTTCGGTCAGATGTCGCTTCCTTGAAGCGAGGCAATGAGGGTGCTCTTTGCGAGAACTCAATGAAGCCTTGTTGGGCTGTACTAAAATAGTTCTTGATTTCTGAAGGATCATTATTTCCTTTGAGGAGCTAAAGAGCAAACCGCTCGAGACGGAAGGATACGCGGAGATAAGATGATGGCTCACGATAACCGTGACAAAGGGCAATTGGCGCATCCTTCAGGGGAGCAATTTCAAGCGGATTTCAACCTAATTCCAGGCGATCGAAGGAAGATTATTGTGATTGCCTTTGTGGAGAACACACGGATGAGCAAGTTCAAAGTGGCTCCACCAGCGTAGGGATTTGGAAGAGGTCAATGAAAGGACCACAAAAATACGTTCGGATCGAGGAGAGACGAGAGAAGAGGGATGAGAATGGCGAGGCGTGCGGTCGGCGATCACGGTGCGGGCCAGAGGCCGAGGCGAAGCACGCTTAGAGCAGGGATCCGAGGCGCGTGGGGCTTCTTTCTCGGACCCGACCTATCGATGGGGATTGCCTTTTAAACCTCTGAGTATCGAAAGGAGGAAGGAAGTAAAGAGGAGGAAAGATCGAATATCGACTCCGCCCAGCGACTCGGTAGGAATGTGTTCTTGGAATCGAAGATAGGAGAATTTTGCCATGCACAGGTAGAAGACCTGCTTAGGCAGAAGTGAGGAAGTTACAGCTGGTATCATAAAGATCATGGGCACGACACGATGTTGCCAACAGCGAAGATTAAGATAGAGAAGCTCGTCAGAGGGGCGTTGAAGGATTACGATAAGCAAAGGAGGCCAGTGTGAACCGTCATTCGATAGGGGCAGGGCCGGGATCTGGATAGACCCCGTGCTCGCGGAAGAGTCAGCGTCATCTTTGAGGCGAAGCGATGGAGAGCAATTATGGGAAGCGGTAGGCGGGCATATGCTAAAGCGGGAGGACATATTTGATAACCCAGCGAGCATCCCCAGTTCGAGATTTGTCCTTCTCCAGGAAAGATTTTGAAGGGATAGAGTGCGCACACGAGGATCCTCTAGCCATCACTCCGGTGATAGCCAACTTCGAGTTGGGATGGATGCTGGTAGACACGGGGAGCTCGGTGGATATCTTATTAAATTGGGCCAGCGTATTCGAGCCCAGGAATGGCGTAATCGGACAGTGAAGCCATTTCAGGTAGGTAGGATTCGTGGTAAGCCCATTGGGGGTATCCAAACTTCGTGGTCACGTGAAACCTCGGGCGGGCTAAGAGGATGATGGAGTTCACCGTTATTGGACGATGAGGCGGGGCTGATGGGATAATAGGCCGACCGGCGTTGTCATAGTTGGAGGAGGTGGTGTGTTTCATGCACTTTCCAGTTGAATTTTCCCAGCGTGGTGTGTGATCGGATACGGTAGAAGAGGCCGGCGGGTGCTACAGCCTCGACTAAGCGGATAAGCGTCCGGATGGAGTGGGCACCGCGTCGGGGGATCACAATGAGCCTAGAGATGGGAATGTTTATACCCAAAGGTACCGGAAGAGAGTCATAAGAAGGGACGACCGCAAGAGGAGATTCGGAGTATCCCGTTGGATGAGAGGGATCCGAAGAAGGTCTTGAATGAGCAGCGATAGGGGCGAGCATGAGGCTATGCTTTCATCCAGGAGTCTCGGGGGTATCGGGATTATCTTTAATAAGGGCGAAAGATATCTTGGAATTGAATCAACCCGTATCGGTCCACGATTAATACGTTGACCCTTATTTCTGAAGCTAGTCGAAACAAAGAAGCGGACAAATCTCCGAAGGAGAAGTGGGAAGCCATCCGCGAGGAGGTAAATGGCTGCTCGGGAAAAGTACAATCAGAGCTGCTTGTTTTGCGTGGTGGCCAAAGTGGTCTCAAAACTTAATAGGACACAGCGGATGTGCACCGGACTTGGCGTCAGCTTTGTCAGAAGGATTGCTATCCTTTGCCTAACATCGATAGACTGGTTGATTCAAGTACGGGGGTAAGTGGTGATTCCCTAGGATCTTTCCAAAGGAGTACCGCCCAGGATATTCATAGCGAGAGAGGATGTAGAAGCGTGTTTGTAGCGAAATATGGCATCTATTGTTGGAAAGTCATGGCCCTCGGCTTCAAGAACGCTGGAGCCACCTAAAAGAGGATGGTCAATAAGGTGTTACTGCAGTTGGTGAAACATGGAAATCTCACGTAGATGATATGCTCGTCAAAGTCGGAGGCGACGGAACTCTACGGTGACCTCACAGAATCTTTGAAAATTTGAGAAAGAATCTGACATGCGGCTCGGCGAGAACAAGTGTGTCTTCGAGGTAACCTCAAACCCAAATTCCTTGGTTATATGATCGGCCAAAGGGAATTGAGCCCGATTCCAGCAAGATAGGAACCGTGCGAGGCTATGCGAGCCCACAACAGAAGGAGGCAGGTTGACCCGGGAGGATTAACCTGTAACACGGGTTCATATCTGGCCGGGAGATCGGAACCTACCTTGAGCCATAAAGAAGGGGAGGGAGTTTGAATGGACATCGGAATGAAGCGATCCTTTGAGGGCTTGAAGGCATACTTGATCTCCTGATAATCTCGGGGTATGGACTTATGCGTGAGCTACACCCACAGGTGGAGTGAATTGTTGAAGAAGCCTTCGGTAAAGAAGGAGGTGATGGCGATGCCCAGGAAGATTGAAGGAAGTGTACACAGGCGTGGTACTAAATATTTTTATAATTCGACTTAGGAGTCCTCACGAAGACCCCCAAATAGCCCAATTCGAAGCAAAGGCAGAGGTATACTGGATTCTTTTGGAATGCTTTTAGGAGTTCCATTTTTGAAATCACGTCGCCCGTTCAGTATTAAAATATGCTTTAGAAGAGGGGCGCCGGTGATCGAAGAAATGCGTGGGGGCATGTGTAGGAGTCTATTAATGAGGCTTGACCCAAAGATCCTGGTGGAGGGTATTAGTAGCTAAGGATGCCCAGGATCGTGTCGAGGAGATGCGTGACTTTGTCGAGCATGCTAGCGCATTCACATTGACCTCCATTGAGATGATCGGCGTGTTGTCTTGAGAGTACCACTTCTATCGATAGAGGCGTGGACATTGTGTGAGACCTTCGAGGACACCGGAGGTAGAGGTATACCGTCGTAGCGATGAATTGCCAAATGGGTACACCGTAAAGTAGCAGTGAGATCTACTGCGACCAGGGTCGTGAGGTATTGACTTGACGTGGAGTAAGTACTAAGCAACGCCTATAGAACTGAAAGGATAAAGAAACAGCAAAGGCAAAGATATATGAAGACAAGTACAAGGATTAGAAGAAGGGGAAATATATTAATAAAACCCCTAGAAGGGGGGGGGGTAAATAATGACAAAAAAGGAAAAAAATCCCAGCCACAGGCGGGAGGATGGAGTCTAGTGGAGGTGGCCTTGACATTGTCAGCGACCTGGAGTGCTTGCTATTTATAATAAGAGCCGGGAGTGTTGGAGCAGTCAGAAAATTCGGAATGAAGTCGATATAGAGACAGGCGGCGCCCGATCGGGCGTCTTGGTATACAGGTAGGCACGTCCCTTGATTCCCTCTACCGGCGAGAAGCCGAGCCACTTTGGTCAGCATCGTCCCACTGTGCTTGGGCGTCGTGGGATGCTTGGTCAACTGAGGCCATGTCCCCGAGGATAATTGTTGACTTAGTAGCGGAGGGGCTGGAGCTCTTACACGTACTCAAGCCTCAATGACTCACGCGCGAGAAGCGACTCAGGGCTGCTTTCTTACCGAGAACCTTGCGCGCACTTGGAGTATGGCCATCTGAAGAGCAGGGAAAAGCGAGGCAACTGAAAAGAGAAACAAGGGAAATTAGAATCTAAAATAAGAACAAGGGAGAAAGTGGTTCTGAGGTACCAAGGGAGAAAGATTACCTATACATGTCAGAAACTCGTGAGGAAGTCTGAGGGCTTAAGACTGATTGGCCATCCACTTTCATAATCCGCAGTCGAGGAAGGAGAGAAGGCGTCATGCGTAGCCTATACATGAGCCTTAGGTGAAAATGCACGTGCAGCTAGTAGAGGGTAAAGGAGGCGGGAGGAGAAGGGCGTGCCCAGCCTGCTTGGGGGGGAAGGAAGGGAAGGTACCGGATGGTGTGCCAAATGCATTGCATAGTAGAAGAAAAGGATTCACAGGGGAGATAAGCATGAAAGAGTTTACGGGAAAGAAGATGAAGTGGAAGTTGCAAAAATTAATTAAAGAAATCTCTTGGTGATACTCTTGAATTTATAAACTGATAAGTCTTTTAATTCAAATAGGGGTGATCTTGAAGAGATGGGCGCAAAAGCATCGATGATAGTGAATATATGAAATAAACAATGGCTCTTAGAGGTAAAACATCTGCGGGGAAATGTTAAAGCGATGTTGGTGCATGGAATTGAGACCCGCCCCATATTCGGGATCCAGCCCATAGAAAATGGGTGGTATAGGGGCAAATGATAATCCCGTTATTAAATTAGCCCAGATTGGGTCCATCGAAGATGGATTGGGAAAAGAAGAACCAAATAAATGGGCACGGACCCTTGATTGGGCCATGGTGCGAAGGCGAAATACATGAGTCGATCGATCCATTTCCGGTAAAGAAGAGGCCGTTGGTGACAAGCGGGCCAGATTCCTTCGATTAAGGAGGTAATTAAGTCCGTAATTACTTGGTCCTTAATGTGCCTCCCGTCATTAATCGGTAGTTATGATAGCCATCAAGGCTTGATGAAAGTAACTGCCCGAGTAACTATAAAAGGTAAATCATGAAGCCAAATCAAGTAAGTTCACTTTGATACACAAATACTCTATTTTCAAAAACTAAACTCTTTCGATCTTTCATTGACTTGATCGTCGGAGTGTTTTCGGCCAGACAACCGGTCCTTATTTTGCAAGAGCTTTCATTTGGACTAAGGCATATCAAAACTCGACTTAGAAGATTTGTATTTCGGCCCAACACCGAAACCGGATCAGATCATCATCGGTAATTATCCATTAACATAAATTAAATGTTTAGAGCAAGATATTTATTAAATTCATAAATAGAAGATTTATGAGACTAATAAATGGAAATACTCTCACTTTATTTCTAGTATAATAAACTTAGTAAAGTACAAATGTTTATATTTACTACTGTATTTTTGAAATACAAGAAGAACATTTGCATAGTTCAAATGAATGAGAGTTGGCATAAATAAACATTTAATATTCTTTAAGTTGTTAAGGAAGTATGTAAGCTAGATATACTGGTTTTGCATCCCAAGCTTCGAACACATTCACTTTAGCATAGCTTCATATCTTGCGAACAAATGTATACTCGACTAATGGCATCTAGAGCGTCATATAGAGATGTGATATGGAATTATTCAAATAATTGAGATTCGGATCATATAGAACTTCCCACCCCAGAGTCAAATGGGTTACAAATGATAAGACTTGAACAGAAGCTTTATTTGTTCACTTCTGATGATAATCACAATAAAAGGTGATGCTTTTGGGATACAATAACAACAAAGATGATGATTTATGATTTGTATGGTCGATAGTTTAAATATTTCGATATAGATTTGGATACTTGATTTACTCGAATAGCTAGGTTATCGATGAATAAATAACTATCATAACACAAATGATTAAGAGAATAAAAATGCACATTTTTACAGTATTAGAATGATAAACATAATTTTTTCAAATCAAGGTGATTCTTGTACTGTAAAATTATTCTCATTAATCACGATGTTTTAGATTAATCACGATTGTTGACATATCGCCAGGTTAATGAACAGTTCAAATAGTTTGAATTCATTAATGAAAACTAGTATTCTTATAGAGACAGGAAGGTCAGTGGGAGCTACTTAGCATATGCGGATTAGTATGTGAAAGATATACTATTGATAAAGAATTACACAAGTACATAGAATTAGATTGTGTATGATTTTCTCTATGAAAGATCAATTGATTACTTGAATCTTTCTAGAATTCATAGAGATCCAACTAAAGAACTCAATTAGTTGAGTCAAATTAACTTATCTTGATGAGGCATAAGGAAGCTACATGCAGTGAATCTCTTAAAGAAAGAATCTTTCCAAGAGATACTACTTTTCTCACACATTCTAAACTTGTATAAGAGGAAAGAAGAGGAATAATAATGAAAGGGGATCGTATTTATATTAGTTAGTTAAACTAATAGAGACAATTGTCGATCTCAGTTATATTGAGATAAATTGGTAAACATAGTTATGAACATCTTGTTAAAGTAACAAGTATTGCACAACAAATGACTACAAAACATATAAACTGAGTATAGTTACAATCTGAAAAGTTGTGAATAAGAAGCAAGTCGGATTATAACTCTAATGAGTGATCTTGAAAGGTTTCCTAGTTTACGTCTTACTCAAGCTAAAGAATCAAGATCTTATTATTGATCAGTATCTGATGAAGGAGATACTTTTATTCAATAGATGAATGTAGAAGTACATATGTACATAAAGTTGAGAACAAAGAACAACGTTTAAACTAGATACCCCAACTAATCAACTACAGTGGTATAAGCATGATAACAAGCAGTATCGTACCTTCTTTAATGCTTAAGTGGTGTTAGATTTAGTGGGAGATAATCCTTCATTTAAATGTCATAAACACCTCATTGTGTGACAATGTTTGAATCTAAGCTTAGGGTGGCCCGTCATTATAGATAATTGGTATATGTAAAACCACGCCGTTACTATAAGTAATGAAATTTTTTAATTTCATTGACAATCTATGTTTTCTGGAGATGTCTTTGGGTACGTGATCCAAACAAGAAAACCTCTAACAAGTCGAGAAAACAATGAGATTGTGTATGCCTATTTAGGTGTTCACTGATTGGAATCGAACACAAAATGACTAGTATGTGCTTGATTGTGTTGATCAATTTTCTTGGATCAAAAGGGAGTATGAATACTCTAATCAATCACATGGGTTTACTAGCGTTGGAACCGTTTTAAGCAGTAGTACTGGACCATGACCGCCGTGAGAACTTGGAAGATAGAATATGTGTCCCGAAGTTTCTCGAGAGAACATGTTGAATAACAGTGTAGGCGTAAGTGACTTTGATTTCATAGGTGTTGGAATAATGTATTTTGACACTTGTTAGCGTCCTGCATGCTTGGGGGAGTATTATAACGGCATTATATTGTTTTTTGGGGACTAGGGGATGGGGTCGGTTGGGCGGCTAGACTAGGTTGAGGATGGAAGTGTCCATCCTCCTTGAAACTCTTATGGGTTTGCCTATTTAAAGTGCCTTAACCTCTCATAGTTGCTTGATGCTCATTTTTTTCTTAAGAAGTCAAAACCCTCTAAATTCTCCCTCGCCCCGTTCGGGCGAGCTCACATTGGAGATAATTATTTTCTCTTTCCCATTATTTGTTTCCTTTTTACTTTAATCATTCTAGTAAAGCATACGGGAAGGATTCGGATAATTTGCCTGGGTGTGGACACTCTTTGGAATATTCTACTTTGGGTATTGTGAGCTCATTCACATTTCATGCGCCGTGTTATATTGAAGAGCGATGCTGTGACTTGTAATTAAATATTTATTATTTTTGGATGATGGCGTAGTATTCTAGGGATTAAATATCTGATTAGTTTAGAAATGTTTAGATACATAATAGTCAACACAAGCGTAACGAAGATATGTAAAAAATAATATAGCTTTAGTTTATCATGTCATAATAAATAATTCTAAAAATCACATAATAAATAATATTTGTCCAGCATAATCCCCATTTGAGATTTTGATATACGAATCCTACATGATTGAGTGAATAATATTTTCAAAAATACAAGTAAGTCATATCACTTATCTCTTTCTTATCCATTATCAAATATATAAGGATGCAATTCTCATTATCCAATAATAATAATTTAAATCATGTCAATATAATGGACAAAAAAAATATTCTAAAGGTACATAATGAATTTCAACAAATATGTGTCATTGTATATTCATCAAATGAAGTATACAATTTAATTGAATATGTGTAAAATATCCACTTAAACTATTATAAGTGTTTCAACAATTAACATCAAATAATAAGTATTTCAAAAATACTATTTATTTAAGTTACATTTTTAATAACATTTAATCTCAGATTATATATTATTTAGAAACTCCAATTATCAAATAATCATGGATTTCTAATTGAATTAAATTAATTTAAGTTATTAAATCTAATCAAATTAGAATTAATTAATAGTAAGTATTTTAATTGGACATCAACTATCTACTAAAATAACTTTATTATCCAATTAAAACAATTTTAAGTAGTTAAATAAAATTGATTAAAAAAATTTCAACTTGAAATTAATTTAAAACAATTAGAATTGATATTGTCATTGATTTGAAAGCGAAATAGGGATTAAAACAATTAAGACGAAGGCAGTCGTCGGGTTGTTGGTCCGTCGGCAATTTCATGACATGACATGGCTGAAAAGGCCATGGCGACGGTATAAGCCAGCAAGCGAGCCCCAACGTCAATACAGGCGCTGACCACGCGCCCGCGCTCGTCGGACGGCCCAGTACGGGCGAAAACATGGCGACATGGTGGCCGTGGCGTTGATGGCGATTGGAGTTGATGTGGCGGTGTTGATGGTGTGGCGTCTTGTCGACAGCTGACGTGCCATTTTGGTAGCGTGTGTATCGCGTGGTTAATGGCCCAGGGAGGCGGAGGTGAAATCAAAGTAATGCTTGGCGTTGTTTTCTGATTCTAAATTACTTTTGATCTGATCTTGTGAGCGTTGGTTGTCGATTCGAAATCAAAATTGATATAAATTTTTTAAAAAAGTCGAGAGAAAAATTGATAAATCCATAAACTTATTTTACGTTTAACTTCACATTAATTATTTTAGGAAATGATTAGCAATTAATCAAATTATTATTTAAATTAATATACTTATAATCTAATATTATATATGCTTGATTCAAACATATAATTTTCGAATTCAAGAACACATAAACTTATTTCATGGATTTAATTATGTAATTACAAATCTGTAGTAGGCTCTTGATACCACTGTTGGATTTTCGGGATCAAAATTACAATTATCTAAACCAAAATTCCAGGATCTCTACGAAGTTTATAAAAAAAATAACATACAAGTGTATACCTTTCTTGAGGATTTCTGTGGAATTTATACGAGGAGACTTTTTAGACAATCAACAGATTGTCTCTAAAGAATAGTCTCATCAGCAGTTGAACAAACCACCCAGGTGCGTTTCTTAGAACGTTTAAAGTTTAAATAAGGAACGAGATGGGAAGAAAAATCCATTATTTTTCCTCATGTTATACTCGACCAAGAAAAATGGGGGAGAGAGTTTTGCTTTTTGATCTTTTCTCAAAAGACTCAATTGAATTAGCAAGTAGAATGAATCAATCAATGGTCTATTTATAGGAGTTGAACCTAAAATTTAAGAGTTCGAATGATGATGAGGAAAAACTCTTATATTACTCTTTTTCCTCCGTATAGCGGACTAGGGGAGGGGGGAGGGGGATATTCGACAATTAAATTTCGCCTGCTTATTTCCTTATGGTTACAATTTAGCACTTGAAAGTTATAATCATTATTATAATTCGATTTAAATTTGTTGTGCGTGACTTGAGCCGATCGAACTGATATCAATATTTATTATGTTATAGAACATCATATTAATATATAGATTATGAAGCGGACCTAGTAAGCCCTTATCCACAATGTCAATCGGGATACCTAATATATTAATTATCCAACCATTAACATATATCTGAACTTATAACTTTAAATGTGTAATCGGATATACAACCCGATTGTTCAATGGACACATATGTATGAGATCTACCATCTCATATTTTCAACACAAACAAGGGATGTTGGTGTCTCAAAGAAAATATACATTGGATCTCTTAAATGAATTAGGAATGGGTAATGGCTTTTATGACCAGCTGATAATTCGTTTTGAACAAAAAAAGGTAGGCAGAACTTTTAACCATAAATTACTTTTTAATTAATTATAAAAGATTACAAGAAAATAATATTTTTTTATTAAACAATGAATAAAATAGATTTTATTATCCAAGTTTGGATTTGAAAATTGAAAACAAAAATTTAAATAAAGTGGAGGAAGTATTGTAATTTTTAGGAATTTTTATTATTTTTAGATTACATGCTAATTAATACTTATCATTAAAATAAATTATACATATTTCATATTTATTAAAAATATATAAATGTAATAGATCAGAGTCAATACAAAAGTAAAAGAATAAATAATTTTTTCTATAAATTAATAAGTTATCATTTAAATATTTATGTATATGGGTGTGGTTCGGGTTGGATTTACCTACATCTAGAACTTAATTGGGACTCGTACGGGTTGAGAAATGAAGAACCCGTAATCTTGCCCAAAACCCAAATTCCGCCAAAAAAAAAACCCGAATGGGAAGCCTATCGGAAGAGTCCGTCTAAAAGCACACTGAAAGAGTGTCAAAATGTTGTGAAATGACTATTTCGCCCCTAAATGAAACTTACCCAAACACCAGTTACGAATAAAGGGGGCTAAAATAGTAATTTGATGCCATTTATTTTAGTGTCTGGTTTGTGCTTATAGTAGCCATGCTGTATCAAAAAACATGTGTGAAGTTACTAGTTTAGCCTCCTATTGTAAGCATAGTGTTTGAGGAACTTTTATTAGGGGCAAAATAGTCATCTTCATGATTTTTAAGACGTTTGGATGTACAAGGAAAATGAGTCTTTTTGGGAACCAACTTTGTGTCGTGATATATACAAGGAAAAGGAGTCTTTTTGGGTTTGTAAGTTAGGTCCGTCGTAGCCTTAGCTTTAGATCTTTTTGCTATCTTAATCCTCCAATATACATCAAAAGCAAAGGTAATTCGTAATCGAATATTGAATTGGTTTTATAATTTGGTTTTAGGAATGGCATTTGAGAGACTATTGCCCTTGCTAGCTCTTGTAGCCATTGCCGTGTTTCTTAAAAGGAAAAAGGTCCGTGATTTCGATTATTTTATCATGGTATCTTAGTAATAATTATACTTTTATGAATGTATTTATATTGTATGTAATAATATTAGGAACATACTAGTCACAAGAAAGACTACATCACCCGCTTGCCTGATGATATTCTATGCCACATTATTTCGTATTTGGATATGAAAGATGCACTTCAGAATCTGTTTTGTCGAGAAGATGGAGAAAGATTTATTGTACTCTTCTGCCTAATCCCAACTTCGACATTGATAAAATGCTTGAGTTTGTGAGTCTAACCAACCATAATAAGCAAAGATTTGTAACTGCTGTTGATACATTTTTACGCCTTCGCTCTGGCTTCCCCATGGAATCATTCACGTTGCGGTTTGGTCTGATGAGGGAATTTTCTGGTCACCTACCAAGATGGCTCAACTGCATTGTTAGTTATGGTGTTCGAAAGCTGGATATCGACTTCTGTTGTAACGATGAGCTGATTCCTGACTCCGGGCTGATTGTGTTCCCTTTTGAGGTTCTCTCGAGTGTATGCATGTTGGAATATGTGCAATTGTCCTTTTGCATTCTGGAGCCAAATTTTCAAGGTCCATACAATTTTTTGAAGGAACTGAGTTTGTGCCTTGTTCCATTGGTTAATGGGGAAGTTGAAAGCATGTTGTCGTCCTGTCCACAACTCATGTTGTTGCATTTGATATATTGTAAACTTCCTTGTAAGTTGCTCCTCCGTATCAGGTAGGTTTTGTATGAATCATTTGATTCGTCATTCTTCTACTCATTTTGCAACTACTAATAGTTTTTAATATTCGTTTAATTAAATATATATTGTCAGGTTCGATATATACAAATAGAGATGCCTACACTCTTGAATCTTCATGCGTTATCTCTACATGTTATCAAAGAATCTCTTGACCTACGAGATATTATATCTATGATCGCAGTCTGCCCAAAACTATCCATATTTGGGTTATCAGTAAGTTGTTATTCAAGCTTAGTTTTGTGAACATCATAAAAAATTGCAAGCTTTTATTCATCATGCATTAGCATTAATTTTGTATTTGTGTGGTTGCAGACCCCCCTTTGCTTGCTGAGCTATACAGAAAGAGCTGCAAAAATGCCCCCTACGTTTGTTCATCTAAAAAGCGTTGGGCTCGATGGATTTAAGTTTGAGGCTGCCCAAAAGAAATTTGCTTCACAACTTATAAGATATGCTCCTGCTCTTGAAATAATGAGGATATATACTAGATATTGTAAGTACAATTTTGGAAAATATGTGGAGAAAACATTACCGTCGGAGAAAAGAAGTTTTTCCCATGAGTTGATTAGCAGAACAAAACAACAACTCCAAGAGCAGGCTTCATCTTCACTATCAATCCATTTCTTCATTTAATATGTTGCTCTGAATCTGAATTATTGCATTTTTTAGTTTATTTTTGCCATAGACTACAAGTTGAATATTTATTCTCTATGTTATTATCAACTTATAAAGTTAAAGGGATTCGAATATTTATTGTCTATATTCTCTATATTATTATCAACTGATTGCATGTATTTAGATGAGCTTTTGAAGACTCCATCATAATGGACCCTGTTGCAAGCTCGGTCGCTCCCTACTTTCGGATCTTTTGTTCTACAGTTCCTCGAGCACAATCATGGCTGGATGAACTCTTCTTGACCGGTCTTTGTTTTCCAATGACTTTGCCAATACCAAGGTCTCGGTGCGATTTGATACTCAAACTTCAAAGAGCACATTGAGGTTCTAGGGATCGAGTCTTTCGAAGAACCCACTGCTTTCGTCTCATTGCCATAGAAAATTTAAATAGGAGATCTACGGATAGCCAGCAAGCATTACCCTGAAGTTATATTATCAACTATTGCTAAACAAAAACTAAAGTAACATTCAACATGAAAGGACAATGGAATGCAAAAAACACATTTATAGTAGATGAGTGTTTTGTGGGTGGTAAACAAGATGTTGAACGCAAGTCTGTCAATTCATCTGGATCCAAATTAGGAATGTTGCTTCATTTATGTTTTGAACATGAGTCACTATTTTATGCTTTGAGATTAATTCAATTCGTTGTTTATTAATCTTTACATAAAAATTACAAATGATAATACATCTCCGTTATGTTAGTTAGACAAACATAAATAATCATAAGATGTATGCTCAAAAGAATTCAAATATGATTACTTGAAACTCAATCTCATAAGGATATGTGAATTTTAATTTAGCAATCACATAAATGAAAGATCATAAAGTTAGAATATTTGGAATCGTATATTTTGAATAATATAATTAAATGTGAATAACACTTGAAATTCATAATGGGGTGATAATCTCATTATGAAATGGTGATCAAGATTGGTACGACAAGATTGGTCCATTAGAGATGGATTAGGAAGAATCAGAATAAATGGGCCTGAAGCCATGAGAAGGAGACAGTGCAAAACCCGAAATCTGTGGAGTCAGAGCAATCAGCTTCGGTAAAGAAAGAGGAAGACCGTTAGTGACAACCGGACCGATTAGGCTGGTCAGGAGTAATTAAGTCATGTGCTTGCTCGCAATGCGACCAATCGTGTCGGTAGTTAAGAAATTAAATCGAGCTTGATCAATGCTTGAAGTAACTATAAAAGGTAAAATCTTGGGGAAGTCAATGATAATTTGTTTTGATCTACGAAATCTCTTTTCAAAAAACTAAACTCTTTCGATCTTTCATTGACTTGATAGATTTAGAATGTTCATTGGGACAACCGGTCCTTATTTCTGAGCTCTCATTTGGACTAAAGTATCAAGGCACCGGCTGGAAGATTTGTGTTAAATGTACGAAACCGAACAGTTATCATCGAGATGATAATCATTAACATAAATTAAATGTTTAGAGCAAGATATTTATTAAATTCATAAATAGAAGATTTATGAGACTAATAAATGGAAATACTCTCCTTTGTGCTGGTATATTAAGCTTAGTAAAAGTACAAATGTTTATATTTACTATTGTATTTTGCAAATACAAGAAGAACATTTGCATAGTTCAAATGAATGAGAGTTGGTTTTAAATAGCATTTAATATTCTTTAAGTTGTTAGGAAGTATGTCCTTAGATGAACTAGTTTCATCTAACTCTGGAGGAGAAAGAGAGAAACAGACACATATTCACTTTAGCGTAAGCTGTACTTGAACAAATGTATACTCATTGTCAACCTTAGAAACGTCATATAGAATGTGATATGCGATTATTCCCAAAATAATTGATTCGGATAAATATAGAGCTTGCTTCAAATCGAATAGTTGTGAATAGTAAGACTTGAACAAAGAACTTGTTATTCTTCTGATAATATCACAATAAAGGTGATCTTTAAGGATCTGGCGTGAGCAACCAGATGATGATTTAGGATTTGTATGATCCGGAGGTAGTTTAAATATTTCAAATATAGATTTGGATATTAACATATTTACTCCAAGATAACTAGGTTATCGAGGAATAAATAACTATCAAAACACAAATGATTAAGAGAATGAAAATGTCACATTTTTACAGTATTAGACTGATAAACATAATTTTTCCAAATCAAGGTGATTCTTCTACTGTAAAATTATTCTCATTAATCACGATGTTTTAGATTATCCGACTCTACAATAGTTGACGTATACATGAGTTAATGAACAGTTCAAATAGTTTGTATTCATTAATGAAAACTAGTTCAAATAATTTGCTTCACAACTTATAAGATATGCTCCTGCTCTTGAAATAATGAGGATATATACTAGATATTGTAAGTACGATTTTGGAAAATATGTGGAGAAAACATTACCGTCGGAGAAAAGAGTTGATTAGCAGAACAAAACAACAACTCCAAGAGCAGGCTTCATCTTCACTATCAATCCATTTCTTCATTTAATATGTTGCTCTGAATCTGAATTATTGCATTTTTTAGATTTATTTCGCCATAGACTACAGTTGAATATTTATTCTCTATGTTATTATCAACTTATAAGACTAAAGTTGAATATTTATTGTCTATATTCTCTATATTATTATCAACTGATTACGTAATATTTAGATGGAAACTTTGAAGACTCCATCGCAATGTTTTTGCTATTTTGAAAGAAACAAATATGATCACTATGTCAAAATATAAATCCTGGACAATTACAAAACTGTAGAAGGGAACCATGGTCCTCAGACCTTGACCCCGTTGCTCGCTCGGTCGCTCCTACTTCCAGTCTTTGTTCTACAGTTCCTCGAGCACAATCATGGCTGGATGAACTCTTCTTGTCCAGTCTTTGTTTTCCAGTGACTTTGAAAATACCAAGGTCACGGTGCCATTTGATACTCAAACTCAAAGAACCGCTTTCTTGATGAGGTCAGGATGAGTGCTTTTCAGAGCAACACTTTAACTCGTCTCATTGCCATGAAAATTTAAGCCCGAGAGTCTGGGATAATAGCAGCATTACCCTGAAGTTATATCAACTATTTCTAAACAAAACTAAAGTAACATTCCACATGAAAAGACAATGGAATGCAAAAAACACATTTATAGTAGATGAGTGTTTTGTGGGTGCTAAACAAGATGTTCAACGCAAGTCTGTCGATTCATCTGGATCCAAATCCTTATATAAGTAAATCTTCAATCTAATGCTGAGTTGCTTAGGAATTCTAGCCTCTTAAATAAAAATAAAATAGTACTCCCTCTATCCCTAAAAGATCGTCAAAAGTTTGTATTTTCGTAGTCGAAGATTATAAGCTTTATGTCTCGATTGACAAAATTTTGATTTGAGTGAGAATTGCTCGAGGATGCTTAGTAAAGTATGTTGAAAATAGTACATATTGATATATATTGAAAATAGTACATCCTGATATACTTTTCTCAAACAAATATATAACACGTTAAAAAATTCAAAATTAACTATTGATTGTGACAATTCTATAATAATTATAGAATAATAATGAGAGTTATACAATATTAAAAAATAAATTATCTTTTCGATTTACATGTATTTTAATATTCAATTTAACTTACACCATTGTAAATGGCTTCATTAATAGAGAACTCAACCATTTTACCTCCAAATATCTACCAGACACGCCTTGAGAGTATGTTGCTATTGCCTGTTGGATAACGAGTGTTATGAATCACGAATTTGACGATTCGGTAATGCGTTTATGTGTTGTAAAAGCGTGGAATGAAAAATGGAAGTTTGGAAATTGTGTTTGTCGCATGGGAGAAGCGGAGAAGCGAGTTCGACTTTATGTGAAACTTCATCGATTTGAGTAAATTGATTATTAGCTCTTGTCATAAAACTCGGAAGGCCCTTCGCAGTGCAAATTTGGGGAAAATGGTACGAAAATTGAATCGTGCGTGCGACACGTAGATACAAATGCGTTTCCAAAAGGGGTTGGTAAGATCAAGCTTGGTTTTGCATTTTTGAAATTAATCCCGGACTTAAAAGCTTCGGTGTTTTTGTTTGCAATAATGTGGTACATTAAGATAAGCTTGGTTTGCATTTTAAAATTGAAATCAGACTTAAAAGCTTCGAATTTGTTTTGTTTTGCGATAATGGCACATTACTGATACGTTTTAATTCGGTCATTAAGGGTGTTTAGTGCCCGCAATGCGGCCGGTTTTGTTCGGTTGGGCACAAACTCCCGTCCGGGGTCAAAAAACACATTCCACTAGAAAGAAAAAATCGAGGAAGCTCCCTATCCTACTTTTCTTTGCTTTTGTTCGGTGATACTGAGCTTCATCACAGCGGTTCATCGATCGGTTCATGGTGTTGGTGAAGGCGTCGGTGGTTTTATCTGGGAAACGTCGTCTACATTGTCCTTAGCACCAAGGGAGAGTCGAATCGTTGTAGAGCGTTATGCTTGATGACTCAAAATACAGTTTATATTTTATTGTAATCATTTCGTGTATTTTCATTATGGTATTGTATTGTTCTTTTATGAAGAATATTATTGTATAGTTCAGTATTTTTCTATTAGTTTCTAAACCTTTGGGATGATCAGGTTCACACAACAAATTATTTTATACACGGCATGAATTTTGATTTTACAATTGTTTCTTGCCTTTGGTTTATATAGAAAGCTAGCTTCACGATTATGCCATTATGACTTTGATCTCTATCTGTATATTGACATGCTCATCGAGTGAAAATCAATGCAACACCATGTTTCTACATTTTGGATATTTGTTTTCACATCTAATCTTATAATAGTTTTTTCATAATAATTGATTGTGTAGCAAAAAAATAGTTTTTTCATAATAGTATATGATTGTGTAGCAAAAAATAGTTTTTCAATAATAGTTGATTGTTTTAGAATTCAATATACTTTTGAACTCATTTTTCCATTTTTTACCATAACAATTGATGTTGATTTAGAAGTGCTTTTATTTTGGGAGTAATTATATATATATATATATATATATATATATATATATTATGTAAAATAATATGAAAAGACCCCTAACGCTTAATAAAATAACTTTTTGTTAAATGATCACATAATTTGGAGCAGAGAGAATTTGGGAAGTCGTTACGGAGTCTATTTTTGCGAGAGCAGTGCGGAAAACTAAATTAGAGCATAAAAAATTTGATTTTATTAAAAATTTAAAGAAAATATAATTGATATATGATATATACACTTAAGCTAATCAGAGAGAATCTTTATTGAAATGGTGATCGGGATCAAATTTTACGGAAACAAGATTTTAGCAACTTAATGAGAAAAAGTGGTACGACAATTTTTTTGAGAAATTTCAATGAAAAATTGATTGTAAAATAAGTTTGGATGTCATAGGTCGATAATCCAGCCGCGTATGATTTAAAAGCGCAATTTAACACACAATAAAAATCGAACCGTTCCAAAAAAAATCCGAAACGGAAGTATATAACAACATCATCCGTTTTATTTTGAATTCCATTTGTAGGAGAATAAAATTCAAAATTTTTTTTTGGACAATTCCGTTTATGAACAACTATATGAATGGTATGTGCTTCAATCACAAACTTACTTAACCGAAATATTGATATTAGATTAATTAAATTCAAAATAAATATATGTGCTTAAAATTTGAATACCATTTCAAATTACATCTAGAAGTTACATGTATTTTAATATGGAGTATTTAACTTACACCATTGTGAATGCATGAATTCGTTAATATTGATTATAAGAAAATTCATTTTTTTCCTCTTTTGTAATACATAATTTTTCACACAAACATCATCTACAATACTCTACATCGCAGAGTACTATATCGACCATTTCACATGAGATCGGGTGCGATCCTGTAAAACATTGTCTACATATTTTTTTTTATACTATCCAAAGTACAAAACAATATCGTCAAATTTATGCTATGTACAAAAAATATGCCATCAGACTTGTATATTCTTTTAATTTTGAGTGTGGATACCAAAATTTATCGAATGTCTCAAAATATGTCAATAAGAAAAATATAAAAGTGGAAACCAGGAACAAAATGGAAGAGAAAAATATTTGTCTTCCTTGGGGTTTTGGTTCGGCTATTTGGGAGGAGAAGAGAGGTGAGAATTTTTTACTTTAAAAAATAATTGTGCGACTTAGAGTTATGAGAGTTCAAGCAACTTCATATATTAAATTGGATGAGAGTTTTATGGAGAATAAAACTCATCCATTCTCATCTAAATCAAAAGCGATACTTAAAAGCGGGCAAACATCCACGAGATTTCGATTTTCCCAGAATGTTCTTTTCGGCGTTTGACTTTTATAGTTTATAATACAATTATCGTATAGTTCATTCACTATTGAGTGTGTGGCACCGTAGGACGGATCGACGAAGCGATATATTAAAGCAATATTAGCAAGTATTGATTTAATATATAGATTATGAGTGGGCCACTGTAAGCGCGTCGTAACCCCTAATGCCGATACGATAAATCTAAATATTAATTGTTGTCTAACAATTAATATATATAATGAAGCTTTATATATTTTGAATGATTAAATCGGTTGTCTGTCAAATTGTTCGGCGGATATTTACCTAAATGAGATCACAATATCTCATAGTTCGACACTTGATATATCTTTCCTCTAATCAAAGAAGTGATTGTTGTTTTGTCGAGATAGAGTTTTATTTATCCCGAATTCTTAATTATTCATTATTCTAATAAACATAAAATTTATATAGTTAGATCCGCTTTTAAAAAAAGTTTCATTATATTAATTTCTGATAATTTTTGAAATTATAGTTTAAGAATAATTGATGGTGGATTCGCATGATTTTGGGAAAAGCGACCAATGTTACAGACAGAATAGTAAGTTATCTTTCGCCGTTTGAGTGTAAAACATGCTATTTATGACTTTAATAATTAATTCACTTTATTATATATATTATAAAAAATTATAATAAAATAATATTATGAAAATATTTTTAAAACAATCAATGATATGTTGCATATTTTTTGGGTTAGAAAATAAAAAGTAATCTCAAAACGTCAAATAATTTTATATTTTTTTGGGTCACGGATCCGATATCTGGCAGCCCAAATAATTATTTTTTTATTCTTAAATGGCTTATTTTCTTGAGCATAATTCACGTAGCTACTATGACTTCTGTGAATAGAGCGAAATAGTTATTTCGCATCAACAGCTTACTGTTTTGGTATAACAGTTCAGCACGCGACCCCACACGAGTCGATTGACTACATTAAACAAAGTTTCTTTGCCAACAAGGCAACAATTTCACTATTACTTTTTCAAAACTTCCTAAACTTCCTCCCGAAAATCACCTCTTTTTACTCCATAAAATCCTTCATAAAATAAATATTAATTTATCAGCCTAAAATAATTTTCTCCATCCCTTATTTTGTAATACTCAATATATAGGTAATTTGTAATTCTTATGTATTCCTACACTTTATCGCTAATTTACAAAAATAATAATTCTTTCTGCTTGGTTTTGTTTGAATTTGAAATTTAGAGGTTTTTGATAATTTTGGTTATTTTATTTTCGTAATTTTGTGCCCTTTTTTACTTCAGTTATAATAATTGTTTTCGTAATTTTTATTTTGCAGAAAAATTGTTGAAAAGTGTGACTCAAATTTCTTGACTTGGTAATAATTCTACTTATTTATTTTTTGAATAGCTTATCAATTATTTATTTATTTATTTATCATCATGTGCTATATTTGCTTTGTTATGTTCATGCTGTTTAATCAATTCGATTTATAGCACATTACTAGTGGGTGTTCAAATTATTGTTTATAAAATTTAAATTTTTGGCCAACTATAAATTACACATAAAAATCATAATTGTTGTTACTTTATAATGTAATACTGATTATATGATTAAGATGACTATTTTTCAATTCTGAAATTTTTTGTGTTTTCTTGAAATATGACATAAGTTATATTTGTTTGGAGTTTATATTAAAATTAAATTTTGTTCGTAAATTATTATTCGTCCTAACAATTTGATGCATATATCTTAGTCATATGTTGGTGATTAAATTTTGATCAAAAATTATTATTCGTCGTAACAATTTGATGAATGTATCTTTGTCATATGTTGGCGGTTTAGTTGAATCGCTGGGTGAATTTTTCGATTATATCCGTATATTTCTTGTTTCACATAATGCAGAATGCTAGTTTAATTTGGTTAATGGAATACCCTTTTGAGTGTAAAGGGCACACCTTGTTGAACAGTGGTATGAGTAGAAGTAGAGAGTTAGTGACAAGAAATCTGATACGAGCATAATCTTTGTTTTCGTTGAAATTTTGTGCATTTAGATACTATTCGTCGAAGGGTTTCACGTCAATTGTTATATCTGATAGGTTTGCTGAATTTTGCGTAATTTGATTGCAGGTTTAATTTGTTTTATTATACCGTACTCTTCTTGTTCCGAGAATTGGGAAATATACATGGCTGCTGGCAAAATTTATGTCTAGTGAAAAAATAGTTGTTAAGCCTTTGTTTAGACAATGTGGCATTCATGATTGTTACAATTCTTGAGTGGATTTCTTTTCCTTGGTAGAGAATTTAAGTCGATGTTTTCTTGTTCATTTGCTTGTCAGCAATTTCTATCTTTTCTTTTTGCATGATAAGGTGGATCGTCATTGATATGGGACTGATCTTTGACTATTTTTTATTTACTATCGCTTACAGTTCTGCTTAATTTATTAGAGTAAAGACTTCACCCTCAATTCATATAGCCTTTGGTAGTACAATATCTCGATGATCTTATCTTATCGTATATTTCTGTCATAGTTGTGAATGTTGTGGTGAGGGTGTGTAGATATTCTTTTAGCTGTTTATGCCCCAATGCAGTCCCATTGATACTTTCGCTGGTACATAGTGCACCTTGTTATTGACTTACTAAAAATTAGTAAAATTTAAACTGCTAACAAGGTTCATCACTTGTTTCAAGTTGAAAATAAAAGTAAAATTACTGTTGAAGACTGAACTAATGTTGTTACGGTTAAAATAAATTCTGTCATCGTATCCTTTAGCTGTTTTGATTGAGATGTAATTTTTCTTCTTTTGTTTCTTTTTCATTGCCTTCCGCATATTTGCTATTCCATTCATATATGATGGTTGAGTTATCCTTCCTACTTTCATGTTCTTCTCCCTCTTACGTGAAATTTTGAGGTTAGTGAATTACCCTTAATAATATAGTACCTCCACTATTGCCCCAAGACCAGTTGTACCGTGCTGCTCTACTCTGCGTCAATAACTATAGTCTCTCTGTCTATATGCCCGCTTGATGCAATAAAGCACAAGTTTATGTTGTTGCTAGTACAATTTATAACCTTCCCCCCTATGACTGTTGAGCTTAAAGCAAAGATTTTTTTTTTGTGTACTAACTAATGCACTCATGATACAGTTGTCAGTTTTAGCAATGTTTATTGCTGTTCGTTAAAGAATTCGGTGAATTGTGCATGATAATCATGGGTGCTAAACAAAAATTCAGAAGCAACCTAGAAACTATTCCGGAGGCTCCGAAGATTAAGGATTATGGAAACTACACATTTGAACCAACTGCATCTCTGGGTAGAATATCAAGGGAAGAGCATCCAAGGTGTGGTGGTGAAGTCGATTTCGGGGCAGCTTCACATATGGGATGCAATGACCTTGTTGAAAACAAATTTCAAGAAACAACTGAGAGTTCAAGTTCATTTGAGGATGATGTATCGGGTTCTGAGAGTGTTTCAGCCTTCAGCGATGATGAATTTGTTCCATATTTTGGAGATGATGCTACATTTGATGGAGTTGGTGAGGTTTTTCGGATGAGGTGCGCCTGACCCTGCTTCTTAAATTTCCATGCTGATTGTTTTGGTTGTAAAGTAAAAGAGGACATCTTGGAGTTAACCTATATCCATTCTCTTGTTAAACAAAAAATGTTAAGTTCCACACAAGCCATAACATCAACAAACATTTTGATAAAGGGACATCTGAAACACTATCTCATAGCCTCTCTATAACTTACATGATTGATAAAGTGTAGGTAATCTTATTTAAGCCATTTTGGTGTAAAGTAAAGGGACATGCAAAAAGCAACTGTCTTTCATGATTGATAAAGAGTATAGATATTTTCAAGCCATTTGATTTATTTTATTTCAGAGAGTCGAGAATATAAAATCTTTATTTCAATGACAATGAGTCGGTCGAACTTGACGCCACTTGTTACTCTTGAGGGGTAAGTACCATCAGTCAATAGCCCTTTACCAGCTTTGGCGGGAGGCTTATGCAGGGGCATTGGGGCGTGTTGTAACCTAGTTTTGGGTCTGATGTGCTTTGGTTTAGCAGTTGTACTACCTTCTGCAGTGGTAAGCAGACTGTTAGACTTGGTACTGATAAGTTGTCATGATTCATGATGGTTTTAGTGGTGTAGATAGTATTATCACCGTCTCATTGGGAGGCGAGTAGCGAGTGCATTGGACTTGTTCTAAGGACGGACTGGAACCATTTGAGAACCTCATTGGAATCCTTTTAGAGGCTTTATTACAAAAACATTAATAGGAGTTCAATATCCGATAGTAAAGCATGAACTAGTTCGGTTGTTTGGATTTAGGTTGAGTATCCATGTTAAGATAGAATTAACTAGTTTTCTCACTTGTTTAAGTCGATTAAACTTTTGTCCATATTAGAATTTCGATTTTTGATTGATATGGTGTTTGATAATACAGGAAATTGATTATTGATCACTGGAGGACATTTATACAACCTGTAATGTGGCGCTGTAAATGGGTTGAACTCCAGATCCGGCAGCTTAATAGGATGGAACGTAAATATACTAGAGAACTCACAAAGTACAATGAATATGAGCTGCAGCAAGTGGAGAAAGTTTATAAGAGAAAGAGAAGAAAAAGAATAGAGGACACAAAGGATATTGGAACTTATATGTCAGAGCATAACTTGTTTTCTTACTATGGTAAAATGAGCTCTCTTATATCCACATCTCTTCATGTGCTGTGATCTTTCAGTTCTAACTTCACTTGTTTTCTTACTATGATAACAAGAAAATTCCTTCTGATGGAATTTTTTCATATAAGGAATGCGAAAAGATAGGTATGAAAGCGTCAGCTGAATCATCTTATTGTTCATTGTTCTTTTGTCAATCTCTTCCATTATAAAATAACTATCAGGATTTTGAAGATCTTTTTCATGATAAAAAATAATAGCAACCTCATGTATTGCAAACTCTTATGCCTCTCAAAATCATTTTATTATGTTGGTACTAAAAATGATTGATGTACTTTATTCACCTGATCTTGTTTATATATTTTTCAGTTCATCCAATTTTTAGGACTTGGAATGTTTTTCTGGATGGGAGGGCTGGTTAGTTTTTTTAATCATAACTGAATATGTCTATTGTGAATCCGGAAGGGACGAAATTTTATATATTCCCTGGCTTTGGGATGTAATGGAGTAAGATAAAATGGCTCATTACACTACCTATGTTTCTCATCTATTGTGAAGTAGTAGATAGTCTTTGCACATCATCCCAGAATTCGATTATAGGCTGTCTATTTATTAACATGGAGTAAAGTACATACAATCGGTCCTACCCAACACAGGCGAGGCTGCTAGAGCGTTCGGTATGTTATTGTTGTTTGCTTCTTGTGTATTGATTTAACTCTAGCACCACTATAGATGTAGATATCCTGCAAAGGCCCACATATTATCATTGCAACTCCATTGCTCAACCCTTAAGATTGTCTGCAAGCCACTATTTTTACTTCTAATCATCCTAGTGACATTCTTTGTATGCTCGATAGCCTAATTTAACTAGAAATTATTGTTAGTAGTTTGTTCTCTTAATCTTGGCAGACAATTACTAATTTGTTCATGGTTATTTCAGCAGGGTATGACTCCGGCGATGAGTTAGAACCAGATGAGAATTTGTTATTTCGCAATGATGAGAATTTGGAGCAAGTAGTTAGCAAGATTTTTGCTTTAATGGGGCATGTTAGCAAGCTGAAGATTAGGCTTGACAAAGTAACGAGTAACATTAATGGAAAGTTCTCTTACGCTGATCCAAAGAGCTTGCTTGTCCCATGTAATGCTTTGACTAGTTCAGCTAGAGATCCAGCTTCTCCTCCAAATAATTCGGACTTGGCAGGAGGATCTTCTCATAATGCATCTCAGCATTTATTCGAGTTTAATATGGGTGATGTGGCTCTGCTGAAAACTGAAATTATGAGTCCTGAGGAGGTAAGTCATCTTCCAGATGTATTTAAAATCTTATCTTGGTGGTACAGAACATGTCCGAAATCCCATTCTTATGTTGGTACTAAATTCCATGTAAATAGATGGCATATGTATCATGTATATTTACTCAAACGTCTTTTGTGATGATTAAAAGTTTCTTCCTAGGATTAATTATCCTGTTTTGTTGTAGGCTAGATTAATAAGAACACAAAGAGTAAAATAATAAACTAGTTTGGCTCAGTTAACGAATTTCAAATGATATTTGAATGTCCTACAGTATCGAAATTATCTTTCTAGCAACATTTATGTAATTTGATACATCATCTTACTTAGAATCTTGTTTGGATACAGTTTGAAGATGGTAAGCTAATATATGATGATAGATTCTATAATGGGATGAATGATTTTGAGGATTTCAATGTTCAACCTGCTAAGAGGCGCCGAACTGCTAGAGAATACCTAGAAATTACTGCACCTTCAGTTTGCAAGGAGCCAGAGATGCTCACCGAGCCAGTTGCAAAGATACGCTCTATTTCTGAGCTCCATGCCTCTAGTAGCAGGAGGAGTCAGAGGGGACATATACCACGACGCTTCTAAGTCATTCAGGCTTCACGGCCTTCCTATGTCGTTCAGGCTTCACGGCCTTCCTATGTCGTTCAGGCTTCACGGCCTTTCTATGTCGTTCAGGCTTTTTTCTTTTATCTGAAGAGTGCGTGAAAGTTACATTCCAATTTGCATAGTGCATTCTTCACTGTTTATTTTGCATCTCAGAGTTACTTCATTTCTTTCAATTTTCGACCTGGCATTATATTTTGCTGGATCTGCAAAATTTGTTGGGTTATTATTGTTTTCAGGATGAGTACTATTTACCAGCAAAATTTATTTGAGTTCAGGCAAATGAATTATTCAGTTTTTCTTTAAAAAAGTTTTGTTTAGAAGTAAATTGATGTTATGAATATTATTTGAGGCGGAATATGTATTTAAGCCCTAAATTAAAAGGTACAGTATAATCTTATCTCAACATCTTATGTTACATTTCTAATATGGGCAATTAATCATGGAACAAAATGATTCAAAAACTAGAACATAAGATATTCACTTTTAGAATAATTCTTTCATTAGACAGTCTCACATATTATTGAGAAACTCCAAATAATCAATACAGCAAAAGAAGCTCCAAATAGTGGGAGAAACATTGCAATGGGGGACGATATGAGCTAATGTCGCCGCACAATTGTCATATGCTTGACAAACAGATGCCAAACTGCACCCCATTCTGTTATTGACCTCAGTTCTTGGCATGCAACCATGAAAACAACCTCCAAGACAAGAAAGAGCATTTCATTTAGAATTGAAAGATGCCAACTATAAACATAGAGAAGTGAAGTTGGCAGAGTGTTTCTTATGCTATCCTAAGCGGAAGAAAGATTATCTTCCAGTAGGTGATAACTTCCAAAGAAGCTTATCTTCTTCCGCTGAACAAGGTTTTTCTCATAGCATTTTTAACAATGCTGAGGCAGAATCTCCTTCAACTCATCCACGCGTCAACTGCCATTGTTCCAGCATGATTACCTCTTTCATATATTGGGGATCACCTTTGCCAATCCCTCAGAGATTGATACAGCAGGCTTTCCTATTCTCGCAAAAATTTCCTTGGTATTTGTTGCGATGGATCAGGCTACTATATCTTGCCAAAGTTCACTTACTTTAATCGAAAGAGCAGATTGGATTCAAATGGATGCGTAAGTCTCCCTTTCGTAAGTCATCAGTCATCAGCACAGTAATGTGAATATTATCATTGGAAATCATAACATAGATATAATATCAGGCTTGAGCTTCAACAAATCCAAATGGATCACTTGTATATATATTCTGCCCCTTCATAATCTGTAACAAGTTACCAAGTTTAATATATATCTCCTCCCACTGGGGATGTCCCTTATCCCCTGAAATAAACTCCCAAACTTGACTATTGATCTCAATGACACTGCAGCCGACCTCCTTCCTGGCGCCCTTCTTTCTCATGAGCCCTTTTATTTCTTCCACATCTCCCCACCTTCTTTCGGTTGCATACAAATTTCTCAACATGATATAGTTACCGTCATTCAAGGGCTCCAGAGCAATTGCCTTGTTGATCACACTCTCGGCTCTAATAACATCCTTACAATATCCACATGCAAAAAGAAAAGAATTCAATATTATACCATTAGCTTCGTAAGGCATACTTTCAATTAACTTTTCCGCGTCCTCCAAGCAACCTGCTCGCCCTAACAGATCGACCAAACAACCATAATGCTGGATTTTGGGAGTAAGTCCTAATTCCTTCATTGCTTTAAACCAACTCTTCCCTTCTTCCACCAGACCTCCATGGTTACAAGCTGATAAGACACCTAACATAGTTATCTCATTTGGTTTAAATCCTCTACTCCTCATCTCAGAGAAGATATTCAACGCCTCTTTAGCAAATCCATTAATTGCCAGACCATTTATCAAAGCATTCCAAGTTGACGTCTCTTTTACCTCTATATCTTCGAAAACTTCTCTTGCCTTCACAATTTTTCCACATTTTGCATACATATCAACGATTGCTGTACAGACATTTGATGACCTATCAAATTTCTTCTTCTTAACATACTGATGGACCCAGTTGCCCAAATCCAAAGCACCCAAATCTGCAATAGCAGGTAGAACACTGAGAACAGTTATATCATCTGGTTCAAACATCGTCGTTCTCTGCAATTCATCGAACAAGCTTAATGCCTCATGGGGCTCGTTATTCTGGGAATAACCTCCAATCATCGCATTCCAAGAAAACAAATTCCTCCGAGGCATAACATCAAACAACAACCTAGCTTCAACCAAATTGCCAACGCCACAGTAACCATCAATCATACTAGTCCACGACACCACATTCTTCTCAGGCATACTACTAAACAAACTACCCGCCAACTCCATTTCCCCTCTCTTAACATAAGCATCAATCATCACATTATATGAGGCCGAATCCTTCTCAATAACCATATCAAAAAGCTCGGTAGCCATACCCAAATCCCCACACCTCAAATAACCTCCAATAAGTGCAGTCCAAGATACAGCATTCCTCTCAGTCATTTCATCGAACACCTTACGAGCAAACTCCACTCTACCAACTTTACCATACATATCAACTAAAGAAGTTGATACATACAAATTCGACCTAAACCCAAATTTCACCACATGATCATGGACCTCTAGACCTTCCCATGTAAGAAAATTCGAGCCACAACATTTAACCAACGTCGAAAACGTGTAATTATCAGGCTTAAACTCCGTGTTTGTGAGTAACCATTTATATAATCCAATGCATTCTGTATATTCTTTGGCATTCATATACGATTTGAGCAATGTGTTGCACAAAAAAGTATCGGATTTTTGGGAGATTTGATTGAATATTAAGCGAGAATGATGAATACCATTTATGGGGACAGAAGAGGAGAATGTGGTGATGAGGGTGGTGATGAGGTTGAGGTTGGTTTCGAGAGAATTTCGAAGCATGAAAGCTTGAAGTTGAAGAAGAGTAGCTCTGGTGTGTTTGTGATATTGAAGGAGGAAGATGCATTTCTTCTCTAGAGGAGACCATAATGCTTGGGAGCTCATTGATATGGATTGGTTGGAAATTTTTATTCCAAGAATATCTTGTTTAAGGAGTAGTAATTTTCAAATTGTTATAGCAAAAATATTCCTCTCTTCAAGTTAATTGTTGATTTATTGATTAGATAGTGAGACTAAATTGTAGTTTATATTTATAATGTTGTAGAGTAAATTGCTAAATTCCAGATAAGCGTCGCACATTCCTCTGGAAAGAAATGCACATTCCGGAAAGCATTGCGACGAATATTGGGCTTCATACTTTATGTGCATTCATACTCAAACACTTATGTGTTATTTTCGAGACCACTCAGCAATAACGTAATTATTTGGATTAAAACGAATCTCGATCACGTATTGCGAACTAGATAGCTCCCCTAAAAATTTCTCTAAAATACACTCTCAAACATCAATTTTTAATTTTTGGAGGTAGCTTTTCATATATATTATTTAGCAGATTCTCTATTATTAATTTCACTATTAAAAAATAATAATGAGATTATAAATTTAGTGGTAAGACGGTAATATGAATAATTTTCTGCATCTCGAATTTATTTTATGTAAGCTGTGTTAATTTTTTTCATTTTGGGTAATTTCAAATTTATATTTTATCTTTTAGGAATCTGATGCACATGATCTTAATTCTCCGTTCACCTCTACTTTTTATATGTCACCTCTTGCAAAATTCTGGAAAAATTTCAGGGATGCTAAATGTTTGCAAGAGTTTCATAAAAAAAAACGATATCGCCATTTGCGCCCCTGCCGCTTGGGCCCTCTCACCAATGGTATAGAACTCTAACGCCAAGACGTACACAACAAAGGAATACATGCTTGCAAGAGTTTCATGGACCTATGGAAGAAAAAACACAATGGACAATGTTAAAGCAATTATCGATAAAGTGTGATATAATTAGCTATGTAGTTTCATGCACCAGAATGAGTGCTCGGAAATGGACACTGGCTTCAACATTGCAAAAATGGAGGAAAGGCCAATTTTAACCAACCCATTTTCAATTCTAATTTGAATGTAAAAGTAAAGGGAGGAATTAGATTCTCCATGAGGTATTTCTTAATTCAATGATTCTCAATAAGCCTTTTAATTTTCGAAGTAATATCTTATTATCTTCTATTATATCATATTATATACTTATCCGTATAATGGAAGATAAATGTGATACAATGAGAGATAATATGATATAATGTGATATAATATGAATAAATGAATCTCATCAGCATAACTCTAAACCTAACCCTCTTTTGCCTTTGTCAGAGTTGACCTTTTTTTTTGAGATTTTGATTTCATGAAAAAATTTGTCTAGTCAATTTAATGTAAGTGAGTGCTCCTCAACATCATTCTCTTTTTCTACAAATTTTGGTTTCAGTAGTAAAAATCAATAGAAGAAGAAGGAGGGGAGAAGTTATTATGGTAAATGGCATGGATAAGCATTGGAAACACTTGGGTGGGATGGTGAGATGAAGAAGATGAAATAAAATAAGTGTTACACATTTCAAGAGTATTTTTTAAATAAGGGATTTGAAAAGTGAGAATTTTCTTGTAAGCTAATTTTTGTATCCTAACTCTAATCTTGATCATTGAATTATTAGTTTTTTATCAAATGATTTATATTAAATTGGACAATTTAGGTAATTGACAATTTTAGTTATAAAAACCTCAAAATTGCATGATCTCAAATTTTATTTCACGCCTTTTTAATTCTTCTTTCTTTTTCCCCTTTTCTCGTGCCTTATTTTACTAATTTTTACCTTTTTGTTACATTTTCATTATGAAAGGTTTTTAGATTCTGTTTAACTTAAAAATTCAAATTTCAAATCATCTAATTTTCTTTTCTATGTATGAGTTGTTTCTAATAAAGATGACAACTAATACGTAATTTATGATTTATGTGATTTTCGTGAGTTTGAATATCTCGTGCTCATGTTAATTTTAAAACACGGTTTCGCGATATCGGATTTGTACGATTCGACATATTGTTCAGATTTTGACATACCATTTGTTTGACAAATTGGTGATTCTTTTATTAGTACCGGTATATCATAGATTTGTTTCAGTAATAGGTATTTACGTGGTAACAAACACATTGACTATTTTCTATGAATTTATCGTTGATAATGTAATATTTTATGATTAATTAGCAAACAAATTTCTTCTTCATAAAATTATTTAATACTAATTTGCTATTTGTACCTTTTTAACATACTATCAAGGCTTATTTCATGTGTAGTTTTATTTCCGAAATACCACGTGTCTTTATTAATATGGTATTGCGAAATACTCCTCGATTTTCCAAATAAATGATCAAATATATCAAACCGGTTTCCATTTTTATCTAACGACATGCATTTAAATACCATTTATAAGTACAGATGGCATGACGCCTTACTAAAATACCATTGTATTTTTGAAACAATGGTATGCACCGATTTAAAAAAAAATTCTTATTAATTTGATTCTATAATGGAAATAGTTTTTTATTAATTGAATATATCATCAAGAATACCATATTTATCTATAAATGGGCGCAGAAGATCATAATCGAAAATATAATAATAATATGGCGTTATTAAGCATAAGAGACTAATCGCTGGGAACTTATGTGTGATTATTGCCTCGAAATACCATTTACGAGTATTGCTATTGCATTTATCGCCAGCATTTCGGAATAATATCATCTTTTAACAATGGTAATGCATCGTGTTTTATTAGTGATATCAACAGACTATATGAGATAATGGAACAAATATAATAAAAACAACATATAGCATTAAATAAATCGATACCCTAGAAAATTTCATAACCATTCAACACATATAAAATTTCCATTCGCTCTTTTTAGCTTTTTATTCTTTAGTTTCTGCCTCTCTACCACGCATTTCATCATCTTTTCATCTCGAAGCCATCTCAAACCTTACGACGGCATATTGTCTCGATGTTTAAGGTGTACTCATCATCTAACGGTATCTAAAAACATGAAAATATGTCAATAACAATTTTATTTATAATGTTTCATGGCATAATTATCAGATACACTACATATGGTATTATATAGAACAAAACCAAATACCATTACACTAATTGAAGGACATTTTAGAATACAAATATTTACGGAGTGATTAGATTTCAAATATGGTGTTCAAACATTAAAAAACTTATATTATTTGTAATTACCGACACTATACCAGCATAAAGTTTGACACATCAAATTAGCTTAAGATTATGGTTTTAAGTAGCATAGCCTAATTCCATCAATAATTTGACAATGGTAATTCAGCTTTACAAGTTACACTTAATTTCATCATATATTAAAGATTTTGAACAACATATCATGAAAAATTAAAAAAACTAACAAAATGCCATCCAAATAACCAGATTGAACACATAATTTCACATATAAAATCACAATATGAGTATGAAATTAAAAAAATAAAATCTTAAACAACGCAGCAACTCAAAATTTCATAAGCTTAACATCAATCAGATACAAAAAATAGATCAATTATGGTATAAATCCCTACGTATTACATATTTTCCAACTTCATCATTGGAATCGTACTATAAGTATGTAAAAAATAAACTTTTCAAAAGTAGTAACTGTAAAATTGTGTTAAAAAATTACCTCCATGTTTTTTTAGTGTTGTTCACCATTTTCATTCCGTTTTTCTATTTGTCATTGTTGGATTATGGTTCCGAGTCAGAAATTGCTTCGAGAGAGGAATTGCATTTTCTCAATTTGAAAATTTTTAAGGAGGATTCGGGGTTTCGTAAAATTTTGATATCAAGCCAAGTTTCGCTTATATTTTAATGACGAGCTGATACGAAAGCCGAAAGATAATTATTTTATGAACGGCATAGACGAGTGATCTATTTAATTTTTTTTCCTTCAAAAATCATGGTAAATTTTACCATGGTACCCTTTGTACGTACCATGCTTACTAATGAGTAAAAAGTCAAGAATATTAGAGGTGAATTTACATGACTATTTTAAAATATTTTTTTGGATACAATGGAGATTTATTTGTTAAGGTGGTAAATCTAGGTTAACTAAGATGAAATATAACTAATACTCCATCCATTTCAAATTAATCGACGCTTTTATCAAGGTTGTTAAGCTGACACAAATTACTTTTTTATTCATTAATCCAAAAATAAATTGATATCATTGAATTCTCGGCTTTTAAAAAATATTTTCATAATATTATTTTCTTGTAATTTTTCATAATGTACATAAAAAGCAATTGATGATTAAAGTTGCCTCAAAATCAGAAAAGCTTAATTAATTTAGAAAAAGGAGGTAATATAATTCACTTACATGGAATTAATTAGGAGTCAGAAAAATGATCTGAAAATTCACAATATGAAATCATTTTAACATATTATCGTAGGTAAACATAAAAAATAAAATCCCATACAAGATAAACTTGAAAATTAACATTCATTTACTTCAATCATACTGAAATTTCAATATGTTCCATTAGTTGTTTGTCTTTTTAATTTATCGATGAAACTATTTTTATTACTTTTTAATTTTCCTTGTTATCCATTAAAATTTATTAGGAAGGAACCTGTTTCACATAAAGACAATTTTGGCATTCAGTTGTTAGGTTACGCTAAATATGGAATATAGAGGTAAAAATGTCAGGACACCTAATAATAAATAATAATAAATTAAGGTCATACATGCCAAGACAGACTTCATGGATCAGAAACATTGCTACATTCAATTTTTCATGACAAAAGACAAGAAACTTTGGCGATTTGTGATGAGGCTGAGATTGGTTTCTCGAGAGAGTTTCAAGCATGAAAAAGCTTTGAAGTTGAAGAAGAGTAGCTCTTGTAAGTTTTTGATATTGAAGGAGGAAGATGCATTTCTTCTCTAGAGGAGACCATAGTTCTTGGGAGCTCATTGAAACGGAGAATTTTGGCAAAATATCATGGTTGTAAAATTTTATTCGAAAAATATTTCGTTTTTGTTTTTTTAGTCTAAATATTCATTTCCAAATTGTTATAACAAAAAATATGAGTTCGACTAAAAGCACACCGAAATAGTAAAAATTTGTTGTCAAATGACTATTTTTGCCCTTAACTGAAACTTCCTCAAATACTATACTTATAAATGTGGGGCTAAAATTTATCAAGCTGGTGCGCTTATAGCAAATTACAAAAAATATTCTTCTCTTCATTAACACTCATTTTTCTCTTCATCTTAATATTCATACTTCTTAATCATGCTAACAATACTAGAATATTTGTGTCATTCCTTGAGAGTCGACTAATACGCAAATAACAACGTAATTATTCAAACTAAAACGCAACTCGATTAGACGGCAATTACCTCGTTCACCATTACATTTTATATGTCATCATCTATTGCAAATTTCGAAAATTGTTAGGGATGTTAAATGCTTGCAAGAGTTTCATGGACCTATTGAAGAAAAAGCACAATGAACAGTGTTGAAGAAATTATGGACAAAGTGTGATATATCTGCTATGTATGTAGTTTCATGCACCAGAATGAGTGCTTGGAAATGGACACTGGCTTCAACACTGCAAAAATGGAGGAAATGCCAATTTTTATACCAACCCATTTTTAATTCTAATTTGAATGTAAATGTAAAGGGAGAAATTAGATTCTCCATGAGGTAATTTTTAATTCGAGGATTTTGAATAAGCCTTATAATATAATAATATCATATTATTTTTCATTATATCATAATGGAAATAAAATTGCCAAAATATAATATGTGCAAGTTATACTTTAGTCCCAGTAAATATTTAGTACAAAAGGTGCAATTTAGTTACTATTAGTTTAAACGGAAAAGTATAGGCCTGGTACACTACACTATTGGGTCAACACAGATTTTCAACACTTAAGATTTATCGGTAACGCTGCACATTGGGCCCTAATATCGGGTGGGGGAAAAACGTGCACTTTAGTCCCACTTTCAGTCAAAATTTTCTCCGTCAAAAAGAGTGCTAAAGGCCATTTCATGGGCCAATTACAAGGACAATTTCATGACTTAAACATTTACCTAATAAATTTAACTTCGCACATATTATCTTATAATTTCATTTTTAACAATTAACCTTAAGTATAAGGGAAGACAAATATGATAAAATGAGAGATTTCTTGTTCCAAAATTAGATTGTATTGAACAAATGAGATACAAAATTATGGGGCATACCCGTATCACACATCTCACTAAACATCAAAAATGCTATGTGAGAAATCTCATTCTATACATACGAGCCAATTGACTTTGGTTCTTGGGATTTTCCTCCAAGTATTGACCCTACTCCTAACACTACTAACAATTTTTCCAACAATATACTCACTATCTATAGACTTCTGCTGGAAAATTCTTTGATTCCTTTCATTCCAAATGTTATAGACAGCACTACTAGTCACCAGCTTCCTCACCTAATTTCGAAAGTTGTTTGTCAACCCATTTTGTAAAATTATTTGCACCTCTTGATCCCACATTCCAGGCAAATGAAAAACTTTCATGTACATCAATAGTCTTCTCCAAATGCAAGCAGAAAAATGACAAGCAAATAACAGATGATTCGCATTTTCGACCTCATCACAGAACACACATTTACTATCCTCCACAACCTCCTAACTACACAGCCTATCTTTGGTCTATATTTTACCATTACACAGTAGCCACAATATAAAACAATACTTTGGAATGCTACCTTTGAACCAAACAAGATTATACCACATAGGTTGTGGCTGTTTTCTTCTAATAGCATTCCAGATTGCAGAAGAGCTGACATTAAGAGCTCCATTCCATAAAACAACATCACAACAATTTGGATTGAGTTCTAGAATGCCTCCTTTACACACACTAAGCATTTCAGAAGTATGTCTTCCTCTAGGCCATCTGATTTTCTTAAGGGCACTGGCCACAGAATCATTAGGATCAATTATAAGCAAGCTAATATCTCTGCTACTCAAATTCTCATTCAAGATCACCAATTTATGCCAATTATCAAAAAGAAAAGAGATATTCTCTCCATTTTCAACTGCATACTGAATAGAAGGTTTGAGAGAAACTCTGAGTTTCAACAATTCTCTCCAAGTCCAGGAATCAGTACTTTTGGGCTGAACTCCCCACACAGATTTGCCTTTCAACCTGAATGTATTGATCCACTTAATCCACATGCCCTCTTTATTTCTACAGATATTCAATAGATGTTAAGACATACAAGTGAGATTCCATTCTGCAATGCTCTTTACACCAAGGTCACCTTCTTTTTTTGGTAGAATGACAGTTTTCCAGCTAATTTTAGATGCACCCTTACCCTCTGACCTGCCCCTCCACAAAAAACTTTTGATAATCTTCTCAATTTGTTTGCACACTACTTTAGGAATGAAAATCGGTTGACACCAATAATTCACAGGGCCAAAGAAAATAGAATGAATGAGAACCAGCCTGCCAGCATAGCTTATATGCTTGGAACTCCACCCTTCAATCTTTCTTCTAATTTTATCTACCAGAGGCCTATAGTCAACAACATTCAAGTGCTTAGTGTTTAAAGGAATCCAAAAGTATCTAACAGGAAGAGCAGCCTTTGGAATGCCAATGAGACCACATAAAGTATCTTCAGGCTGAGTTGAGATGCCTCAAAAAGAGAGGAGCTTTTGTTAAGATTTGGATGCAAACCAGTAACATCCCCAAATAGCTTGAGAACATCCAAAATGGCCTTAAGAGAATTCCTATCTGCAGCACTAACAATACAGAGATCATTAGCAAAACAAATGTTGGTGAGATTAATTTCCTGACATTTTGGATGGAACTTGAAGCCACAAGACTTGTTCTTGATCATCAACTGCATAAGACCATCAAATAACTCCATGATAATAATAAAGAGATAGGGAGATAGTACGTCTCCCTATCTAAGTCCTTCAGAGCTTGAAAAGAAACTATGGTGAGATCCATTAAGATTAATAGAAAACCAAGCCAAGGTAACACATGTTTTAATCCAATCAATAAACTTTGGAGGAAAATTTAGAGTCTGCAAAATCAACCACAAGGAATCCCAATCAACCGAATCATAAGCTTTCATGAAATCTACCTTCAACATATATCTAGGCTGCCCTGACTGTTTCTAATACCCATCCATTAATTCATGTATTAACAAAATACCATCAGAGATTTTCCTTCCAGGGACATATGCAGTTTGGTGCACTCCTACAATCTTGTGCAACATTTTCTTTAGTCTGTGCACAATAACTGAAGAAATACCCTTGTATATAACATTACAACAAGATATTGGTCTGAAATCTTTCATACTATACGGCTATTTCACTTTAGTAATGAGAGTAAGGGCAGTGTAGTTGACAAACCTAGGCAAATGGCATGTAGCAAAAAACTGCATAATAGCAGTAACAACAGACTCTTTTGTAATGCTCCAAGAATCTTTGTAGAATTCAAGAGAAACCCCATTAGGACTAGGTGCAGTGCCACTTTTCATGTTTAAGAAGACCTCTTCAATTTCACTAGCAGTGACAGGTTTTTGCAACTCCCTGAAATCACTAGAATCCACTCTTCTACATACAACAACTTCAATAATAGCCTTCTTATTACTAGTAGTGCTCTACCTAGTGAACAAATTTTCAATGAATTTGATTGCAACCTGTTTCACACCTTCATAAGAAATGATGAGTTCATCCTGCTCATTATGTATTTGTGTAATCAAATTTTTGCTTTGATTCACCTTCATAGCAGAGTGAAACAGTTTAGTGTTTTCATCACCATCCTTATACCAAGCCATTCTAGCCTTCTTCTTGTAGAAATCGCATTCATCATTACATAGCACATTGTACTCTTTGCCAATCACCTTGGCTCTGCTAAGAATGTCTCCACTTATATTACCACTTAAGATTTGATGTTGCACTTCTTCAAATTAATGCTACATTTCAACCACTCTAACACTAATATTGGAGAAAGCAACCTTGTTCAATTCCTTGAGCTTGGATCTGACCTTCTTGAAATAATGTTGTAGCTTGTGAAACTCATGCCCATCAACCTCTTCGCCCCACACACCAGCAACAATGTTCTGAAAAGATTCATGAAAAGACAGGAAGTGATGATATTTAAATGGCTTCGGATCACTTGGAACATCACAGTGTAGAGACATATCAAGAGGACAATGATCAGATTCTTGTGCAATTGGAACATTCACTCTACATCCAACCGCCTGATGCAGCCATTCCATATTACATAATACTCTATCAAGCATCCGAACCATGCCATTTTCCTCCCAATTTCTGCTCCAAGAAAAAGCACACCCAGTATGAGGTAACTCCATGATACTATTCATAATACAATCATTAAACTCCTTCATACCCATAGCATCACGCACACCTCCACCAACAGACTTGGTAACATTTCTCACAATATTAAAATCACCCCCAATTATCCATGTATACCCCTCAACTTTGCTTACAACCTCAGATAGTGATGACCATAAACCCCTTCTATCCACAGGAGTGCATTTTCCATACATAGCAGAAAGAAAGAAATCCAACTTACTATGCACCAGCATCTTGACATGCACCAAAATATGCTGAGAATCTTTACTGACAATTTTTACATCAACTTTATCAGGATTCAAGCTCACCATAATGCGACCAACACAATTGGGAACAAAATTATGTACAAAAATCCAATTTGGAAAAATTATACTACTAGTTTTATCAACACTATCAGTACGAAGCTTATTTTCTAACAAACAGAAAATATAAAAATTTTTACTAACTTTTCTAATTTTATATTGCTTACGAGGCAGTTAATCCCCCTAATATTCTAGAATGAAATCGTCATTTCAGATATGCTGAAGGTTTCCTGACCCTAGCAGTTTGACTGAGCTTATTCACCTCCACTTGTCTATTCCCTTCTTCCATTTCTCTTAAGCATTTTTAGTGATAACTTTAGAGGGTTGGAAGGGGCTAGAGACATCCGTGATGACAATACCATCCGTCTGCACCAGAGTAATCAATATGCACAATCTTTTGATTATGCATTACTCCACCCTCATACTGCTTGGATGAAGTGCCAGGATTATTCAAGCCACCAATCCCAATCCTAGCATCACAAGTTTGTAAGGGGCTTAGAGCAGTCTTAGCATATTCGCTTTACAAAAGGCTGATTTGGTACATGAGAAACTGCTGGAGGCGCATCTCCATGGAAGCATCTATGCCCAAACACCTTACAGTGAGTGCACTTCGGAGGAATCCATTTATAAACAACTTTCTGCTGAAATTCATTCCCATGCTCATCCATGACATCAATTTCTTCATAAACCCTAGCATATGCATGCCCTCAAGGGCTGACGTGGCACTAAGCCTCAATCATTTGGTCCCTTTCAGCATCAGATTTGAACAAGAAGGAGGGGACTAGGGGAGTGGTTGTTTGGTGGTACTGGTGGGGAGGGCGCTGGAATTAATGGGGGGTGGGGTGGTCAGATAAAGAAGACGAAGTAAAATAAATGTTCAAGATTTCAAGAGTATTTTTCAAACAAGGGGTTTGAAAAGTGGTATGCAAGCTAAAAATTCATAAACGTAAATATGCTTCAAATAAAGATGGCCAACGTGCTATGATTTGCTAAATTTCTCCACTAATAATAAGATAGTGAAGTTGAACATTTAAAACTCATAAAGAGAATACCTTTGAGGTGAATTTAGATGTGTTTGTTTTAAATATTTTTTGGATACTACGGAGTATTTTATTCGTTGAGGTATAAAATGAAATATATATAACTAATATAATTCACTTACATTATGAATTAATTTGGAGTTAGTGAAAACAAGGTAAATCTAGATCGATAAATCAATTCAATGTGAATCATTTAACCTCGATTATCCTAGATAAACATAATTAAAAAATAGAATCCCATATAAGGTGAACTTTAAATTTAACTTAATTTACTACAATCTATGTCTGAAAGTTCAATTTGTTCCATTAGTTGTTTGTCTTTTTAATTTATCCAATAAACTTAAAATATACTTTAGTGTCGGTTAAATGATGGTTTAAAATAAATTATATTATTTTCCGTGACGTAAGTTAGTGTCGTAAAAATAAATTAAATTATCTTTTCATGTCAAGATTAAGGCCGGGTTTAAAATAAATGAAAAAGATATTAAAAAAATCAAGTATGGATCTATATGCCGTATCGCGTCGAAGTACCCGAACGAAACGGGTCAAGTCGCTATGTTTGGGAGTCGGGTATACCGTCAGTATTTGCATTTATTGTCGCTAAATTCGGCTTCAATCATTTACTGAATGCACTCTACGATACTTAGCATAAAGTCGAGCGCCGGTATCGGGCCGCATTTCTTTTGTTTTCTAGTAGTGTTGTTAGATAATCACCAATAGCTAGTTTTTCAAAAAATTAAAAACACCCTTCCACATCATAATATTCATATCTCATTTATCAAATATCTTCAAAAATCATTACATCCTACAATAGCTAATTTTTTAAAGAATATTTCACTTTTCTATTTCATCCACATCACTAACATATACCCCACCATACTATTCATTTTTAAAGAAGAAGAGAACTGCATAATTATCACAATAAATTCTCAAATGACTGCTACTGTCGACAATTCCAAGTCTTTAGATAAAGTTCCAACCACCTAAACTTCAGTGGAATTGTTGCCTCAAAGACGCAACGACTGCATTTCATAAATGAAGAGTAACAACCGATCAAGCTTCCACTTTTCGATAATATGCCCTCCAGCCTAATAAAAACATGAGCCAAACGTGGATTTCTCGAGTCCAAGCATCCGCCTGTAGAAGTTCAATCTCAATAACCAATCACCTCGAGGTTAATATCCGACCTTTATAAGTAAAGATGTAGTTCTTAGTACCTTCTAAATACCTAAGCGATCTTTCTTTGGCAGCCTTTGAAATGTCCATTCCGATTACTTGACATTGACCAAGCATACCAACTACAAAGTTCTATATCCGGGTCGAGTACACGATGAAAGATACATCATCCCAACTAATCGAATTTATGGGAATATCTTTCATTACTTCGTTCCAAATTATTTAAAGACTGAACAAACTAAGCAAACTTGTCCCTCTCAATCAACAATTCCATGAAGAAAGCACTTCTTTTTCATTCTAACCTCTAAACTTTATCATGTAAGCTTTTTCGCGGATAAAACCTAATATTCCTCGGGGACCGCCATGAATATTTCAATGCCAATCACATATGACGCTTCTCACCCACACTACTAAAGTTATTGGGAGAAATTTTTACATCATGTAATAATCCATCAATATTAAGAAGCAGTTAGAATGTCATCAACATATGCGGACAAAGTAATAAACTTATCTCACTCTACCCTCATGAAGATACACCTACTAAATCGGTGTTTTCCTGGGAAGCCATTTATAGAATGATATTTTTAAACTTAGACAATGTTCGGAAGCTTGCTTTAGTCCATATATCGACTTCTTTAGCTTACACACCAACGCTTCTTGCCCAAATAAACTTCGACACGAAAGCCACTAATGCCAAAAATTCTTAAAGAATCCTTCTTAGAAACCGGGGAGTATGTTTCTTTGTAGTCAACACCTTCCTTCTCGAGTCAAACTCCTTTAGCAACAAGTCCTGCCTTTGAAAGTTATAATATTGCCTTTAGATTCTTGTTTTGATTCAAGATCCATTTACAACCGACTATTTCAACCTTCAGCAACTCCAACTAAGTCTCGCACTTTGTTGTCATCCATTCATTTCAACTCATCTTTCATAAAGATTAACCATTTTTCTCAATTGTTACATTCCATGGCTTCACGGAAAGAAACCCATTCTATCAACGCCAAGTCACATTCATGTTCAAGTGAATAAACCACATAATCATAAGAAATTGCCGGTATTTTCTGCCTTGGAAGACTTTCTTGACGCTATTTCTTTTGGTTCATTTCTGACACTTGCTCATTAGTGACTTTACTGATAGTATTTTATCAATAGTTCTGTCACAAGGTCACCCATTTTCGAGGATACATCTTTGGATTTGGCAAACACCAGACGTGCTAGCCTCCCACTTGCTTCTCGTTAAACTCACTGGTGGTTCCCTACTTCCACCGACATACGACCATTCTCAATAAAACCGCACATTACCAGCTTCCCAACTATCCTCAGACACCACGGTTACGACAATAATATAAAAAAATTCTTTGACTTTTCTGCATACCTATAAAATTGCTGATATGGTTCTTGAATCGAGCTTCTTTTTATGTTGATTATAAGGACTTTTTTTGCATACCCGGCTAAACCCCAAACACACGATACGCGAAATTAGGTTTCCTATTTGTCCACAATTCATAAGGAGTTTTGTCAATAGCCTTTCTTCTAACCCCGTTAAGAAAATACACAACGCCTTTTAATAAATATGTCCACAAAGATAAAGGTATGGCTACTATTACACTATCAAAAGCCGCATTTGCTGTCAAGGAAATTCCCCCACGCTAACATTTGCGTCGATGGCGTCAAGTCAAGGCCATGCAATCAAACCCAAGATACAGACATCGTGGGGTCTGCAGATTTTGTAAATTAAACTTTTTTGGGATTAAAAAATATTTATAAAAAATCATCATGCTGAAAGTTAGAGTCGGGTATTATTTTAGTGGTAATTCTCTTTAAAAAAGTAATAATAAAATAAATAAAATGTAAAGAGTTGCTGCACTCGCTTAAAAATTAAATGCAAAATTAATTATAATAAAATACGACTCCGACGCCAACCCGACGCGAACCTCGACGCTTATTTATTTTCCATTATATATTCAAAATACCGGCATTTACCGCCTCCCCTCCTTTTTTTTTCGGTTTCCACAAAGCTCCTCCGCCCCCACCTTTCCCTCAAGCCCGCCGATGCTCTCTCGGCCCGCCCGCCTCCTCCACACTTTCCGCCTATTTCAAAGGTTGGGTTTTTTCAATTATCTTATCAATCAGCTCTTTAAATCGATACGTGATCAACGTGTTTAAATTATTGTTAGTTAGTTTAATTTTTTTATTTCGAATGGATTTCTGTTTTAATTAGTTATTTCGAATTATTGTAAATTAATTTTATTTTTTTTAATTAATAATTATTACCTTATTATTATTGTTGCTAAATTAGTGTTTATAATGTGATATTATCGAATGTGATTGAATTGAGTTTGAATTGTTAATTAGTTTGAATGTTATCATAATTAGTTTGAAATTGCTATTGAAGCTCAATTGAATTGGCACACAGATTATTGCGGTTGCTAATTAGCTCTGATTACGCGATTGTTATTTTTAATTGAATTGAATTGCTGTGATTAATTGTGATTAGTTGTCGTTAGTTGTGATTAGCTTGATATAGATTAGTTGAACGTGATTAATAATGTGATTATTTGTTGCTGATACTGAATGTGATTGGGCAATAAAGCAATAATGACATTGAACGCCATTAATCGAATGCGGATTAGTTGCGATTAGTTTGGATTAATTGTTGTATTGTTGGTTGTTATTGTTAATTGAATTGAATTGCGGATTGCCAAGTGATTGTTAATTAGTTTGGATTCGTTCGAAATATGTTTGAAACGCGATTGAGTAGTTTTACTCTTAGTTTGATATCAAATGCGGATTGTTAGTTTCGATTAGTCATGATTGTTAGTTTTGTATTAGTCAGGATTGCTAGTTTGGATTACTTTGAATCAAGCAGCGACAATTGCGGATTAGTCGACATAGATTAGCTGAATTTTGGATTAACAACGTGATTAGTCAAGCAAGTGATTAGTTGAACGTGATTAATCATAATGCCGCTTGAACGTGATTACTGAACGTGATGAATCAATGCATTAGTCAGGATTAGTCATATTAGTCATGATTAGTTCGAATTAATTGTCAGGTCGCCAAGTTTACGTTAATCAATCGAATCTGGCTATCAAGCGATCAAGTAATTAGCTCTGGATTGTTAATTAGTTCGGATTAGTTTGGAAATTAGTTTGAAATCGTTTTATCATAGTTGTGATTGTTAGTTCTGATATCAAACGCATCAAGTTTAGTTCGATTAGTCAGTGATCTAGTTCGATTAGTTTGGATTAGATCAATCAAGTTAGTTAATCGCATCAATTCGTTAATTAGTTTCATGTTTTGCTGCGCATTTACTCGTGTGGTAGTCTGTAGCGATGTGGACGATAAAGGTAAATGTAAGGTCATGAGAACCGCACCCCCCCCCACCCCAAGAGAGGAAACCCGCGCATACGTGACCACGACGACCGACGACTCCACTACGCATATGACAGCAGATTCCCCGGCTACCCACGATCTCGCATGAAAGTGTTAAGTAGCTGGTCACATGCCAAGAGCTCACGGGGGGCGGGGGGCTCGAAAGGGCTGGGTCATGTCCGCATAACCCCTATCTTCGCTCTCGACGCGCGAGTGAGGGATTTGATGACGATGGTGAGAGGACGACAAGCCACCTCCTCGACACCGATGTTGATGCATTTACGGCATCGCGAGGAAGTCGGGTACTGGTAGCTCTGGCAGGATGACCTATATTTCTACGTACGGGACCTTCCCGCCTCGCTGGAGCTTGTCGGTAGTTGACGCATCAAGTTCGCCTCGATCACAAATCTGTGTAAAGCTCAAGCTAATATATTTTTAGTTGATTGTGAAATTTATTTATGTTTTATTCATGTTATCTTATTTTTGTTTTTTATTGTCGATTGTGGAAAGGGGGGGTGACTCTAGATTTTGGAGCCAAGTAGATACATTGTACTGATATTCATTCTCGCCGAACTATATCCGCAAGAAGCTATTGCGAAAATATGTGAGTCATTCTTGGTAAGTACCTATTTAGTTTGTTTGTCAAATGAATTTGTTAAGGTGTTAATTAAATTTGTACTAATCTTTTCTATATTTTTTTTTATCGTACAAGTTTGAGAAACGGCTAGGAGCCGGGCAGTCGGCTAGCCTATTCCATTCTCGGTAACGCAAGGTTTAAAACCCGATTTACCAAGGCGGCGCGGCTGCGATCAAGGCGGCACCTGACAGTGACCCTACTCGGTTGTTGGAGAGTCAGGGCCGAGATAGTGTTTCCCACAAGAAATGAGGAAAGCATCTAATCATCGGACGACTCTGGTAAGAGAATAATGAAAGCACAATGGGACCCACTTTGAGCTCGAGTGCCTACTGTAGGTCGATGTCCTCCCATCACAATGGGAGTGGGTGGACGCACGAGGTATCAACTTTTTTATTTAATGTCAAGTATTCAATATTTTGTAGAAATTCTAAATGATGTTTTTATTTTTATTTTTGTTTTAAGAAGAAATATCAGAAAGATCTCGGCCACAGGTTTCTTTATGAAACCAACTTCAAGGGATGACAAAGTTTATATTCCTGCAGTTAAACCCTCAGCGATTCCAAGAAAGGGGCCAAAGCTGTGGTAAAATGGCTTATTTTACCGCTTTAAAATTTAAGCTTTGTTTGTGAGTTTATTTATTGACACACGCTTTAATATCAGAGGACTACAAAGAGGTTACGCCGCCAAAGACGGGGCCCGACTTCTTTGATTTGCATGGGATCTGTCAAGCTTCTACTTGGCGGCGCGGGGAGTAGCCTCCCCTCAATGGGGCGCGGGCTCGCGAAAGTGGAGGGAGAGCTTCTGGGATCGCACTACATCGAGGCCGCGGCATTGGCCGCCACAGAAGAAGACCACCGCCACCACTAATACACCGCTCCTGTCGAAACACTACGCTGCAAAGACTGACCTAGCATGTAATGGATTTGAATCAGACGGCGTGATGCTTATCAACGCTGCTGGGTGCAAATGCCCCAACAAACCAGGTACGCTTCTTACCTTCGAGCCCCTCGGGTTACCAAGCTCTACACCGGAGCCGCGTGGAAGCTGAATCGCCTACAGCAAAGACTACATCGACCGGGTTTGCCGGGTCCAGATGGAGAGGGCTTGTGGCATTCCAACACCACCTCGCACGCAATCGGGCATCTCAAATTTCGCCTCGTGAGGAGGCTCCCACGTTGTTGCCTAACACCTTTCCCTGTGACCCGCAGATTCTCCCTGTGCCCCGCAGACCCTCCCCATAACGCATAATTACTAGCTTTTCACTAGTTGATATTTTTATTGTTACATTGATACATAATTTGTTTTATTGTTACTTTGGTACATTGATATAGTTTTATTGTTTGGCTTTCGTTTTTAAAGATAGTTGATATTTTTATTGATAGTTGATACTTTGGTACATTGATAGTTTATATTTTTATTGGTACATTGATACTTTGATTGTTTTATTATTTAAAGATGTTTTAAGTCAGGATTACGTAAATATATCAGGTGTTTGTAATGTGCTTGATTATGTATCTCGGGTCATGTTGTGTCGTTGTCAATTGCTCAGATTTGGTGCGCCAGGTCAAGGCCAAAAGCCGATTTTTTTCTGCAATGGCTGCATAATAATGGATGGCTGCCCGACGCCAACCCGCTTAAGTTTATGAAGCGTATAGTTAATAATGGCGCCGGGGTTGGCGTCTTCGGCTTCATATTCTCCATGTTGGAGTCGGGTCAAGCCGGGATTCACAGGGTTTCCACATATTGAAGTCGGTCTGGCCTAATGTTGGCCTAAATTTCCAAAACGTGATCCATCTCGATATTAAGCCTTTATGGCTTATTTACATCCATCGCATATAGCTGTATTTGCTGGGGTCGCATCAATATCACTGGTCACTCTCAATTAACATACCATTCCACCTGGCCTCGAAATTGGCAAATCGGTCCCGACGCCAAAATGGCCGCAAAATTAAACTCAGAGGGGTATTTTAGTCAAATAGTAACTTTTATGAAATGATAATTTTGCCCCTCGAATGAAACTTTCTAACTACTACACTCAGAATGTAGGGGGCAAAATAGTCATTTTCAATACCACGCACAGAGCAATACCAAGGTGATTTCATCAAAAATACCTCAATGAGTTTCAGGTTTTAACGGCCGCTTTGACGCCCGACCAAATGTGCCAATTGTCGAAGTTGGGCATGGAACGGAACATGTTAATAATCGAGCGACGGAATGGAAACCCAGTGAAAGTTCAGTTGACGGTTAAGGCCTTTTATATTTGAATAACGGTAATGTGAATGACGGAGTACAAGATTGATTTACTTCAGACTACTCATCAAGAACACTACATTAACTAATGTTGAAGAGATATGTAATGGTTTGTGTTTGTGAACATCGTGTTATTTAATAAATTACGTATAAACACATTAAATCTAATATAATTTATCCACACCGGACGTATAACAACGTACAATCGAATGTTATCATGTTCAACGTATATCATATTATCGATTTACTTCATTTCTCATTACATAGAACACACAAATAGCAACTAATTTGTATTGTATCTAATCATTGGAACTTTAAATCATCTTTATGTAGTCAATGTATATAATTATAATGTAAAATAGAATACTCATTGACAAATATACGTAGATTTAAGTGCAGAATGGGTATTTAAGGCCGTTCTAACCCCGACGCTAATGTGATATGTTTATTTATAATTCAATAATAACGGACTGACGCCTCAACCCGACTCTAACCCTTAATTCCATGTTCAAGATATAAGTTAAATGTGATCGTGAAATAGAAAACCCTTCATCCCACTTTCCTATTCCTGAACTAAATACGCTATTTCTTTCCAATTTCGACATCCAAAAGGTAATATTAGCGGTTCAACTTATTTTTTTCCGACTAAATACGCTACATTGTTGTTTTAATTGTTATTCCTTTACTTAATTAGTTGTTAATACACGAGTAGTAATGTGAGTACATGTAATGGGTATAAAAATTTAATTTTAGGTAAAATGCTCCGAGGACCTGCTTCGATGTATATACAAATCGTTATCGACGATGGACAATTGAAAATTCATATTTGTTAAATTTATAAAGCTATGGATGTTGCCGAAACTATTATTCAAAAATGGTTTCATGATGCATGTCCGTATGTGAGGCCTAAATACATTATTGCATAAGAGGGATTGATAAGCTGAAGTTCCATTTGATTTCTAATGGGTTTGTCTAATGATTACTACACTCAGCGCATCACGCGAGAATATTGCTGAACATGTTCATGATGAACAAGTGGGGACGCCTTATGCTCCTCAAAATGATGTTTATGATGAACAAGTGTGATCGCCTTATGCTCCTCAAAACAATCTTACGACGGGCATTTAATAAGCGAGATCGAAATCGCATATGCACATGAAGTCGATGGTCTAAACTTACGCGACGGTGAAATTCGCGGTACTCTACCGAACAACAAAGTGGTGTATTAGAGAAAGATCCAAATCCAGAGAGAGAGCGCATTTTACTTAATTATTGTGAGGCTACAAACCAACCAAGTATCGGACGGTCGCGACCAATTCACTAAGTTGTATCCTCGACGACTGAATTGGTTGTACTTAAAGTCGCAGTCGCAAATATCGCAAAGGATTATTTCCAACGTTGGATTTCTTAATCGCTTAATTACCCTACCCATCGAGAGAACATAAAGAATGATTTCTACGAGGCAAAAAAGATTACACCTTCCTGCTCCTCCCGATAGGTGTCCGGGTTTATGATGAATAGTTCGAGGAAAGAAAAAGAGGGACAACGTGAAGCTCTAAAAGCCGAGGAAGGTTTTCATATACTTGGCCTTCTGCTTATTAACGGTTGTATACGTCGAAAAGAAAGACACCACGCATACGATATGGCACCATCGGTCCAAACAGATGATGGATGGATGACGCATCCGAGGGATGGCGCAGCGTGGAAGCACTTTGATGTATCATATCCAGAATTTTCATCGGAGCCGAGAAATGTTCAGATTGTCAGGCTCGATGGTTTCAAATTTTTCGAAAGTTCGACGCCAATACTTTCTTGGCCACGATCATCTCTGCGGTGTATAATTTACCACCGGATTGTGCATGAAGGAGCTATACTTGTTCTTATCCCTAATTTATACCCTAGCCAAATAATCCCGATAAATATTGACGCTTTCCTGCACTTTGATTGACGAAATTGAGGTTTCTAAGAATACCGTATCGGTATTACTTCCGATGACTCCCAATGGACATAATTTCAACATGAGAGTTTCTTTTGATGTGGACGATTAGCTTATTTTCTCATATTGGGGATAAAGTTATCCGGATGGAGCACGCAGGTAAGTTAAAGATGTCCATACTGCATTTTGAATACTAAGTCTTTTCGTCATTAATAGGTCGGCTATCAAGTTGGTTTCGATTGTCATCAGCTTCTTCCTACCGCCGCCACGGTTTAGAAGTGGAGACATGCATTTTTGAGAAATCAAACGTGTCATACACAGCAACAAGAGCGACTTGATGGCAATGAATTATATCGACAAGTTACTTTGTTGGGGACTCATGTCTCGGGGAAAAAATAAACAAAAGAGAACATGCGACACCGAGGTATATCGAGCACAACCGTCCAAGAAGAGTATATATTCCCGGGAGTTGAGTTATCGGGTCGATTTAACAAAATAAGACACAATATCGACTTCATGCAATACGTAGAAAAAAAAAAAATGTCAAAATGCATTACATTAATGGTAACGATGTCAGTAGGAAAACCAAGACAACCGGGCAAGTGATCGCACGCGCGACTATCATTGTAATCCGATACTTACATGGCATATAGTAGGCGGGAAAGAGGGTGAAACCAAGAGAGACTTATACTTTAAACCACCTGAGCAAAAAGCATTTCGAAACGGGTTGTCCTTCCGCTTTTACGCTATCCGATGGATATGCTTCAAACATTGCCGACGCTAGCAGTGGAACGTGAACTTTAATGGGCCGAAAAGCTCGCCTATTACTTATACTATCACAGAAATTACTCAGAGGAACCGCCACGCTCGTAATTTTATGACATATGGGAAACCATTATGCTGGTGCTTTTTCTTTCATGATATTTCAAAGAATAAGCTCGGGCGTAACATCAAGCTGAGATAATTGGCAAGCATGGAGCAGGTTATTTCCACCGCATTTTTCTCGAATACGCACGGAGCACCTACCAATACATTCGCTATACGAAGCTTTTCATGGAGGTCCCGCAATATAGACGGATGTACCCTCGAGTCGCGTAGTGTTTTCACTTTTATTTCAATTTTATAATATGTAATAACCTGTTATAAAAAAAAAATTTAAATTTTTCGGTCGGCGCGACCTGGATAGTAAAAATAATCTCTCGGCGATAATTTTATTTCTTAAATTTTTTTAGCCGAATTTCATTTATAATTTAGTAAGTAGTTTTTGCCATGGAATATTTTATCTTTCGAATCGGGTTCGTGGAGATTTAAGTACGATGTCGAGAATAAACCCAAACCTCTAACTAGACTCGAGTTTTTTAAATATCTATCAACACTTTATCTTCCACATCATCATAATCAAGTTCATCTTCTTCCTTTCTTCTCTCCTAATAAGATACTACCCCTCCCCTTAAAAAAATTTCATTTTCCATTTCTTTGTCGCCAAACTCAAGAGATCGGTCAGAGAATATCTTTCTCCCATCATTCTCTTCGGAAAGGCGTAAGAAATTTCAAGTCTTTCGAGATAGTTTTTGGTTTTGACATAGTCGACTTTTAGTTGACTTTTCCATAATTCAATTTTGCTTACTTAATCTTAGTTGGTTACGGGTTCCGACGTATATAAGCGACACCAAGGACAGAGGTCGCTTCGAGTGACGCACAATGGGTTGACTTTTAGCTGCTGACTTTTTGGGCTGATATTTTTTCTAAGACTTTAAATGTGTGGTGAGGTTATATCAATCTTATTATGTTTTGTCACAGGTTAAATTGATGATTTAAAATCGACAGCGGAGTTTAATACAAAAAAGCTGCACCTAAGTCGAAAGTTATAATTGATATTTTGAGTATAGATTGTTAATTTATGACTACTGACAATCAGAATGACTTGTGTCGTATTTTGTAATGGTAGTGTCGATAAGACGGAATTTAGCTGGGAATCGACACATGTCCAAAATGGATTATAATTCGATGAAGCCATCCGCCATGTTAGACCGCTTGTAGATAGTTTCCTAAGAGTTGGTTATGTATCTTCTAGAACTAGCCGGTATAGTAGTAGGCCTTGATTATACTTTTCGTGTCATTAGCGCTGACAAGGAAAGGCGAAGCATTGATTGTCTTTTCGCCAAGTGCTCATGTACTACAGAAAGTAGTACTTTATCTCACGAAGCTAAGTTACTAATGTATTTATTTTTAAATTGTAGAACATGTTATTGTGATATGATTATGTGAGAAACGATATACATGCTATTATGATGATTATGGTAACGATATGCTACGTTATCGTTATGATTACGTGAGAACGCACATACATGTAATCATATGATTACGTGATTATATTCCCCGGCGCTGAAGATTGCTTGAGGTAAGTAATAGCTTGAACTCCCAACTTATATTTCTCGATTTTCAATACTGGTTTCAAGACTTATAATTTCACAGGCCTTTACGCACTTATGATGCATGGCCTTTGCTCTAAGCGCATCGTATTTGACTTATGGATCGCGACGCTTAGCCGCTTGGATATTTTTCATAGTTGGTTATCGAGAGTGTGATGGTTGTGAGTTATGTATGACTCAGCATCGATTCGACCCATGTCGGGATGATTGTGGTTGCTTAATTCTCCTTCCTCGCAGATACGCGATTTATATCGGGCTCCTTATACTTCAAGTGTATAAGAATGGTGCCTTATACTTAAGAAAGCAGCGTGTGCCTTGTACCTAAGTGTATGAACATGATGCCTTATACTTACAGAGAAGTGCCTTATACTTTGTGTATAAGCGTTTCGCCTTATATCAAGCGGTATGTCATGAAGAACATTAGTCCATTCCCCAGTAGACGGATTGAAAGCATACGCGTATTGAGGTCGTGTATACTCGCGATACGAGAGATAAGAGGTTTGACGACTAGAGTTTTAAATATCACAGTCTCTTGATTTCTTTCTAGAATCAAGGCAGGTTTCGCTTTCTAAACTTTCTATTATATCTTCATGTATTAAGGCCCGAGATTTCCTCAAAGTGAATCACGTCACGACCTTTTAGGTAGTCCCGATATATGTATTATTTCATTCATATTTCACTATTATATTATCGATTGACTGCCCGACGGTAAGTCTACCTTAATGCAGCGCTTTCACTAAGCTTTTGCGGTTGCACTCCCTTTTCGCATTGGGCGCATTTCATTTCAGGCCAGTCGATACGCGGCAATGAGCCAAGAGGTCGTTTGAGAGTTTTGTTCAATGGCTAAAGCATCGGGTGGCAGAGGATCCTCAATACCGATTTTGATGTGTCATTAACCTGCTTTTGATTGTTGTAGTTTCCTTTGAAACTTCCTTAAATTTCATTTAAATATTATTTCAGATTCGAAAGTAACTTACTCTCTTTGTAGCCTCCGCCGGTATTATTTATTTTGGGATACGGTGTATATATTTATGGTCAGTCAAGCTTCGATATCACCGAATGATTATAAATTTTAAAACTGCTTGATTTGGGAAACTTAATCAGGATCACATTTTTGGATGAAACTAATTGTGTTTTAAACCGAGTCGCCCATCGGTTCGCGACTCGTGTTTCGGATTTCGATGACTCTCAATTGTATGCCGACTGCTGGTCGTTGACAATATGTTATATGTCAATCATTTAACTAATATATATTACAAATATTTGTAGCTTTTAGAGGGTCAAGAAAATGGGCGGTATAAAAAGGCACGTTGGCTGGCGGTCAATATGAGTATATTTCGTCAAAGAGGTTTCGAAATTCTATTCCATGTACTTCGAGAAGGAATGTAAACCAACTTAAATCGGCTTTCTGTGAGGCACCCATGTACTAAATCAACCGGAAGACCCAACACGCTTCTTGCCGTTGTTTCGCGACATTCCGACGTGGCACATTTAAGTGTGAAACATAGATACTGGGGATGAAATTTAAGAATACACCACGTACCATGCGTATATTCTTTTCGCAACACACCCGAAGTAATTTAAATCTGGCCATTGCATACTTATATACGAGTTAACTAAACAAATAACGTTTCCTCCTGTGTACTACCATGAATACCTTGACGAAGTTGGATCCCGAAGTCGACGCGGGCGGAACAAAGAAATCGAGACGCACCAACAATTTTGTGAATGGTTTCCGCAAGCCAGTAGATGATACGACACCAAAAATGCTTCTCCTCTATACAATTTCACTAGGCCCCGCCCGTAAAATCAAAAGGTGCCAAAGCTACTACATCAACGTGGTACTACTTTGACATCGACAGACGATGGTAATAGAACCACTCACAAATAGCCAGGAGTTTGTGTCAAAGGTTCCTCGGCGACGGAGGCGAAGACAAATTGCTAACTACTATGACGCTGACAGAGATTCGGGGAGTCGACATACCGCTACACTCCACGACAAAGTTAAAGTTCTCAAGTGTTTCGGGTTTGGATACCAAAGCAAGCTGTGCTGTGCATCCGAAGAACGGGATGGCCCAAATCAAACACACAACCAGAGGTTTTAAAGACGATCCGCTTATTCTAAAGATCAAGAAAAATAAGTATACTATCTTCTCGCATGCCCTTCAAACTGCATATAAAGCATGCATTCGCTCTGATAGCTAGTGTACGAGGTGCTCGGAAATGGTCGAAGTGATTGAACAGAGGAATGCTAGAAGCCGCAGCTGATTGGACCTTACATGCTAATGTAGATTTGTGCGCTTTGAATACCGAAGACATGTCTTTCAAGAAAGAAATGGACAACCTCCGCCTCGCTTCAGATCAAACCGACGAGCGTCGGGACATAAAGATTACAGGGGCTGCTATTGGCTGGAGCAGAGCAAGATGTTGCGGGAAATAGCGATAGCTCGACTCGTATCACGGGCCGACTACCCCGCCGAGACGCATTTAATTCTGAGCGTAACTATTTCTCGAAAGAACAAACGAAGAAAAACGAAAGCATCATCGAATGAAGATTGGGGATTAAAATGTTTTAATTTACAACTTTTTATGTAATAATTCGGGATAATTATGTATTAAACTACGATTGAAAATGCAAATTTATATTGTTGTATTTTGTGTTTGTTGTGCACGATATCGAAGCTCCTCAGAATGTGACACATTTGTTCTATTCTCATAACTTATTACAAATGCTAGGGGTTTTGTTTTGTAAAATCGCATCCTTTTTAATCGGCAGGTCATCAAGTAGCGCCGGATTACATCGGGTATTGCGTAAATTTTCCAGATTTAGAGTCGAGTTGGCGCTGGCATGGCAAATGGGTTTTGAAAATTTCGCATTCTACTCCCGCTTTTTTACGAGGGAAATTCAAATTATATGAAACGCTGGCTGGTCAAGGCCTAGTACGTAATTGCGTAACCAGCTCTTAAATATCACACATACATATCCAATTCATTTCAATATCTTTTTCTAGGTATTATTTCTGTCTTCTCTCTATTTTAATTTATTCCAATTATTTCTCATCTCTACCATAATCATTTGTATAATTTCTAACTTTGTTTAATTTTAATTTCTAGCATTGTAAAGAGGTAATTTATTCCATAATTATTTGTATTATTACTAACTTTGTTTAATTTCATTTTGTAGGTGACTTCATCTTGTTCTTCAATTTTCAATTAAATAGTTTCTAATATTTTATATTATATTTTTTTTTATAGAAAAATGGTTGAATTTATGAAGACAGTTCTTCATTTACGGTAATTAATACCTCTTTGTTTCTTTTTGTTATTTTGTTAATATTGTTAATAACAAAGTTTGATACAATGAAATTGTTCATTGATGTTGGATAATGATAATGATATGTGTTTTTCGATTAATAACAAAGTTTTGTATATTTTTTTCGGATTATATGTGAACGATAGATGTTAAACGTATGACTTATAAAATGTAAGGCTTTATAAATGATAATGACAAATTCTTCATTGATTAATTAGTTTGATAATGACAAATGTATGATTTTTATATGTTTTTTGGATATTTTTGTTGTCATTGAGACTTATTAACCGGAGTATTACGATCAGAGGTCGGAAATAGGCATGACCGCATCCCGACGCCGCAACACATTTCAAGTAAGATCCTCGATGGTTTTTTTTCACCGGAAATGCAACTAGCTTTCCTGTTACCGGATGCGCCGATTCAAATAAATAAATCAAGAATCCAGCCTCCTGACGGCGCTCTTGAAAGTTACTGGCTTGCATTTATCGCCAAATTAAATAAAAAGAAATTAAATAAACTTTAGAGTCGGTTTGGCATCGAAAAATTAAATCAAAATAAATTAAATAAAAGTTAGCCAAGTTAAGATCGAAAAATAATCAAAAATAAATTAATTAAACGTTGAGCTCCGTCAAGGCTGCCAGCCGGGTAGAAAGTTCTCGCATTTAAATCGGGCTTAGCCGGGTATCGCATCGGAATGAAAATTAGCTTAAAAATATAGAGTCGAGCTTCCCCGATTCTAACCCGAGGCTAAAGTACGATTATTGCGTTGGCCGGATTTCGACGCCGTAAGTACGATTTCCAAAAGAGCGTTACTTTAACATACTCTAATTCTAACTATTTTATTGTAGCAGCCATTGCACCTTTCACCTACACCATTTGTTGCGTGGTGTACCGCATATAAGATAACGTGCACATATGCCTTGACTCTCATGAAACTTTCTTTGAAAAATGGACCACGACATTGTCCACTTTTATTGTATTTTATTGCGTAATATTCACCAATTCTATCGATCTCATAACCTTTTACTTTTTGTATCTAATCGCTTTCTACCTCTATCAATTAACACTTTTAAGAATGTCTTTATTGAACGAGACTTTTCATGCAATAGATATACATATCCATAACGTGAGTAATCACACAAGGTAATTTAAATATTTTTCTCCACTCCAAGACGGAGCTTCAAACGACCACAAATATCGGGTGTGTATCAATTCAAGAAATTTCATGCTTCCTCGTGGGTCGCTTTTGTATTTGTTTGGCTTGTCGTTTTTAATACAATCAATGTATAATTGATAATTGTCTCTAGTTAATCCCAATAGCTAGGCTACTTTCAAGCGACTTCAACAAGCTTCAATAGACATTTTTCATTCCAAATATAATAAGATATAATGTCTATTTAACAATTAGTTTGGCCACTTTGGTGACTAGCAAGCAATTTCAATAGACAACAATTTAATAATACCTCAAAATATTATTATTCAATATGTTATGCAATAACATGAAATAAATTATCTCTTTAGTCATTTATCTTGGCCACTTTGGTGACTAACAAACATTACAAAAAATAGATAATTTTTAATTTACCATAATATCTCATGTTGGTGTAACTATTAATTGAGATAAAATATTAATTTACTCATTTAGCTAGGCCACTTTGGTGACTAACAAGCACTTTAAATTAAATAAATATTATTAACTATTATATCTCAAAATGTACAATTATATGAGATATAAATATCTATTTAAATATTGTACTTGGCCACTTTGGTGACTAACAAGTTCCATAAATAAATAGATATAAAATATCAATGTTCAAAAAGTTTAAGCAATTATATAATATGAGATAAAATATCTATTTTACCTTTTAGTTTGAAACCTTTGGTGACTAACAAGCTACTTTAATAATAGATATTAACTTTATATCTCAAATTATATATATGTCACAAAATCAACTTTAATATGTTTACACATTTCTTTTCCATCATATATCAAATCAATGATACTCATTTATAAAGAAACTATGTGAAACAATGAACATGTGTATATGTAATATTGCACATTCATTTTATCAAATAATTATCCAATATACAAATCTCTTATGTCGTATATTACAACAATTCCGAATTAAAAATTATCAATTCATTTGATAAGTATTTAAGCGGAAGCAATTAAATAATATTATCAATTCTGATCAAGAATTAGCATGACCAATTAAATCCAAAGGTTGAGATTTACGTTGTTAATGAAAAAATTCACCATATGATCCGAGTAGTATATGCGAAATTCACTTCGAAACTTTTAGAAGACGAAGAGGATATACAACTCTAACTATCAATATGCCTATTAACAATCTGATGTACTATGAATTAAGGCATAAAATGTTCTTGCATGGTGATAAGCTCAAACATGTTGGAAACAACCAATCAATTGCAACCATCTCAAAACAACTACGGAGTACTTATATACTCACAGGAATTGATAAAGTATGAAATTTAAAATAAGACTTCATTAGATCATCATTAATTATCCTTATCAAACATATGATCACGTACGGCCGAATATATAAAGGAGTATATCAACCATGCTCGGATACCAATTGTAAGCATAATTCTATCACTTTAGGAACTTTATACTCTAATCATATAAGAACTTTAATAATAACATACCTTGATCCATAATAGAAGTTTGAGGAAGATGATCAAGCTAGACTACTTCCTTTTCTCTCCTCTCCTCTTAGTCTTTTATTTTGCCTTTTAGATGGTGTAGGACAAGTTATGCATATGCCCCTTTATATAGTATGTCTAGTATAACCAAAGGTCTAGACTACTAATGGCCTCCCTAATTATATTCTTAAATAAAAGCGTTAAATTTTATGAGAAGAGGGGGCTAAAGTAACACTCAATATTCTTCATATTATATGGACCATAAAATATATATTAGATTAATATAATAATCTAACATAAAAAATAACACATAATTTTATTAAAGAATGGATAAAAAAATCTAAAATGTCCAATAGCAAATGGACACTTAGCGCATGTGGGAGCTTGTGATCAACTTGTCTCATCCAAACGGCTATTTTGCCCAACCCCATAATTCCCTCTATGTCCCATAAATTCCCATCCCTTTTTTTCAGCATTGAGCTTTTGAAAAAATCGTCCCAAACAAATATGGAGTAAAAGTGGTTATTTAAAGCATTATACTATTATTTTATGATCTTTTACACTCTTAATCATATAATTCAATTTACAAGAACATACCTTGATCCATAGTTGAAGCTTGATGAAGATGAACACGAATGATTCCTTTTCTCTCCTCTCCTCTTTAGATACTATTATGTCAGATTTGACGTATGCGAAGAATGATGTAGTTCTCTTTATAGCGTGTCTAGGGCCAACGTGCTAAGCCCAGAACACTAATGGCCTCCTAATTACATTCTTAAATCAATCTTTTAAATTTTGTGAGATGTAGAGGGTTGGAATTTAAACCCACTAATTCTTTAACTTTAATATTTTAATAACCATCAACTCGAAATCCTTTAATAAATAATTAGACTTTACATATTATATGGACCATAATATATTATTAGAATAACATAATAATCTAACAATCTCCCACTTGGTCCATATAATGATTTGATGATTCAAAAGAAATTATAAGTGTGCACCTTTCAATGAATCAACAATTCCATCAACTATAATTTGAACTAAACTATCTGGATCATGGTGGTCACACGTCATTTAAGCGACATGATTCCTTCCATGTATCATAAGATAATTTAATCCAAAATACTTTTATTTGAGAAAGATGTAAGTTCTCAACTTTTCGAGAGAAAACTTTTTCGTGTTGTCTCAATATAACTATTCATGTACATAACCATAATATGAGTAACACTTTATTTAGCAGAAACATAAACTTTAATTGAATTCATAAGGATCACTTTTATTTGAGCAAAACCATTCATACATATGTAAAATTATTCCTTCCAGTTAACAAGACTTTTCTATAACACCCATCCTTTCTACATGGCCAATGTAAGTCTTAGGTGGTAATCCCTTGGGGCTAACGTGGATCCGCCATCATTAAGTTTGCACTCAATATACTTAATAGACACCTTTTGTTTCGCACTTCTTCCTAATTTTATAATTAGATCCTTCAGCATCATTTCAGAGAAGAAGACAACAGAAAATTATGCCTACAATAAATTCAACGGCTCGCTCGGGCTTCAATAATTCCAAGTACGAGATAAAGTTCAAGAACCACCTAAGCTTGAATCGGTTGCCTCAAAGTATGCAACGACTCTCGGCCTTCCAGCGGAAGTAGCTATAATCTATTGTTCTCTACTTTTCCATGATATAGCTCCTCCAAACAATAAAAAACGTGTAGCCAAATGTGGATTTCGAGTCCAAGCATCAAATGTGAAGTTCAATCACGATAACCAATCATCTCGAGGTATTATCCAACCTTTATAAGTAAGCATGTAGTCCTGGTGCCTTGAATACCTACGGACCATCTTTGCAGCCTTTCCGCTGGTCCATTCCTGTGGTTACTTTTGATACTTCCACTAAAGATACCAACTCAGAAAGCCTAATATCCGGCCGAGTACATGTTCCGAAAGCATACACGACCCCAACGATCGACGATAGGGGAATATCTTTCATTTCTTCTCGTTCCAAATCATTTTTAGGACATTGAAACAAACTAAACTTGTCCCCTTTCTGAATCGGAACAATTCCCGAAGAGCACTTTTCCATTCTAAACCTCTCTAAAACTTTATCATGTAAAGCTAGCGATAAACCTAATATTCCTTTCGATCTCACGAATATTTCAATGCCAATCACATATGATGCTTCACCCATATCTTTCATTTGAAAGTTATTAGAGAGGAATTTCTTTACATCATGTAATCCATCATCATCACAGCGTTGAAGTTAATGTCATCACTATGTGACTAAAATAATAAACTTACTCCCACTAACCTTCATGAAGATACACCTATCAACGGTGTTTTCTTCAAAGCCATATGATATAATGGTATTTTTAAACCTTTAGATACCATTGTCGGAAGCTGCTTTTAGTCCATATATCGACTTCTTTTAGCTTATACACCAACTTTTCTTGCCTAACGGTCACAAAACCATCCGGGTTGGACCTACATAAACTTCTTCCCAAGTCTCCATTCAAAAAAACGGTTTTCACATCCATTTGGTGAAACTCCAAATCATAATGAGCCACTAATGCCAAAATAATTCTTGAAGAATCCATTGTAGAAAATGGGGAGAAGGTTTCTTTGTAGTCAACACCTTCTTTCCTCGAGCGAAATCCTTAGCAACAAGTCTCAGCCTTCAAAGTTATAATATCGCTTTAGAGTCTCGCTTTATCCTCAAGATCCATTTACAACCGACTCGCTTTTGAACCTTAGGCAACTCAACTAAGTCCTGCACTTTTGTTGTCATCCATTGATTTCAACTCATCTTTCATAGCATCAACCATTTTTCTCTCGAATTATTATATTTCATGGCTTCGGACAAAGAAACTGGTTCTTTATCAATACTAAGTCACATTCATGTTCAAGTGAATAAACTACATAATCGTCCTAAATAGCTAGTCTTTTCTGTCTTGTAGACTTTCTTGATGCTATTTCTTATGGTTCATCTGGACACTAGTTCATTGGTGATTTCATTGGATAGGTCAATATTATCGATAGTCCACTCATGCTGACACTATTTTTAATAACCTCGCTCCGTACTAATATTACTGCATCAGATACTAGCTGCCGTGAGTATTACAGAGAAATCAAAATTTTGATGAATAGCCTAAAAATACAACGGATCACCGGTTGGTAGTATATTTCGGTATGTAAAATTTTAAAGTCAGAATCGAATTTTGTAATGATATTATTTTGGGTGGTAATATACCTAGTATAAATGTTAATGCTTGAAAATCATTGTCCGCTAAGTTAAAACGAGAAGTATCGATTGAATTAAACGATCGGGTTTCACATAACTTAAATGAGCTAACCTATTTAAGCCCATTAATCACCCCTGCCCAAAAAAGAGAGCTCATTTTCTCCAAAATATTAACCCACAAGAAATTTCTGATTTTTTCTTTCTTTCGATTTCTCTTCCATTCATGAGCTTTGACCTCAAATTGGGAGTTTCTCCTCATCATCCTGGCTGCTTAAGTGTGTAAAAAGTGTCTCGATCTTTGTTGTATTTTCATGGTATCTCCGAAGCCGACTTTTTGTAATTTGAATTTTATCGCCCAATTGATTCTTGGGTTCTATTAGTTATTCCCTTTGTTGAAATATCGTGTTTGATGGAATTCTCGGACGCTTTTAGGTCGTTGACTTTTTGGAATTTTGGGTTGACTTCCGGTTTTTACAGATATTATCAATATAATTATTGCTTAGGCTTAGATTATAATCTAAGAGTTGATAAATGATCATATTTGGATAGAAAGTGTTGTTAGCGAAGCAGTTGACTTTCAAGCGATTTAGGTTGACTGTGAGTTTTGGGGATTTAAATTGGCATGTAATTATCACTTAAACTTAGATCGCGGTATCGTGCTCGATCATACCACGATGGATCAAAATGTGTCGTAGATGAATAGTTGATTTCGCTGACTTTTTTGAGGAAAATGTAAAAGTATGTTAAGGAGATTAATATAGTTGTTTCTGGGAATGAATTAAGTTGATATTTTGGGGTTGACAAAGGTTTGAAAATGTTAGTATTTTCGTTGGGCGTGTCAATCGACATGGATTTAGTCCGATAGTCAGATTCATGTCGATCGCTATCAAACATAATTAGCCATATTTATACTAAGTTGTCAATTTGTACTCAAAATGGGTCGAAAGTCGCAAAATTTAATCAAGATAAGCGGTTTAAATCATTGCGAGTAATAATTGTAATTTCTGCTGCTGTTAGACGATGAGCTACAGTGCACTCGATCGATCGCATCGGACGCTTATCAAGGAACTAAGCAAGTAGTACTTATCTCTAATGCGGTATTACTTTTATGTACTTACTTTAAATTGTGTGAATATGTCATTGTGGTATAATTACGGTGAACGGTATACGTGTCCTTGCAAGATGATTACGCCAGAACGGTATGCATGTCCCCGGTGGTACGACATGGTAACGCATACATGTAATGGTTGTAATGACATGTGTGAGCCATGTAACATGATTATGTGGCTATATTCCTCATGGGCATTGAAGATCAAGCTCAAGTGTTTTACGGCTCGAACTCCCCAATTTATACTTTTATATTTCGTAATTGCCGCACTTTTGTATTTCTCGTACCTCGGTCGGGCGGTCACATCGATTTACGATTATGGGATGCTAAATTGCAGGCTTTGATATTGTCGGGGAGAGCAGAGTAGTTGTATCGGAGCAGTGACTTCTGTGTGACTCCGAGTATTATGATATGAATCTCATAGTCGGGTAATGACAGGTTAAAGCGACTCTCCTTCCTCAGCAGATACGTGATTTACGTCTTATACTTAGTGTATAGCTGCTGTGCCTTTATACTTAGTATAAGCGCGGCCTTATACTTAGTGTATGTGCCTTATACTTTGTATATAAGTGCGCTTTGCCTTACTTTGTGTATAAGTGCTTTGGCCTTATACCGCGTGATAAGCGCGACATCGATCGTCCATTCCTCGCAGTAGACGGATCGAAAGCATACAAGATTAGAGGTTGGGCATGGCTGTGGGGATACGGTGAGATATTAGTTCACGACTGTAGTTATAGTCAGCCACAGTCTCTCGAGTTCTTCTCCGTGATCGCGCTTTTACTAGAACTTTCTATCATATCTTCATATGTCAAGGGGCTCGAGGCTTTTGCATCTTATTGTATGACCTTTATTAGGTAGTCCTCGGTATATGGCTATTTATTCATATTTGACTACTTATATCTATTCACAATCTCGCTTGTTGGCACACAACAAGGTCTTCGACGGTTGTACTTCCTTTTCAGACTTTAGCCTCTGTTTCAACTATTTTGTATTCGTGGATACTGTGATACTCTCACTAAGCCTCGCTGCATATCGTTTTTTGTAGATATGTGGTATATATATTAAGTGGTTAATGGATTTAGATACATTCTGAATGAGAACATTAAAGGATAGAAATTATAAACCAAGTTCATACTAATTCATCGGGATGATGTTGAGATATTTTATATCAGCGGAAAAATTGGATTCAACGTGTTAGGATATAAGTTGCTTTTATCTAACCATGAAGCTGATACCATTGAGGTATATAAGTTCCGTATTAATTAAATGGAGAATTTGGGAAGACAATTCCGCATTTAGGTTATTCGATTAAGACATATATCGTCAGCTTATATAAGAAATTGAAACAATTTGAAGTCTTATGAGAAACATTTAGGTGTCATAAGAGCGCATGACTATAATCGAAAGAGCACTTTAAGGTGAACTAAAGATAAGTAGTTGAGTTGTGTATGCCGAGTTGACGGTAGATATTGAGATATATGGCTTGATTTGGTCGTGACGCTGAGTTGGATATTATATCGGAAATTAGCTGTACTTACGAAAGATGTCTCTAGTGATTAAGGCGCATTCATGAGGAAGTTGTTGACGCGCTGGTTTATCGGTAAGTTAGTTGAAAAAGTCATTAAGTAAGACTTAAATTGTAAGTAGTAGCATATAAAATAAAACTATCAGTATATACTTTAAATAAAGTAGGACTTAAATTATTCTTTTTGTACGATAAGGTGGTTTAACTTCGTGGATATTTATTACCTCGCCTTAGTCAATTCTTATTTTTCCCATGGGCGGCTTTTATGCCTAAAGCGTCACGCGATGACCGAGATGTATCGTCGAAAGTAACAAGGCATCTGCCAAGATGAAGCGACGGTGGCTAAGCACTCAACAAATTATACTTTTATCTTCTTTGAAATTTTGTTGTATGTAGTAATTATTATCGTCTTCGAGTTGTAAAATAAATTGCTTGGTGTCAGATGGTTATTATTACTTTTCATTGCTGCGCGCTGGGTTAGTTCACCCGACGGACGCAGTTGTATATTTTTTATTACCACATAAACGAAGTCATTTTATCGTTATCCATTGTCAGCGACTCGCTTATTCAGCTGATTTAATGTCCCAACTCGTAAGCCCACCGGGCGTGGTCAAGTCAATTTTGGAGGAGTAGACACTTTGACGAGAAACACTAGACGTGCGGTTATTCCCCACTTGTTTCTCTTCAAAGTTTACGCTCGTGGTTCCCCACTCCCACCTATTACTTAATTATTCTCAATAAAAAACCGCGCATTACTACCTCAACTATCCTTACTAAGGTTGGGATTAATAGAATATGTACCCTTTAGACTTTTCTGCATACCCGATAAAATTACCAGAGATGGTTCTTGAATCGAGCTTTTTCATATGGATTATATATTTCATTTCCTATTCTAGCCAACCCCAAACACGTATATGCTTTAAACTAGGTTTCCTTTTTGTCCACAATTCATAAGGAGTTTTGTGAACAGCCTTACTAGGAACCCTGTTAAGCAAATATGCAGCAGTTTTTAATGAATATGTCCACAAAGATAAAGGTACATTGCTATTACTTAACATACTCCTAACCATTTCTATTAGAGTACGACTCACAGCTTCATCTACACCATTTTGCTGGCAAGCGCATCGTGATAGTATAATGCAAGTAACATATGCCTCACATTCAAGAAATCCTTGCAAATGGACCAAGACATTATCCACTTCTCATTGTATTTACCATAATATTCTCCACCTCTATCCGATTTCACAACCTTTACTTTTGTATCTAATCGCCTTCTACCTCATCACGAATACTTTAAGAACGCTCAATCGAATCTAGACTTTTCATGCAATAGATATACAATCCATAACGCCAAGAATCATCAATAAAGGTAATGAAATATTTTTCTCCACTCCAAGATGGAGCTTCAAATGGACCACAAATATCGGTGTGTATCAATTCAAGAAGTTTTGTGCTTCTTGTGGCTGCTTTTCATTGTATTGTGTTTGGTTTGTTTGTCTTTAATACAATCAACACATACATTTAGGTCTGTAAAATCCAATTGAGGAAGGATTTCACTTTTAACCAACCTCAACATCATTTCTTTGGATATATGACCCAATCTTTCATGCCACAAGAAAAGCATATTATTATCTCGCTGCACTCACGCTTACTAATTTTCAACAACATGTTCAACATTAAATAAAGACTCCAATAAATTTATTATCAATATTAAAATGATACAAACCATTTATTAATGTACCACAACCATAATAATACTTATTCTTAAACAAAGAAAATATACCATTTTTAAACTTGACATTAAACATAGACTCATCCAACTTCCCAACAAAACAAGATTTAGCACAATCAGGAACATAAAGACACTTTTCTAGATCTGTATGACAACCAAGATTCAAAGCATCAATATATAGTCCCAATTCCTTCTATTTGTGCCTTCATCCTGTTCCCCATGAACAAATACTTTTCAGTTCCTTTTATGGGCTGGATTGAAAGGAATCCCTTTCTTTTCGAACCATTCCTTTCTTTTCTGACAATCCTTCTTCAAGTGTCCAATCTTTTTACAGAAATAACACTTGATCTCCTTTCTGACTTGGCCCTCATTAACTTTCATGATGGTTTTGTCATTCTTTGAGGTTTTGTCTTTCCTTTTATTCTTTTTCCCTAGTTTAGCCTTGCTGCTACTGGCTCCTCCATGGACAGTGAGATGGATAGAGTGATCTTTCATTTTCTTCAACCTTCCTACTAACTAACATGGCCTTAATTTCTTGAAAGTTCCATTTTTCCTTTTAGAGTGTTATAGCTTCACTCTGAACCGGCCAAATTGTGAGGAAGCGAAGTTAATGATATTGATTCTGAATGTCTCACTCGCTTCCATACCCATAGTCCTTAACTTTGTCGCTTTGTTAGACATGCTAGTCACATGATCAGCTTAATTGCATCAATCAAACTTAACGGGTCGTTAACTAACCTTACGAGACTTTCCACAATGGACTTATCAGTAATGTCCGATTGAGAATACTCTTTAGCTTTCATGAGAAATTCCCTTGCATTATCGGTTTTAGGCATGGATGGCTTAACATTTTCAGCCATCGTCATACGCATCAAATTCAAGCTAAGCCTGTTAGACGTTTCCCAAGATTCATAAAGATTGATTTCATCTAGGGTACTAGTGTCAGTGATGTCAGCAGGAATATGGTCTGATACTATTGCACCATCCAGATACATTACTCCAAGATAAAAATGGATTTGTTCGGACCATTCATCATAGTTTAGACCATTGAATTTGATCATGGAATTGCCTAAAGAAAATAAATTTGTAGAAGCTGCAAACATGATTCAAACTTGTATATTAACACTTTGAGTTACTATAATAGATTCAAACTATACAAACTTTAATAACATATATAAGTTCACCTTTGGGTAATCCTTAAACATGTAATCTTTCTTTCATCATAATAAAACATATCAACTAAGTATGTTTATTAATAATTTTAATCATATGCAAAAGTTTACACGTAGCATAATGACGATGAAGTTCAAATGTACACATGTTAAGAATATTATAATCATGTACAATCGATAATATGTCTAATTAACTTCAATAGCTAGGCCACTTTGGTGACTAACAAGCTCGAACATATTAGACATTTTATTTTCCAATATAATAAGATATAATGTCTATTTAACCATTAGTTTGGCCACTTTGGTGACTAGCAAACAATTTCAATAGACAACCTCAAAATATTATTATCCAAAATATTATCCATTAACATGAAATCAATTATCTATTTAATCATTTATCTTGGCCACTTTGGTGACTAACAAGCATTACAAAAAATAGATAATTTTAATTTACTATAATCATATTAGCGTGAATTCATTATTAATCGAGATAAAATATTAATTTACTTCATTTAGCGAGGTCACTTTCAGCGACTAAACACTTTAAAGTAAATAAATATTTTTAATTATCATATCTCGTAAATTTGCACAATTATGTAATATGAAATAAAAAATATCTATTTGCATTTTACTTTACTAATTTCAAAGCGACTAACAAGTCTCTTAAATAAATAGATATAAAATAATAATGTTCAAAAAAGTTTGCAATTATATAATATGAGATACAATATCTATTTGTAACGACTGCCGCTCTAGAATCATCATAACCGAATACCAGTCATACAAATGATGATACCACTTCCGCTTTAAAACTACTCTTTCATCGCGGGCTTGATTGTTCATTAACATTCTCAAAATAATAAATGCTAAAGGTGGCTCTACATTCATCAGCGAGCACAACTGTCCGCTCCATATAACATACCTCGAAAGACGGCATTGCAGCGCTACAAAAGAGTCGCATCGGTCACAGCAGATAACCGCGCACAGCGTTGCTTACCAGCACAATATGTAAACGCTGACAACACACAATCATCACAGACTTTCCGCCGCCACCCGATGCCATTTAAAGTTACTGAACAAACTCTCCAATATTGCCACCAGTTTCCTCTGTTGTTCTCGCACAATGACAGCTGCGGGCGAAGCTCGCGAAGTATGGAACACTTAATACACCAGTTTGAATCTATATACAATATTATAATGTCAATATGAATAAATACGCATAGCACGACTGTTTGTTGCCATAGCACAAGATCTCCAAAGCAGTCTCAGCATAATAAAGCCTAAGAGAGGAATGGCTGTCTTAATAAGGCACACAAACACCTTGCATGAATATAGAGCCAATAACAACTACTATATCTCTAAGTCATTTATCTTTCATATCTCCATTAGCTGTCGTTTATAAGATATATTAACTGCCTACCTACATGAATGGGATCAACCGCGACAACACCGCCGGCATCGAAGAGGGCAGTCAGTCCGCTACTGTTTCATTGGCCACCGGCACGCATTGACAGCAGCACATATCGCTTATACCGCAGGCCAAACCGGTTACTTATACCGCAGGCATCGCACAACAAAGCCGACAGCAGCCATGTCGCTTTTGCGTCGCAGGCGTCATTGGCGCAAGAGCCTCGCAGCGAAAGCGAGAAGCTTGGCCCCTTGATCATTCTCAACATAGCCCTCGAGCAAGGTCACCAAACATTATAATTCTACCAGGTCATTTTCTGTTGTTCACCTCATTGAGCCTTTAAATATTCAGCACACAGCCAAAAACATCTCGGCCAATGTAGTCGCTCACAATCGCCGACAAGCGCTACGTAAATATAGCGCCATTGGGCGGTCACGAGCTGCCATTGTGGGCCGGAATAGGTTGCCTGCTGCTATTTCAGCAGCCACGCCACGTGTTATATTTTCGCTAATCAAGGTCATGGCTCACACAAATGAATCACACATAATCATACAATACTACATGTATAATATTCTTACATAACAGAAGAGTATAATGTTCACACACTTGCAGTAGTAGTAACACCAGATTAGTACTCACCTCTCAAGTAGCTACCACAAAACTCAAGCGAACACACAACATGCACCGCCCCTTTCCACGATCAACGCCTAACAACAACAACACCAGAAAGTATAATCAAAACCTACTACAATACCTGCGTTCTAGAAGACACGCTACCAACTCTTAGTGGAACTATTTCTAAACGGTCTAAAATGACGGATAAATAACGAATCAATAATCCCGTCGGACACAACCCAATAACAAGTTACTTTAAAAAAATTAAAATTTTCGCCCAAGGATGGACCCGGAGATAGTATAAATAATTTCCGATGATAATATTGCTTCGTAAATTATTTGAGCCGAATTACATTTATAATTTAGTAGTAATACTGGGACAATTCGAAAGTTAAGTTAGATCATGTCATTCGATAGCCTCGATTCGTGATTTCAAAAATAAACTCATGTATGTTTTTTGACTTAAGAGATAAGTATCACTTCTATCCTTATCAAACCAAAAACACAAAAATACCTTCTTCCTTCCATACTTTGGCCGAGATTCTCTCTCGAGCAAACCAAGAAATTTTTTCTTCCATTTCTTCACTTTGTTGTTTATAAAGAACCTAAAGCCCATTATTAAGTGCCTCCCAACGCCTTCCCTCACGATTTTGAGGTAAGAAGATAGCTTTTTCGCTGATTTTGGCGTTGACTTCGTTGACTTTACATAATTCAATTTTACGATGGATCTTTAGTTTGTTATGGACGCTACATGTATATAAGTGATGAATTCATGATTTGCAGGGTCGCTTGGTATGTTATGGCTTCGAAGTTGACTTTTCTAGGTTTCGCCGTTGACTTTTTGGGTTGATATTTTTTATGTAAGACTTTAAATGCGTAGGAGTTTAATCGTAATCTTATCAGAGTTGTCATGATGTTAAATTGGTGATTTAAAAATTGATTAAAATGAGGTTAAAGTTGAAAAGTGTTATTTCCAAGTCATTATAATCGATATTTTGGAGTATAAAGTTGTTAATTATGGACTCGAGGTTAATTAATGACTTATAAGTTATTTGAAAATGTTAAAGTAATAAGGTGGAATTCTAGCTGAGATCGACCAGCATGGCCCGACGGATCGATTATTCGCTGCTTTTATCCGCCATTCTAGATCGCTTAGTAATAGTTCCACTAAGAGTCGGGTAGCTTTGTCTTCTTAACGCAAGTATCAGACAGTCTTGATATTACTTTCGGTATTTTTTGTTAGGCGCGATCGTGGTAAAGTGCTAGCTACACGTGATCGCTCTCTCGCTGGCTGCCAGTAGCTGCAGAGTGAGTACTTATCTCACGGGCGCATTTTACGCATTTACCTTATCAGGTGAACATGTTATCGTGTTATGATTACGGTAATGATATGATTATGTGTGATTCATTTGCTAAAGGAAATGGCTTATATTTATTACGCGATTATATTCTCGTGGGTATCAAGACGCTTTCGAGGTAAAAGAATAAATTGAACTCCCAACTTATATTTCTCGATTGCGGCTCTTACGGCACTTATGTATTTACGTGGCCCTTGTCGGGCGATTGTGTTTGACTTACGTATCAGGAGATGTTTTAGCTATGTGCTTGATACTGCTTGGTAGTGTAGTGCAATGGGTTATCGTGAGCGACGGTAAGCCAAAGCTATGTACGACTCTGAAAGCGATTTGAGTATCGTGGATTCACCCTATGTTGACGACAGGGGTTGGGACGTGCTCTCCTTCCTCAAGTAGATACGCGACGCCTATCAGTCTCTGCATGCCACGGTATAATCACATGTTTGGCCTTATACTACGGTATAAAGAAATGCATGACTTCTTTTGGTCACTTTCTACACAAGATTGTCAAGCGTGACCTATACTACGGTATACGCTGCCTGGCTGTTATACTACGGTATAAGAGCGGTATTTGAGTCTTTATGACCACTTACTGCAGGTATCGTCGGCGTGGCCCCATACTACTAAGATAAATGCGGTTTGGCCTTAGCTACTCGTATAAGAGCGGTGTTTATTAGCTGCTTGATCCATTCTCGCGTAGACTGACGAGTATACGCCAAGATTGAGATCGGGTATACTGAGCATGAGATGTAAGGCGATTTAATTAGAATTATAGTCGATGCTGAGTCTCTGTGATTTTATTCTCGGGTGTTTCAGGTGTTTTATCGAGACCTTTCTATTCTATCTTAACATGTTATGCCCGAGACTTTCTTTTGAATCTTATCAGATGACTTTTATTAGTAGTATCGATATATATATATATATATATATATACGTATTTTGTTCATGCTTGGCCATTATAATATTGTCTCGTCTGCTCGTATGGTAAGTTCACCCCCTCGTGTTAAGGTTCACTAAGCTTCCCGCTTACACCCCCTTTCGCTTACGCAAGATTTTCATTCAAGCAAGCAGTCGACAGACGGCCAATGTTCGTAAGGTCATTGAGAGTTTGTTCCAGTGGCCATGAGCATCGCCAGAGATCCCTTGCCACCGATTTTGATGCTGGCCGTCAATCGCTTTTGATCGTTGTACTTTTTATTTTCAAACTTTAAATTGGCTCTGCCATTGTCACTTTAGACATTCCGAGTACAAGATGTTCTCAGGTTCTCACTGGCATTATCAGTTTTCAGTTAGTGTTGTATATATATATGGTGTCAAGTTGGTTGATATCACCATGGATTTGTAAAATGTTAAAATGGTTATTGTTTTGATAGTATTAATGGAAATAAATTTTTGATTTTAAACGAAAGCGCTTTTTAAACCGAATGTCTATCGGTTCGGTGACTCTATTTGCTCTGCATTATGATGACTGTACCCTCGTATACGATTGGGGTCGTTACACAAATAACCCAATCGGACATCTTCCCGCTAGAATTCCACCTTTATTATTTTTAACATTTCAAATCAACTTATGCTCATTCTAATTAACCCTCAAGTCCATAATTAACACCCTCTATACTCCAAAATATCGACATAACCCAACTCGAAATAATACTTTTTTCAACCTAACTCCCTTTAATCAATTTTAAATCACCATTTTAACATCACAACAACTACAATAAGGTCCCAATTAAACCCCTACACATTTAAAGTCTTATAAAAATATGAACCCCAAAAAGTTAACCGAACCTAGAAAAGTCAACTCGACCAACATCCTCAAACAACCTCTAAATCATTAATTCATCACTTATATACATCATAGCATCCATAACAAACTAAGATTCATCATAAAATTAAGTCATGTAAAAAGTCAACCAAAAGTCAACCATCAAAAATCAACCAAAACTCTATTTTCTTACAACAAATTCGTAGGGAAGACGTCGGAAACCTTTAATAATCGACTTTATCTTATACGCAAATGTAGCGGGTTAAAAACGAATGAAAATCTTTGTCTTCGCTTTCATGGGGAAGCGTCTCGCCAAAGCTCTCAAAACGGAGGGATGATTTTGTGATATTTTGTGAATAAGGTATGATAAGGACGACTTAACACCTTAGCCTTGAAAATTCGCAGACAGAGCTCAAGGCCTCGAATCGAATCGAGCCATCGAATCCACTTAACGATCTAACTTAACTCAATCATTCCCCGACTATTACTACTAAATTATAAATGTATCTGCTCAAATAATTTACGAAATAATATTTATCATCTAAATTATTTATACTATCTCCGGTCCCACCACCTAATCGAAAATTTTAATTTTTTTTTTAAAGTAACGTATAATTTCACTTTAGCTTGGCCACTTTCAAGACTAACAAACTATTTTAATAATAAATATTAACTTTATATCTCAAGTTATATATGCCACAAACCAACTTAATATAAGTTTATATGCTTCTTTCAAAAAATTCATAATACTTATTTATAAAAGAAACCACGTAGCATAATGAATACGTGTATAATATTGAATATTCACTTTATCAAATAATTGACAACCTAACATATACATTTATTTTATGGCATATATTACAATAACACTAAATATATACGATCCGAGATATAGTCAATCGATTCGATAAAGATCAAAAGTCGAAGCAATTAGATATTTTTAACATTCATGTTAAACAACATAAATCTTGACATCAATTATTTCAAGACGCTTAAGTAAGCCTTAAAGTATCATCAAAACGATTTATACAACCGATTCAAGAAATGTTCTCTAGTGCCAAATATATACATATCATATAATGTGCATAATAAACATTCTTTACATACGTGTACCACAACTATTATTCTTGCTTTTTCTAACAAAAGAATATTTTGATCCATTATCGACATTTATCGTAAATATATTTTTGATCCAAACCCATTATCAATTCTTAAACACGCATTACCTGCTATTCCTTTGCTTTTCAAAGTATTTACATATAATACGCTGATAGAGTATTTAATCATGCTTTTCATGATACCAATCAGAAGCATTATACTATTATTTTGGTGATCTTTTACACTCTTAATTTATAATTCAATTTCTTGCGTTAACATACCATCCATAAATAAGCCACGTAAGAGCATTAACACCTAATGACTCTTTTCTCACCTCCTTGTGATACTTTTACGTCAGATTTTTTAGATTACGTTTAAGAACGATGTTTCCTTTATATAAATAAATGCGTGCCGCCTGTAACACTAACGACTTAATTACATTCTTAAATCAATCTTAATGTAGTGGAGACGAGAGGCTTTAATTTAAAACCCACTAATTCTTTTAATTTTAATATTTTAATAACTATCAACTTAAATTCTTTAATAAAAGAATTAGACTTTAAGCATATTATATGAACCATAATATATTAAAATAATATAATAATCTAACATTTATTGAAGAAGGAAATATACTTTTTCAAGTAAAAAATTGGAGATGGTCTTGGTCTATTAAAATTTAGGGAGGAGCCTGTTTCATATAAAGTCAATTTTGGCTTTCAGTTGTTAGGTTACGGTAAATGAATGATATGGAATATGGCGGGAAAAACTTGAGGTCACCTAATAATAACAAATTAAGATTAGACAGGCCAAGACAGACTTCATCGATCGGAAGAAATAATAAAGTTCAATATATGAATCTTAAGCTCACATTAATGAAGACTCGGTTCTATTATACTATATGTTGTTTATTGTATGTAAACGCTAGAAGTCTAGAACCATCAAACAACTAGATAATAAAAAAGTTTATTATTATTAACTCCGAATCCTCTCAGGAGATTTCCTCATATATTCTAATCACATGCACATTATTCTATTAGTAAATTGAATGGGAACCCACACCGCTCACGTAAAACTTGTCATTTTCTGTTTAAATAAAGAAGTGTCATAATAACAACATTTTTCTTTAAAAATACACACGTTCCCAATAAACATGTGATAATTTCATGCATTTAATTTATTGGTTGATTTAGATACACTGAACCATTCTTATTATATTTAACGTAGAAACTCAGCCATTCTCTTCAAAAATCAGAGAAAAATAAATCTATTCGCCGGGTAAGCTATTCTCTCTTTAAAAAAAATCAGAGAAAATAAATCTATTCGCGTCGGGTAATTGAGCGGGATCTACATGGTTGCATGACGGACCTGTATATGTATTTGTAGTGGCTTAGTTGAACCATTAAAATATATACATGTCAATAGATAAGTACTTCAACTATTCGCTTTTCAAGCATGTCGTGGCTCTACTCTTGCACCACCATACATATTTTATATTTATGCGAGTTAATTCGGTTGAATTGGCCCCAGAAGCGCACAGCTTACACTTTCGTCTCAAAGAAAGTCGCAACGTCATAAAGAATTGCTATAGATATTGTATACGTGACGGCATTTCTACCCATAAATTAATCGTCGCTATAATCTAACGATTTTATGTCAGTCAAAATACAATTTTGAATAATTTTATGCCAGAATAACGTTAACGTTTTTCTAGCTGCTACAAATTCATTTCATTCTATCCTAACACTTTAATATTAATTAATTTAATTTGTAATATTTGAAAAATATCTCTAGATTAAGATTTTAAGGTATATATTAAAATTAAATATTTTAAGATAATTAATATAATATTTATTTGACATATTTTAATATAGCTTACACTTTGAGTAGAATTAATATATTTTTATTATAAAGTTTATTATCTCTATATTTAGATAATTAATATAATATTAATTTGAAATATTTTAATATATTAACTTTGAGTAAAATTAATATATTTTATTATAAGTTTATTATCCTCTATATTTATTATGAAATATTCAATAAATTTTTTTTACTATACATTAAATATATCAATAATATATATATATATATATATATATATATATATATAACAAATTAAAAAGTGCATTATATAATATTAATATATTTAATGTAACGATATAAAATGAGAATCACTTGTAGACTAAAAAATTTCACTATTATATGATAAATATTTAATATAAATATTCTTTTATTGAATATTTCATAATAACATTGAGGATAACAAACTCATAATAAAATATATTAATGTTAATTCAAAGTTACTATATTAGAATATTTCAAAATAATATTATTGTAATTATCTTTAAATATTAAATTTTAATATATACTCCAAAATCTTAATCTCGAGATGTTTTTTAGGGAAAAATGTTAGGAAAAAATGAGAACCATTTGTACACTAACATTTTAATTCATTTCTCGCAACGTTACTACTTACAACACACAAAAAACTCTTCAAATTATATTTAATCTTTAAAATTATCAAACCGGCTAAATTATAATCTGCACGCTTAATTTAAGGACTAAATGCGCACTGTACAATATCTGTGACTATCAAGCATAACGCTGCCACTTCATCGCGATGAAGTGCAATCCCACACTTACCTTAATTCATTCCCCGGCATAATTTACCTTATTTATGCATTAGCATCTTAGTCACTCTAAATTCATTTTTGATAGTTTATTATGACCTAATTATAATTTAATCACCTTTTGTGGACTAATTTAAGACATCATTTACTTGGTTTAACAAATTTTCTTATTTCACAATAAAAGCTTTATTGTATATTGTTTATTAATAGTATAGAAATTGTTCAATTTTATTTTTTAAATATATATTTCGAACCACCATCTAGAGTGGGCTAGATCTGCCCCTGCATTTGGTGCATCCAAGCTTTTTATACAAAAGATATTATTATTTCATAATTTAAATATTTATTCATCATTTTGATAGTGTTTAAGAGTATTGAAAATATATAATGTGTAGTATTTAATACAATTTCTTAATAGTAAAAATATAATATTATATATTGCTTATTTGACGTTTGATAATGTATTTATAATAGTATTTTGTAATCAATGTAATTTAATTTATTGATTTGATTAATTTAGTAGCTATTTTAGTTTTGTAAAATGAAAGTATTAATATATGAATTCAATCCATGTCATTAATTAATATATAAAGTGGGTCAATAATATATAAAAGGCATAATATATAAGAGCATTATAAGGGGTAAACGATCCGGACCGCTTCACTACCTCTAATATTTCTAATATTTATACATGAACAGATTTCCAGTACTATTTTTTTTATAAAGTTTAACCCCGCATCTAAGAACAGATTCTGCTGGTTGTCCTGATTCTAAAATCTAAGTGGTAGTAAATTGAATATTTGCATGGCTACAAATATTACTTCGTACAATCCTTTATGATAGATCATATATAGATACGACCATAATAATAATCTACACAAAACAACAGTTCTTCCGCACACACATACCAGCACTCCACACATAGAGGAATATTCATGCGAGCCACCTTTTGCTCCCGGTCAAGCTCGGTTTTGCATTTCAAATTCAAAATAGCGGTTACAGATTGGACAATCAATAATATTAAAATGCATTGAACCTGCTACATTCGCTTTTATATGCTCATTAGTGCTGCTTATTAGGTGCACCATAACGGAAACATTTTGGTTTTGCTCTACTTAATCTTCCTCGTGTCTCCACAAAATCATAAATACATACACACGTATCGACACAAAGCTCCGTAGAGCTCCGTCTCTCTTTTCAATTGTTTTTCCAAGTGATAGTTTTCAAGGCTTGCTCCTGTGGCCTTCATCGATTGATTCACTTGAAGCAAGTGAAGTCAATCGCTGATCAGTTTTACCCTCGGTAAATCCATCACCTTGCCGCCCCAAGCACTATCGTAGAGGCCTAATCTATTTTGGAAGTTAAAAGCGCCACGCTATTTCATCTGCTTACATTTCAATGCTGTTTCAGTTTTTCTTATAATCGATTGATTGTATTTTTGTATGAATTTTCTACTGTTCTGTTGCAAAGTATCATTGTATAGTTCTATTTTTCACATTAGTTCCCTACATGTTGTACGTTGAATACTTGAAGTCCGAGGATGAAATGATTGTAAATGGTGATTTCTTATGTCAACGGTATTATTATCTGCTCATTGTCAAGAATAATATGAGGGCTATATATATATATATATGTATATATATTTTTTTTTTTTTTTTTCACATTAGTTCCCTACATGTTGTAATACGTTGAATACTTGAAGTCTGAGGATGAAACATGATTGTCAATGGTGATTTCTAGGTCAAATTTGGTATTATTCATTCTTTCTAGCTCAATAAAATTTTTGTTAATCCCAACATTATTACCTATAAGTTTATCATATATATATTATATATATATATATATAAATTAATAAGGTTTTATCACAAAAATTTATTAATTTGTAGAGTTAATTTATTGAATTTATTAATTTAAAGAATTTTAACAACATGCATATGTACATTTAATGACTTATCAATATATTGAGATTGATCCTAAGACGTAGAATCATCCATAAGATATCGAAAGATAGTAGAAATAATAGAAGATAATAAGGAAATAGTATTAATTATTTCCATATAAGTTATAGTAATTACTTGAGTATTAAGTTCGGTGATATTACTATAAGTATTTGTACTAATTTTGAACTTTAAAATAAAACAAACAACTATCGAAATATATTTTCATTAAATAAAACAAACAACTATTGAGTCATATTTTCATTAAGTCGTAATAATTATTTTTTTAATTTCTAAAAATGATTAGTTTATGATTTTCTTGGGATCTATATTATAAAAGGATTTTTTTAAAAAATATTATCTTATTATTTTATCAATTTTTGTAATTTTTTTAACTATCCCAAGTCGGGACCTGACAAATTTATTATTTTAAAGAATTTATTAATTTATCAAGTATTAGTTTATAGAGTTTTTAATGTATATGTAAAATAATGTATGTCTCCCCAGAATAGTATTTTAGAAATCAAGAGCTAGGAATCGTAAATGTTGGATTTCAAATCTTTTTATTACTACTGTATTAGTTTAGAACTTGCAAGTTTATGGCATTATTCAATAGACGCACATTGAAAGCATGCTAAAACAAACGATACTCGAAATTAACAAAACAACGATATTTAGGGAGCTGTTATAATGTCGGTCTCAAAATTATTAAATATCGTCTTAAAAAAATATTTTGTACTATTTTATTCTTACAACTTTTTCATATGAGTATTGGATCTCTTGTAATAGGAAAGATACATATTTTTTTATTTATCTAAATGCATTATTTAAATTAATATGATATTATTAGATTGATAAAAACTTTCATAAAATAAATAGACAAAGTTGTCTATTTGAAGAGATGCACTTTGTTTTCTAATAAAAAAATACGGAAGTCCCGCGCAATCTTTAATGCCTTACTGGTTGGTTTAAAACCAGGGTTCTTCAGTAGCTTGGTAGATCGAGTAAAATCCCATGAAGCATCTTCCCATGTAAATGAACACTATCGGTGGAGGAAATGAAGTATCTAGTGGAGGGAATGAAAATTCACAAGCAACATATATTGAATTCACATCTCATAGTTAGACTGGGACACTGGGTAAAAAGTACTCTATGAGATTCGACTACAAGTAGTTTTTTTTATTAATGAATGGATGTTGCTTTAAATTGTTAATGTGGGTGGTTACGCTAAGTGTAGAAATTAGTTTTTGAATGTTAATGATGGAGTTCACTGTATAGATAGATTTGAAGGTGGTGATCAGGGTCTCTCCTGACATTTTAGTGGTCCAGGGCAAATTTTTTTAAAAAGACCCCTAATATAAAAGATAAAATTTTTAATTACATCAATTATAGTTTTATTTAAAAGAAATGATACATACAATTACAAATTAGAAAATCGATTTTTCCAAGCATTCCAAAATCATTACTTTGACTCTTGAGTAAATTGATGGATCACAATTTATTTAAGCTACCCAGAATGATTACTAGAAGTTTTTGAAGAATAATACTAGTTCAATTTATTCTACAATATATAGAGAAAGTAAGGTAGTCCAACGTTAAATAAATGGACATTACATTAGATGAGATTGTTAATAAATTTACAAATTAGGATACAGACTCTCCATATTCCAAGTCCAACGGAAGGAAAACAAAACTGATAGCTAATGATTAGAATCAATTAAGGCATGATTTCAGTTCTTTACAAAAAAGGCCATGGAGTAATTTCACTAAAAAAAAATCATGCGCAGAGTTTCGATGGCACAACCTATTTGATGACTACTGTGTACTTTACCATTGAGTTAAAACTATTTCCTAACAATGCTTTTATACACAGTGTATATATACAATATTTCAACATTTTGGGGCCCACAAAATCACGGGGCCCGGGGCGGTCGCCCACCCCGGCCACCCCCAGGGCTGGCCCTGGTCGTGATGTGAGGATAAATTTTAATAATTATGTTAATATGTATAATTATGGTTAAGTTGTATAATCTTAACAATCAAAATATGTTGAGGACAAATTTGTTTTTTATTATATTTGAGATCGGCGTATAAAAATTTTGAGATCGACATTTAAAAGCTACATATATTTAATAATGTGCATAAATAATTCAACCACCACACAGCTCAGTCTTAAAATATTAAACTGGGATAATAAAAAAATAATACAAGTCACCTCTGATCCATTTTTATAATGTAAAACGTTTCTAAAATGTGTTCTAAGACAAATGTTAAGATGTTAGTAAGAAATACTCCTTAAAATATGTTAAAAACGTTTTTTTTTAAAAATTCTGCAATTGATATGGAAAGATTTGTTAAATATTTTTTCTTAGCTTTCACGTATCATATTTTATTTCTTAATTAACTTAACATGCTGGGCTGTTGAAAACACTTAATATACCATAATTACGCCATTATATAGTACAATTGCTGCTTACAACAGCCAGCACGAACTTGGTCCGGTAGCACTGCTCGGCACTCCAGTTCGAGGCCCGAACCCGGCTCGATCTATATGAGGCCGAAGCCTCGAAGCAGCTCTTCAAATGGGTGTCGTAAGGTAGCTCTCGGTTATATTTATTGTATATTTAAAAAAATATATAAAACTAATACTCTAATTTTTTGATAATTTGAGTTTATTGTCAATGATCAAGGTGTAATAACAAAAAGATAGGATTAAAAATTAATTTTTTGATGATTTGAATTTATTATAAAGGATAGGATTAGAAACACAATACCATAAATATACACATGAATTGCAAATTTTGAATTCACAACACAACATTATCCAACATAAACTGTACATTGCCTAAAAATATTTCGATACTCTAATGGAAAAAGGATTAAAAAACCCAGCTAGGAAACTCATGCCTTAATGTTATGGTTGTTCTAGAAGCTAGACAGCTTACAATTCAGCATTAATTGAGATGATAGTCATCAAAACATCATGGGTAATATGGTAGTCTGAATCCGGATCCCGTGTGACCTGTGGCAATCTTGACATACATGACGGCGAAAAAAGTTAATACTTTGTTTTTTTATAGATAATACATCATTAACCAGAGAATAATTATCTGTAGCATCTATAGCCTTCCCGATTATTATATGGTTCTGAGATGATAAAAACAGAATTAAGAGTATTGATAATAATGTTCTTTAAATTTAAATAACACCCTACATTAGTAGATAACCAAACAACTTTGTAGCATCCTTGAAATTCATCTTGAAGACAGCCTCTTTCTATCTCGATCCTCGCTTACCTATGAAAATTTCTATAAAGAAACTGCGAAAAACAGCCATCTGTAAGAATATAAATAGTATGAGACTGGATATCCTTGAGGAGCAGAAGAGCAGTATAAATTATTGTCCCAAAGGATAAAAGTGAGAACGAAGTTTGAGTATCAATACAGTCAAATCCACCATTATCAGGAGTGATAAGGTGGTCTCCTTCGATGGTTGATCTTTTTCCTTCGATAAAGATGTTAAGAACCCATTTAGGATTCTGCCATTAAATTCTTTAGGAGATTTTGGAGTCTCTTTTCTCCGTGTTCTCCTGACATCACTTGTGAATCCTACACCATTATCGACAATCCTTATTACTCGACAATAACTCGCATTCCATCCGGTGACGCCACAACAACAAAAGCAAAACCGTATTTTCGCATACCACTAATTCGTGATAATAAGCCAAACAAAAAATAAAATAATAATTTTAAATTAAACAACACAGCGATTTTACCCTATTGTCTCCTCAACGCGTGACATCCACCACAAGTGCATCCATTAATAATATCACGAAGATTGTTACGCGCATTCAACCCCTACTCAACGATTCCTTCAACTCCGACGTTTTCTCACACGAAAACCTTCTGCATAAGTCTCTGCTTAACGCTTCTCTGAATCTCTTTATGACTCTTTTCACAACCTCACTGCTAATTATAATAAAATCTCATAATTTTAAAGCACAAGCATCAGAGTCTCCTCATAGCTGCTGATTTCCAACCACCACGTGCGGTGTTTCCACACGAAAAAAATACTACACAAAACGGCGCAGATGAGCAGTTTCACAAATAAACCTATAAGAAATTAATTTTTCTTCAAGAAAAAACCACATCAATTACATGCTTAAAAGGTAATTAATTACTCCCCAAGAAAGAATACTTAGAACTTTCCTTTCGTTATTCAAGATTTCCCTTAAATGAATGCTTCTGTATCAATCCGTGCTCTTCACGTTGCTAGCTCGCACTCCACAACATTAGACTCGAGGTCGTAAGATGGATTCACAATTGAAAAGAAGGGATGAAGATGTGTGAAGTCCATCCCTATTGTTGTTTCTATTTCTGAGATTAAGTGTAGAATTATTTTTGAGCCATTAAGTAACCCAAAGAGCACTTCCAAAGAGAAGAAGCTCAAATACATTGTAATGTGTCTAATTTTTAAAATCCAATTTGAAAGAGTATGGTTAATACGAGAATAAATGTTAGATTTAATACTAAAATAAAATAAAATAGACTTGAGAAAAGAGTATTCAACAAAAAGGTGATGAGAACTTTCATTATCCATGGTACGGACTACGGAGTAATAGCTTTTTTTTTACAGTTGCCAATATTTCACCATGAAGTATTTTTGTAATTATTCCAATAGATATAAAATTATTATTTTAAATCAAATTGTTTTTACTTTGGTAAAATTGATTTCTTTTTTATTTTTATAATATAAAAAAATATCCATAATGAAAATTTGATCTAATAACTTGTGGAAGTATAGAGGGATATGTTCATAGTTCAAATTTAAAGACTGTGAAGTAGAGAAGTCCAGAGATTAAACGTGCTTAATTATAGTACTTGTTTAGTCTTCATAAGGACGTGTTGAATATTGGAGTACTCTTATTAGTCACCCCTATATATAATAGTCATAATACTTGAACAGCCCCAAGAACTACGGTAATAATATCAATCATAGGAAAGATCATCATCATTCCTGTTGCATTACAAAGACCCTGACCATTTTCCCAATATGTTGTCCGATTCAGTTTCAGATACAGATTTGCAATCCCTTCTTGAATCCATACAACAATATCTCCTAGATGATTCCGATGTTGTCCAGGCCGAAGAAGTTCAACAAATCAACCCATCCATTGTCCCATTGGATTGCCAGTTCGATTCAAGTTTATGTTTTGATACATTTAGTCATCCTGATACCTCATGGACACCAATGTTGAAACATAATCATTCAGACTCTCCAGGCAGTAGCTGCACTGAAGAAGTGCATACATCTGATTCCTCCCAATGTCCTGGAAATGCAATCCAGGATTGGAAGCGGTTTAGAGGCGTGAGGAGGAGGCCATGGGGAAAGTTCGCGGCAGAGATAAGAGATCCTGATAGGAAAGGCTATCGGATTTGGTTGGGGACGTATGAGAATCCTGAAGATGCAGCATTGGCTTATGATCGCGCCGCATTTAATTTACGAGGCGCAAAGGCTAAAGTTAACTTCCCACACCTTGTAGGATCAGATATGATAATACCTATTAAAGTAAATCCCAGAAGGAAACGTTTAGAGGGTACATTATCATCATCATCATTATCCTCCTTGAATAGTTGCACCTCAAAGAAGAGGAGGGTTGAATGATTTTTTAAGCTTCCGCTTCAGTCCTAGATTTGGTTATATATATTAATCATGAATTTTCTGTACCTTAGCTTAAAATTAATTTACGATAAATTTACGTTACACTCCCATGGACGATTTTTCAATGAGTGTATAACTCCGAGAACAACTATGTTCATCAATGATAACGTTCATTTATTTTCAATATTCATATTGTTCACCACATATGTATTGAATTTCTCAATATAAAATGATTCATATTACTAAAATATACCATTCTAAAATGGTATAATTTAAAAAATTCAAAAAATAAATGTGTCAAAATTATGCCAACAAATTGATACATATTACCTAAAAGGTAAAAATAAGGTTATATAATTGACATTAATGAAACTTTTTTTTAACTAATGGTATGTATTTCCTAAAATATATCTAAAGAAAAAAAAATACTACAGTATATATAAAATGCTATAGTTTGCAATTTGAAAATTAATGAACCATTAATTAATAAAAAATTTGATAATGGACCATAAATTTCTTTAAAATAACTTAATAAAATACCTTTCGTACATATTTTGTTTAAAACAAATACCTAACATTTGATTTCATTTATTTTTGGCTAAGTAGATTATTATTCGTTCATAATATTCTATTTTTGAATTATGAATCTTAATCTGTTCATTGATCAATTAAGGAACAAATAGTTAAGAGCTCAACATTGTAAATCAATTTCCGAATAACTTTTTTATTAAAAAATATTAGTAAACTAAGTAAACCGATTGAGAAAATATTTGTCAAAATCATAAGTAGTCACTAGTTTAAATTAAAATGTAAAGTTAATCTATTTTATTTATCAACGTTTGTACTACTTTCGGGGACTAATCTGTAGTAATATTGTAACTACGTACTTGAGACTAAAGTACAACTGGATCTCTCTATCTAGGACCAAATCAAAATTAGCTCAATTTTAACACTAATAACCAGTTGCTATATATGGATCTGGGCGTTAGGAATCCTCTATCTCGTTATCGACTAATTCCCCGTATAAAAATTAATCTAATAACCAGATTCCGCCTACTATGATAATTTTAAGGGAAAAATAATCATACACTAATTCATACGACAAATGTAAAGCAGAAAATAATAAACTAAGGCCAAAGATTTATCTCTGCTCACTCCCTACGAGTTAATCCATCCCGCCGCATCCAATTAATAACATCAAGAAGAATTGATTACATTTAATTAAGAATTTATTATATGATCTCTCAATTAGATATTTTTTTATAAATTGAAAACTCTAATTATAAGCCTCACAAATCTCTCAAGACTATTTTTCTATGATTCTAATATTTGAGTACATCCATATAATAATCGACCAAGAGACTCTTATTTATACGCTATAAAAAATACTAGGTCTAAAACCTAAAGCGAATAGGATAACCGGAGCGAAAAGCCTCAAAATAGCCTAAAAAAAGCTACATTAGAAACCTGCGTCGGGAGGACGATCGGGACTTGCAAGTCCCGACCTCCCCCCCAGAAGTCCCACTGGACAACTAACATTTTTCCACGAGGTCGGGACTTGGTGTCGGGACCTCCCAAGTCGATCACTCCCCCCCGTAGTCCCTTTGTTTAGCATCCAATTTGGCTTCACATTCCAACAATCTCCCACTTGAAAATAAATTTCGTATCTTGTCTTCTCCATTAGTATTGAATCTACAGCAGCACCCCAAGTTCATCATCCTCGAACTCCCACTAAATCCGAACCCAACTTCAGCGTCTTCTTCACCAATCCAAGAACATCTTTGAATGTCACCAACTTGGCTATCGAAGAGATATAGCCAAAATCATTGTTCTGTTGGACTTTTTCCACATTCAAATCAGCAACATGTTCTTTCTTCACTTGCAAAACATTCTTGATCTTCTTCTCAGGTGCCTTGAAAATTATCCAAACTTGATTGGTCATCAATGAATCCATGTTATCTTTCTTGGGCTTGACCTCCCACTTGATCAATTCATTGATATTCGATGTTTGATCAGAACACCTTCTTTCAGTTAGCAAAATATTAAGAGGTTGAGAGACCCTCTTACAACGTATTTTCTTACGGTTGCTAACCCCGGAGGATCCTTGAAACACCCTTTTGGTTGCAACCTTTTACATAGTACCTGATTTCTAACCCTTAGCACCGTTTGTTACCTTCTAGGGCTCACTACCTAATGCAATTCGATAACCCTCAACATCCAATTGACTTACTGAAATAAGATTACCTGTCAGTTTAGGCACATATCTGACCTTCCTAATCTTCCATATGGAACCATTTGATAACCTCAAATAAACACCAACGATACCACAAACATCAAGGGTCATTCCATATGCAAGATGAACCTTCCCCAAATCTCCAACAACATAATTTATCATTATGTTACAATCACCAGTAATATGATATGATGCACTAGAATCTAACACCCAAGAGTCAATCAAACTCACCTCAGTCATCAGAAGAGCATCTTCAACGTTTACTACATTGATCCCCTCTTCTCTACAATGCTTCTAATTGTGACATTTCTTGCCCCAATTTCAAAATTCAACTGTCGTCTGAATCTACCCTTGTCAATCTTGCTTCCATGGTTGTTCTTCCTACTTCCTTCCCCTACTAACAGAGTACGCCCTGGAATCACCTCACTTGTTTCCTTCAATCGATCTTCCTCATCCAAAATTCGAGCAACAACATTCTTAGAGTTCAACGGGTCCTTCCCAGCATAATGACTCACTTAAGCCCTCATTCGTTCAAAACAATTTGGTAGCGATGCCAAAATAATTAAGGTTTTCCATTAATCATCAACAACAAATCCGACAGTTGTTGATTGATTAATAATGTTGTTGATATTATTCAAGTGCGTGTTTACAAAACTACCTTCAACTATATTCAAATTAAAAAGATTTTTCATAAGAGATACCTTATTAGGAGTAGTTGGTTTCTCATGCAAATCTGACAACATTTTCATTTTCCATGTGTTGTGGTCTCTTTCAGCACATTATGAGAGATATTCTCAGCAAGCTTCAATCGGATCGCCCCTATAACTTTTCTTTCTAGCTTGTTCCACATCTCTATACTCATCGCTTTCGACTTCTCATATAGTGGTTCAACCAAGTCCTTCATATACATATAATCTTCAATTTTCATCTTCCAGCCATAATCCCTCTGAATTAATTATTGATTATCACAACCCACTCTCATACCAATTGTTAGGAATCCTACACCGTTATTAGACTAATTTTGGTATCAAAAATTAATCTAATGACCAGATTCTACCCATGATGATAATTCTCTACTTTGTAAATAATCATACACTAATTCAGATATGACAAAAAGAAAGAGAAAGAAATAAACAACACAAGATTTACCCCTGTTCACCCTCAATATGAGAAATAATCCAGCATATTGCAGATCCACTGATAACTTCAGGAAGAATTGATTACAGGACTCAAGAATCCTATTTTATGATCTCTCAATAAGATATTTTCTTATAGATTGAAAACTCAAATTACAAGCCTCATAAATCTCTCAAGACTATTTCTCTATGATTCTAATATTTAAATACATCCATATAATCAACCAAAAAACTCCTATTTATAGGCTACAAAAATACTAGCTCTAAAACCATTTCGTTTTCACAAGGAAAAAGACAGTATTACTATGTTACGTTTTCACAAGGAAAAAGACAGTATTACTATGTTAAACATCCAAAGAACAAATTTCGATAAGGAATTAATTTTAAATATATACTCCGTACTAAATGGTAGTAAACTGAGGACATGCACGACTTCAAATATTACAATTTGTTATGGATCCGGTTATGATTCTATTAAGAATCTTAATAGAATTTGTTCCTTTAAGTCACATTAAAATATATCACTGAGTATTCTTAAGATACAAGATACTCACACTGAAATATGTCATTGGGTATATTGTGTTAACAACATATATTCACAATCTAAACTTTATAATCTAATAACTTAAGAATTACATAGTATAATAACTTAAGAATTAAAAATAGCTAAAAGAAGCCTATAATAATTTAAAAATTACAAAATAAGTCCTTTAGAACAAAATCTTAATATAACCCTAACTTTCTACCACATATGGAAAAATATAAAATGGCGGTCACTTTTTCTAGAACCATATCAACAATTATGTTTAATAAGTGGGACTACTATGTTTTATTTATAGATTGGTTCCCAATGATGATATGCTGATATTAATACTAGTAATCTAATATAAGAGAAAATTGACAAAATTAAATGGTCTCCGATAATGGTATTAAGTTGCACTTTGGTCCCCAATAGTATCACCGTAGCAGTTTAATCCCCGTAAGTGGCACAAAAATTACACATTGGTTCCCAAACTAACATTTTCATTAAATCTAAACATCCTAAGATTAACTGTGACGCTAGTTTGTGGACCAAGTGCAATTTGTGTGCTACTTATGGGGACCAAACTGCAACTTCAAGTGGTAAGATTTAACGTAAAATGTTAGTTTGGGACCAAAGTGCAACTTTTGTGCCACTTACGGGGACTAAACTGCTATGGTTACACTATTGAGGACCAAAGTGCAACTTAATGCCATTATTGGGGATCATTTCAGCAATTAACTATGATCTCTAATATACTATCATATCATATTTTTTAGTATTGTCCTAAATGTTACAAACATATTACCTGAATTAACGTTCCCTCCTGTTCGAAATCATGGCAAGATATGAAATATCTTCCCGAAACAATATTTCACATTGGAGAAAGGAACGGGCCCAACAATTCCTACATAGACGTGGAGAACAACGACATAGTCCCGAATGCGTGGAAGGCATTCGAGCTTGTTCAAGCAAATTATGTCGCAGAAGGATCAGTCCCAGCAAGACCCAAGATTTTCGCCAATGGCATGATGGTTCCTAAGGTGATGTTGAACGGTGGTTATAAACTAGATTCTGGGTACTATAAGCTTTAGTTGAACAGTGGTTACATTTCCCTCTTGTAGGATACTATAAGCTCAAGACGGATGACATTTGACTTTAGATAAGCCAGAATGCATTGAGACAACTTAACTGGAGATGCCGGTGCCATTCAACTAGCTGCCGTTATTCCTTACTTAATCAGAAGCAGACGGGATACAACAATAAGATAGACCACTGCTACTCAAAAGAGTACAGCTAGCGCCTCGAACTAATCACATGCTGCTCCCTGGCTTCCTTCCGTCTTTTATTTGACTACGTCTGATTCATTTCCTGCAAACCTTCCGCCAGCAGTTGATTCAATAGCAAACGAGGATAATAAACTATTGGTAGGTTACTTATTCCCACAACTGATGCAGCCGAGTCGTTACAACAGCTAAAAGCAGCTTTCGTTACCAACCAAGAGCAGAAGGAGCTTTTAGACACTGTACCTTTAGGTGCGTGCAGGAGCAAGGGCCTCTGACTAAGATCATTTCCTACCACACACTATACAGGCAAGGAGCAGCTTTCCCGGCCCTTAGGCATTTTAGCTATATGCTATTATTCCTTTTCTAGTAGCTAGGTATCTAGATCGAGTATCATATCATTTCCAAAGAAAGATAGTATGCTAAAATGTATGCTCTTCTAGGGATAGAGCACTCTGTAAGAAGGTAGTCTGCCCTCCATACTGAGCTAAGTCTGCCCTTTCTATTAGCTATAGTAGCTATATGGGAATGTAGCCTAGCTGCTAGTAGCTCTCCTCTCTTCTTATAGCTCGGTAGTTGGATGTTTAATAATTCCTTTATGGTTAGAGCACGCTAGGATGTATTCTATCAACTAATCTCTCTCAAGTGATAGCTCTATAAGGTAAAGTGACATGTTCTAACGGGAATAGCTCGACTCAGAGCTCATCTTTGTTTAGTGCTTGTATTGGAAGGGTAGTTCTTAGAATGTAATAGCCGCTACTTGCTCCTTGTTGACTAAAACATTAGAGCAAGCTAGGCCATATAAGATAGGAAGCTAGACTTGTAGTTACCCCAATTTGACCAACCCATGAATCCACTTTCCTTTGGTCATCTAGAATTTAATTCTCCAAACCCTAGCTTGGACCAGATTTCCTTTGGAACCTGCCATCCGTCTGGAGCTTATAGTATCATGCAAGAGGAATGTAACAACATTTTTCATCTTTTCTTTTGGCCGATGGACGTAGCTTTATGCTCTGAATCTGTTTTGAAATAAGTTAATAACATCTATTAACATGACTGATCGAGAATATAAAGATAATTTTATATGGTGTTAAGAAAGTATGAAGCTTGCTAAAGAATGCTTACCTGCTTAAATGTGTTAACTACTTGAATAAAAATATTGGTGGACTGAGCTTTCCTCAGAACCGGGGAATTTGGGATTGAAAGTCTGAAGGTACTAAGGGCCTACGAACTCTTCTCAAATGGGCCTCGCCCACCGTGAACTTTGTTTTGTTTTGTCGCTTAAAGAGAGGTTTCTTTACCTAACAGGCTGGCTCAAGCCGATACCTCCATACCATCTTTTGGCTCTTCTCTTTTAGCTTTGACATGACATTGGCACATGGATTCTAAACCTTGGGCATTCCACCTAATCCCCTTCGAATAGAATGTAGAAAAAGTAAAGCCCTATTTCTTTCATTCTCTGCAGAAGGCCGGGGAAGAGATGAGATTAGGGGCTTTGTTTAATGCATTAATATTCCTAGATAGATCACAAAGAAGCAAGAAGGTATCTATTAATTAGCAGGAAGCTTAAGGCGACAAAGTTGAAAGGCAGAAGAAGGGCCTGTAAAGGCCGCATCCAAGAAAAAGAGAATGAATTCCTTTAGTGATGGTGAGCTTCACCGGCTTAAACCTACGCTTGAGAGTTCCTTTCTCGCTGTAATCCTCTACCCGGAGTCACTTCAAGCATCTAAGACTACTTCTTCCTGTGATGCCAAACATAGATTGAAAGTGTCAACGTTGACTCACAAGCGCCATCCTCACCGGGTAACCGAGAAGCGGCAAATGCCCGTAGTAAGGACTCAAATCAAGAACGATTTATAGAGTTCGTGAACCAAGGAGTCTTTAATTATGGGCGTTAAACGAACGGTGAACTTACGGAGGCATCAATTATGGAACCTATTATCTATCTATTAGAATCTAGTATGAATTATATTTAGAATAAAACACCAATTCATACATCCCGATCCTCAAAATAATGTATATTAATCTAAAACACATAAATTACAATTATGAATAAAAGAGTTCTTACATTTCGGCAAATGAAGACGAAATGAAACCAAACTCCTCAAGTAGATGCCTCACGTGAATGCCCTCGAGAAACCTCTCTCCACTGCTTCATGTCCAACACCAAAACGATGTCCTCTAGATTGCACAAAACCGCAGGGAATCGAATCAGACTTGAACTTGCTAGAGTTAAGTAGAACAAGAAGAAAAATCTCTTCCATTTCTTAGGGAGGGGGCGGCTTTCTCAAAAGGTGGAGGCAAAGGTTTTGATTTCATGAAATGAAAAACCCTTGTCTCTTCCTTTAAATACCATTTGCCAATTTCCACCCGTTAAGCAACTCGTTAAGAAATCAGTTTAACTCGTTAACTTAATTAGACCGTTATGGCTTCCAATCAAATAATGAGTCACTTCAGTGAAAGCGTCTATTTTAATTAACTTAACAAGTCAATTAAAATAACGAAGTCACTATCTAATAACTTATCAAGTTATTCATCAATTTTAATCAAGTAATTGATTAAACTTGCAAGTTTAACCAATTGATGTTCATCAATATATATTTATCAAATATATAAATATTGAGAGATACATTTCTCAATATACAAGTCTCGTTTAATTTCATGCATGAAATATAATTCGAATATCACTGTATGTGTGTGACCTTCTAGGCTCAGATAATAATAATTTGGCCAATTACTATTATTATAACGATTAATGAGTAAGATCTAGCAATCGCTCATAACCCCTTAAATTATCATGAGAACCCAAACTAGTAATATACAATTACTAAGGTGAACAATTGCTCGAGTAATCACATTTAACCAACCCCAGAAATGAATTGATACACAATTGTCGCAACGGACATAATAAAAGTGGGAATCAATTCTCATTGATTTCCACTATCTTCCTACTGTATTCTGGTGATTGCAGACTGTGCTAATTGTTAGCTAGTGTATCATCTACGAGGTCACAATATGGGCGTGGGCGTAATAGGTATGTGTAGTCTGCCAAAGGAAGAACAGGCCGGGAGTTAGTTTTCTCTCTTGGCGACTGCCCTAGATCACTCCTTCCCTACTCCTATATCCGAAAGAGGGCTTCGCCTAATGACACTATGATCTAGACAAGCAAGTCTTAGCCTCTCGGCTTACATCCTAATCACCTTCTCCTTCAAAGTTACCTAATTGCACTCGACTTTCATTCCCCGCCAAACTTTATTGAATGTAAGCCCGCCTTTCAACCCGCAAACAAGAAAGGAAAAGATAGTAGGAGAACTCCTACTCCTAGTGAAAGATCAATTAGACTGAAGTTCCCTATGTTAACTCACTCTTCAACTAGAAGTACTAATAGAAAAGCAAGTCAAGTCAGCCATTTCTTGAGCTTCCTCCAAAGGAAGCGCGTAGCTGAAAATGCATAGTAACATACCATCACCCTATATCCCCTCGAGTTCCAAAGATAAGATAACGATTTGGTCGTTTATATAAATTCTATTGATATTTACTCTATCAATTCCGAACCCTATAAAAAAAAAGATTCTACTTGACGCTCTAACGAAAAGTGGGATTCAAGCATCTGCCCGAGGAAGAAAAAAGAGTCTTTGAAATTGTAGGCATATCAAGTGGATCGAAAGAAGACGGAATACTCTTCAGTAGCAACGAAGCCGACTCGACCAGCTTACAACTTCGAAAGAAGGAGAGCAGAGATCTTTCTTTAAACTGTCTCAAGCTCTAAGGTCATGGGCCAGAACCGAGAGACAATTGATCGAGGTATGAAATTCTTAAGTGATCTAGTTTCACCTCGCCTTGCCTGCTTTAGATTAAGAGTCCAACGAGCCCACTAGTCCATCAATGGAAATTCGATAGAAAACCTGCCGAAAGTGACAATCCATTTAATAAGATCGGCTCATGTTAGAGAAGAAATTGCCGATACATATTTTGAATAAAGAGGTAAAGATACAGTTAAAAGCTTTCACTTGGTCACGATCCATGAATCGAACCTACTTGCCTCTTCTTAGGTTGAACGCGAACCATTCACCCATGGATGGAAAGAGACTGGCGAGTGAACTAGGTTTTGGTATTCCTTCGAGCTTCTATTTCATCCCGCAGCGGGATCTTTAAGTGAAAGATGGAATACGCAAGACCAAGCCTGCAATCTAACAAGATACTGGGTTGAGCAGGGAGTTAGTAAAAGTTAGACAAGATTGGAATGGTCATAGAACATGTATTGGTGTACCAGATCGGCTAATGCCCCAAAGTTGACGCGATGTATTCACCACGACCGGACAACTTTATTATCGTATATCAATCGTCCATTGCATTGAAACAGGGATCCCGGTTCGATAGAAAGCTTTGAAAACGCAAATTCACCTGTAAATAAGGAACAAGATGAATGAGAGAAACGAGCATTCCAAACCCAAAAAAGTACCCCATAGCTTTTCCCCCGAAACCCCAACAATTAAGGTAACCAACATATAAAAGCATCTATTTCTGCACTGTTCTGTAAGAGTTAGTGTGATGTTTTGTTAATAGGAACAAGAAAGTGTTTATAGTCAGAAGCGATATAAACAAGACTACTCATCCGAGCCAAGCAGGAACATGTACATAAAGAACTGACACTTCCACCTTGTTGAAGACATCTATAGCAGTTGCTAATTCAAGACTTAAACGAATACCATCGCTAAGAACGACCGAGATCCAAATGATAATTTGCGTAGCTTCTTATCTTTGGACATAAAAAATAAGGTTGTAATAATAAAAAACAGACGTGTGATAATTTTGTCCTAGCTAGTGGAACAAGAAAGAAATTTATATTCAATAATGAGCCACCCAACGAAGCACTCTCGCCATTTTCGCCCACGCTATGGCACTCCTTGCTCGCGTGGAGCAAGATAATTTAAAAAGAAAGATTCAATCCAGCCTCCCAAGCTCACTGTGGCTCCTTTGTTGCGGCTTCACACGATTTGTGGAACCCGTGAGAAAAGTCCAAATGGTGCCCCTGCTATCATTCGGTATGAAAACATCGCTAGGCGCCTCTGCAATTGATACCCGACAAAGAAAAGAATCCATTTCTTTGAAAGCTATTTTGTAGCCAAATGGTAGGCCTTCTTCTCTAGAGGCAAGATAAGCCATTGAAGCTGAATGAACATCCATCCGCTTTTATTTCCATCTCTCCACCAAAGTCGATTCAAGCTCCTCACCCTATGCTTACCGCCAACCCTTACACCACATAAACTCCACACCTCAGCTTCCGAATGATGAGAAAGAACTAGAGTCGATATCTTAGTCTAAAGTGTCTATATTTATATCAAGACAACGATTTGAGTAATACTTATAAAAAAAGTGGCTCACTTGCAACTACTCAAAAAAGATACGCCGTAATGCTTTTGAGCCTCAGATTATACCTAGTTGTATGTATGTGAAAAAGTGATTAACAACCCATTAAGAATAGTCTATTAAGTGAATGTAGGGCCCCACACACATTAGAAGCGATTTAAAAGAAAGGAAGAAGACGCAAAGAGTACCGGGCTTTCAGGATATGCTAGGAGTTTACAGACAGAGGCGCCTAAGGCAATGATTCGCTACCCTAATCTTCATATCGTAATTGCGTGATCGATGGGAAGAGTCGCCTTCGACAGGAGAAAATCATTATTATGTAAGTGGTGAAAGACTAGTCTCAGAATCGGGAGCCTGGGGATCAGAACTCAGCAAAAAGTATTATCTTTTATCAATAGCAATGGGTTCCGCACATGGTCCAAACTGTAGGAAGCAAGATCACCCGCAGAGTGGATATGAAGGAACTAGATCAAAAGCCGGAGCAACTATCAATAGCGTAGCCGAGCCACGGGAAGAACAAGAGATTCGCTGATCCGGGCCGTTGATGGAGCAACTCAAAATTCAAACATACGCCTTAACAATAGTGGATCCAACAAGATCTAGCCTTTTCTCTGCGGATCCTCGCCTAGTAGCACCTCGCGGAGTTTGACTCCACTTACTCAACAACTTGTTCCATTCTTCAAACCGGAATTCCAGACCTGGCCCCTCCCGCCTTTATCTTCATCATAGATCTTCTCTTTGTTTCCCAACCAAGATGCATGCTGTCGCCCAATCCCTCCTCTATTCCTTTTACAACATTAGTATTGAAATCGTAGTATTTTGATTTCTATAATTATGCCTATCATGGCTACCTGTTGTAACAATTCATCTACTAGTTTTAGTCAAACGATTATTTCCAAACTAAGCTGTTTTCCACAATAGTAATTTAAATTACTAAATGGAACTCATGATACATCAGTGGTTATATTCCCATTGCTAGATCCTTATGCATAACCCGATATAATACCTTATAATGGTCAATTATATTATTATACCTAATTAATATTATCCGAGCTTAGAAGGTCTCACACATACAATGACATTGAGTTATATTCCATGTATGGAATTAAATCGAGATTAAAGAAATTAGTTGATTAAAATCAACAAGATACCTAATCGAGAATTTTACATTGATGATGTAAAATACAATTGGACAAACCGAATCAATTAAATTGTTATTTCAATTGACGGTTTAAACGGTAGGAGCTTATTAGTGACTTGTTGTTCATTTACTTGTTTAGGAATGTTGCTTAACGGCTTAACGAAAGTTAACTATTTATCAAGAGTTTAGCTATTCGGAGTCAAGCTATTCGGCGAAAAGGAAGGGACTATATAGAAAAAGATGAAATGAAAATAAACATAAGAATTTTTCATTTCATCCCTCTCCATCACCAAAGCCGCCTCTATATTCTTCTAGTTAATTAAGTTTTGACTCAAATTTTGTCCAATCACTGTGAGTTTCTACCAAATCCAATCGAGTGATTCAAACTGGCTTTTGCATGACTAACCGAAGTGCATTTCATTTGAGGCGACGAGGGATTTAACGAGGACAGTGAGATCAAGTTCATCATATCCGCTGCTTGTAAATACTTCGTATTCATACGTGTATGAATTATAGTGTATATGTTTTCTCGTAATTCGTTATTATATATTTATCCGACCTTGGTTGCATTTGTTTATTTTTACTATGAACAAGTTGTGTAATTTTCCCACAAGGGTATCGTGAGCACAAGTTTAAGTTGTATACTCGATTTACATTTATATAAATTTTTTTCGTATAAACATATTTTATATTATTTTCAAGTTTATATATTTTAACAATGAATATATGTTATGAAAATTGGATTCATGAATAAATAGTGTATTTTATACATTGTTCAAGTTCATCATATTATTAATTTTAAGGATTTGAATTTAGATTTATGTTTCATGAATTAGTTGGGTTTTTAAAACATGTTTCTTGATTGAAATCAAACTTTTTTATTGGATGAGGTGTTTAAAGTATTCAAAATTCCACCAAGTTTTGTCTCAGATTTTAGAAGTGATCTATATTCTCTCGAAAATTTCATAATGTTTTGGATTGTTTAAGTGTTCCAAAACAATTTGTGGATTTCGAAGATCTCTCTATTATATAATTAATTTTTGTAAATTTTACAAAATCTACTGAAAGTTTAACAAAATTGCGTGGAATGTCCGTAAACATTTCGTAATTTTTGGATTTGCTAAGACTTTCTAAATCGGGTTTTTCAAACAATCAATTAAATTCAAAAACCGGAATTGTTTGTGAAATGGAGGTTTTGCGGGCCCCTCCTGGCCGCGCCAGGACAAACTGATTCGCTACCGCGTCCGCGCGTGGAGCATGGGACGGCCGAGGCGGTGTCGTCTATCATGTTTTTCATCGGATTTTGTTACAAACCCTAACTGCTTTTTTAAAATTATTAATTTATATTTTGTGTATTTATTATCATTTATTGCTATGATAACTGTAATTATTAATTTTAATGATAAGAAGTTTAATTCAATAATCCCTTTCATTATTTATGTTTTTATAAATGTATTTACTTGAGGATATACTCATGGTGTAAGTAATATTCTAGTTAAAATATAAATATATGTGTATAACAAAACTTGCTAGTTTTATCTTTTATTATATTTATATGAAATGATTATCAGAATAAATCATTATTTTATTGTATATATGAAGAAGCTATTGTAATAACTATCGACACAAAATATATGTTAATTACCTATTTTAATTATATATATTTCATGAATTTAATTATGAGATTCAAATTTGAATTTAAATTCCAATCATTTAAATTGTATATTCATGTGATTTATTTTGATTTGTTAAATAAAAATGGAAACTATTTATACGATTGTCAATCATATTTAAAATTGAATTTAATGTAGAATACTATCTCAACCTCATAACTAGTATTGATTGCACATTGTTTATATTTTTATTATGTATCGATTGTAATGCTTATCAGATGTGACATGTTTATTAAGGACATTTACATGTTTATTGCATACTTATTAAAATATTTTATGACTTTATGAGTCATTTATTCCATACCATTTAATGTATTAAATTGTAAATGCATACTTTATATGATTTAATACTTTATATGATTTAATTATTTGCATTATACATTGTAATAGGAATGGAAAGTGAGAGGTTGGATACTACCTAGTTTTATTTTATTTAAATACGGTATGCTGCATCGGCTTATTCGCTGTAAACCACTGTACCGAGTCGTATTTATTTATCCATTTATTTATTTTATTTTACCCAAGCCTCGCTGCTTATGTAGCTTTGGTCACCATCCGGTGAGTGGTTATTTTGAGCAGAACGTTGTATTTGATGAAAATTCCATGTTTTAACCTAATTTTGAAGACTTCGATAGTGAATAAGAAGATGGTAGACGGTATGTGTGGAGCAGTAGGATCGTATTGGGCTATGAAAGGAGGATGACATTCTTCAAATACATTCAAAGGTGTAGTGCATTCTAGCCATTCCACCGGTAGAACATTAGAGTTTGGCTCATTGCCCTTAGAAGAGCAAACTATGGAGTACCTCCAACAGAAGCTACGGGTATTTATGAGATGTCGGGTTCGCTTATTAAAGTTGCAGGAAGCGATCCTCGCGAGCCAACTTCTTTATAAAAATCGGCCGGTAATCGAGTTTGTCCAATGCCTTGCTGCCACGGAAGACGGAATGGAGTCACTGTAAGAATCAAACTTGGGAATTAGCCAGAAACCAAAGCAGAAGAAATGTTGTCACTTGCAAGTGGTTGTTCACAGCATAGCGGTTGTCACCAACTGCAGGATCAAGTATAAGGCCTCTAATCATGGTTGAGGTTTCAAATTAAAAGAGAGGGAGCGACTATCAGATATTCTCACTTGTAGTCGACATACTTCCATCATGTATGCTTTAAGCAGAAGCTGTGGCCATCAAGATTGAGCTTCGGGAATAAACTGGGATGGAAGACAGCTTGAAGAAGAGATATACATGACCCAGCCTGTGACGGTTTTGTGTGTCTGAAAGGCGGATTATGTTTGCAAAGTTAAAGAAGTCCTTTATATGGCTTTGAAGCAACCTCCGGAAAAGTTTGACAAGCAGTTTTGATAGCCACATGCTCGAGATTGGGTATTTGAGGAGTCCATATGATACCAGGTATACTATAACAAGGTCAAAGACGGGTCATCTATTTACTTAGTATCAGATGTAGATGATATGTTGTTAGTCATAAATAATAAACTCGTATTATTCAAAAGTCAAAGGACTACTTAGTGCAAAAGTTTAATAGGAAGGATTTAGGTGTCAGCCAAAGAAAATTTCGGGAATGGGAGATCTATAGAAATAAGTCGACGGCTTTTTTTTGTCAGCTTTAAAGGCTACATCAGAAGATTCTATCAAGATTTGGTATGGCTTCGCAGTTTGGTTGATACTCCTAATGCTTATAACGCACATTTATTAGTGACATTTGCACCTAAATCGTCTGAAGAAAATGAATACATGTCCCATGTTCCTTATGCTATGTAAATGGAATTTTGATGATAAGTATGGTCCATTTGTGATAGGATCTTGTAATATGTTGTTTAAGATTGTTAGTAGATTCATGGAAGAGCTCGAAATGAGCATTGAAAGTCGTGGAAGAGGATATTCGTGATATCTCGTAGGCATATCTCGATGTGGGTCTCGCCATGGTGATAGCCAACGATATTTCTCGATATTTTTATTCCGACTACGCCGAGACGCGGATAACGTAAGACTGGAGGACCTGCTATGTGTGTTTACTCTGGTAGTACTGCCATGAGTCGGAGGGCTACTTTTGGTACCCACAATGATTGTTTCTACTAATGTGAGGCTGAGAGTATATGGCTTTGGACAAGCCGTTTAAGGGAGGGAAGTTGGTTGAGAGGATTATTTAGCGATTGGGTTACATCACTCAAGCTATTTGTGGTATCAGGATAGCTTGAGTGCAATATGCTTGACCAAGGATCAAGTTCATCACGAGAGGACCAAACATATTGACGTGAGATATCATTTCTTGAGGAGTGAGAGGAGAATCAAGGTAAATGAAGTGGCAATGCGTACAACCTGGCCGATATGTTTATTTAAGCCGTGCCTCTGAGCAAGTTTCAACATTGTTTGAACTTGGTCAATGTTTGAGTTGTTATTGCCCGGTGTGGCAACATCTGAAAAGTGTGAGGCACATCTATCACTTCGTGCATATGGTAGGTTCATGTACATCTCGCATATATGTTTTCACTATTCAAGATCTCGGGTACTTCTCGAAAATATCCGGTGCATTCTCGGCGCATTCGAGCAATATTTGGTACTTCGGTACATCCGTGCAATTTTCGGTTATTTGTTTTTCCGTAGAGGATCTGTTTTCAGCTTATCTCTGATTTGAAGAATTCAAGTCAAGATAGAGATTTGTTGAAATGCCTTGAATTCTGTTGAGCAAAGTCTCAAATTCTAAACTTTTGTGAGCTTTTGGCCAATAGCTGTCCTATAAAAAGGGTCTTAACTTTCTTAGTTTTTCCTTGCGCCAAATAATTAGTGGGTTTTGCTGTATTAGTATTACCTCAACTATTTTAGTTATCATTTGTATTCATCCCATCCATTATAGTGAAATTTCTGATGGCTCTGCCCGTAAATTAGTCCAAACAAATATTTGTTTGAGATACCACATAAAAATTCTGGTATTATTTCTTTTGAAATCTTTTATTTAATTCCTAGTCTCGATAGTCTTCGCTATAATAAACACGTGTTCGTTATAACAACTATCATCATGGAGAGGCACAAAGCCCTCAATTGTAATATGCCTGTCATTGCACTTCAAGGATAGAATTCATTTAGGCATTGCATATTAGGTGTTCTTATGACAATACCCTTGCAAACATTATTTGGTAATGAAAAATATTTATTAAAACGTCCTGATAATTTGCACTAGATCTTCTAGAGACTAAGTTTCTGAAGGAAGGAATAATTGCAGTTCTTCTTGAATCTATTCATTATGCTACTAGTTTGTTATTTCTGACTGAACACATGATTCAAAGAAGGAACTCACATTGAAAATTATGTCTCTCTCATACATGTTTCTCATCATTTTACCATTCGATCACACATGTTTTTAATATGTTCTATTCGACTACAAGCATGTTTCCAAAAGGTACTCCTAATTTGAAAACATTCATGAATAATGCTAAGATTGATTTTTGGGCAAACCGCAAGACATTCCTAAATGCTTTTATTCAAACCCAATAAGCATTTTGTTTGTTACAAGCACTCGAAAGATGAAGGTGTTCGAACCCGAGACCACTATCCTTAGTATCCAAGTGAAGTAACTCCTGGTTGATCCAATGAATCTTGGGTTTGTGTAAGTCGATATCGTTTTGGCAAAGAAAAGACTCAAAAGTAACCCATTTAAAGTGTTCGAATTTAATAAAGGTGACTCTACCACCTAAGTTAAGGAATTGACTTCTACTAGATGATTCTCTTTTTATTTTATCACATCAAAAAGATTTGTTATCTATTGATGTATATATCAAGAAAATTCTTAAACATTTATTAAAGATTGGTAGCATGATATGAAGTTTGCCAAGGGCGCAATGACTTGACATTTTGAGGAATAATTGGGATGAAGCTGACCCAAACTTCTGACAAAGTTGTCATCAGAATATTTAGCTAGAAATGGAAATAAAAGTATCTAGACTCATATTATGAAGGTGAAGAAACAACTGTCTTTGCGAAAAGGAGGCAAGAGATTTTGGGAAGTTTTCAACCATTGACACACTTTTAAGTTGTTTTAGGCATTGTGAATATTGAAGAGCACCAGAGAGGCCTTAATAATAAAGAAGCGAGTGGGATTGATGAAAGAGATCCCTTACCAAAAACTACAAGATGGAAAGGTTCAATTGATTCAATTGTTTGACCATTGACAATGACAAAAGTATTGGACAAATGAAATGCAATCATGAATAATATTAACCCATCTAGGTGAAAAATTCATTTTTCTGAGGACAACAAGAAGAAAGTCTCATCTACTCATATCAATCTTGAAAGCTGCAAACCCATCTTTTCTGCAATTAGATGTTCTAATAGTATGGGTTAACCATAAATTAGTACAGATTAGAGATTATATTTTGATTCCCCAATCTAAATTATCTACTTGTTAAGAGGGATGCATCACATATTAAAAGCGTAGAAGAAAAAAAGTGTCGAAGATATGAGATAACCCTTCAACAGCCTAAACTCCCTATCCCATGAAGATAGGACAAAATCGCATAATGGGAAGCCCAAAAAAGCAAATAATACCTCATGTGGATTACTACTTGTAATTCAGTGGATCTTGAATAAATAATAGAGTAAATCATTGCGTTTCTTAACGCTGAACATTTACCAGGAAAGAAAAAAGGAAATATTGAAATCCGAGTGCCAAAAATCTCGTTAAATTCAAAATAGAACGATCCCTCAATACAAGTTTGCTAATATGGAGTATATCTGACCAAAATGTCAACTTCTTAGAGCAGATACCATCATGACTTGTGATGCCAGGTACAGAAAATAACTGATAAAGCTAATCTACACTATGATTCCCGAAATATGACCTCAACCCAAGGGTTGACGTCGCCTGAAAACAAAAATGTATACGAATAGAGTAAAAGAATATAAAATGACGACAAAAGCTAGCGACCCAGCAATAACATATCACGAAGTACAATGACTAAAGTTTACCTCTTTGGTCGCGTTCTGTCTTCTTCATAATCCATCACTCCACCAGATTCAGCAAAGATCTCCTCATGCCCTCTAAAGTCAACATCGGCCTGCCACATCGTAAGTAAGGCACATCGACAAACATATTCCAGAACATGATATGGGATGGTTTACAACATCATTATAAACTGATCTATAAGATGATACATATATGGTCTTTCAAACTTCCCAACCAAAAACTGCCTTCTTCCATGGACTCAACCAAGACAAAAGGTCCACCTATGAGATGCAAGTTGGCATAGTTCCCCCAGAAATCTCCTTCACTCTTGACACTTTTCAGGGTTCGAAGATTAGTTTTTTAGACGCCCACTTTTTAAATACTAACTCCGATTCATTTTAATATACATTTTCACTTTTCGAGAGGAAGCTTTGACAATGAACTACTTTTTTTCCCTTACTCTAATAATTAATCAGTGACCAACTAAACCACTTCAAAATGGACCAAGCTCAACTTAACATGAAATAAAACAGATATGGCACCTTTATATAAGAAAGCCCGAACTTTCAACTCCGATCAATTACTAAACTGACCTTAAATGAAAGAGTCTTCTTCACATCTTCCACTCTTTCTTCAACTTCTTTTCTGTGCTTTTTGTTTAACTCACCCATGGAATCAGCCCACTTGATCTTATCTTGAATTGTGACAAGAAGATTATCTGATGTGGTTAACCTATAGATATTTATTAACAATTGTAAACGTTAGTCATCAAGTTGAATATGACCCTCTGAAGGGACACAATTATTGTCTGCTTGCTAGAACTGAAACCACATGATGACATCATCAATCACATCTTAGAACAACTTTGACAGCACGTTAAGTATGAAAGAAAGTAAAAGAAAAAGGAGATAAAGGTTGTAACTAGACCAGAGATTAGTTCTTTACTGTTAATAAACCACAGATAGTGCGAAGAAATGTCTACTGGAAAGAAGGTATAATTAGCAATCAGAATACTCGATATTCACATCTCAAAGGTTGTAACTAAGCCAGGTGTTCAACCAAAACATTAAAGCCCAAAATACATAAGGTGTCAACACCTCACACATAGGGGGAGCCACTGCATATCACTGGACAAACCCCTTTTTGACCTAGGAAAGGTTGACTCCTTCCGCTACATACTCCCTTTCAAGAGAAGCCATAAGTTCCTACGTCATACTTACTCTCAATAGTAGTAGATACACAAAATTTACCCTGCAGTTCTTGTTGAAGCAGCAAACCAGCCAAGTTCTAGGTGGAAACTACAGCCTTCTATAATATATATTATGTTCACGATTAAAATTCATCTATGTTAAGACATCTACTCATATGTCCACGAAATTTCATTTCTTTAATTTCAAATACCACGTCATGAAACAATTATACACATTTACTGCCTAAAACTTGATTCCAAAACTAATCAACATTCCTATTCATCATATAAAAATCTAGGCTTCAGGCAATGCTGTTGCATTAGTCAAGAAAACAGTACCATAGATTTTTTTAAATGTTCATAACAATTGGAGCTGATGTTAAATGTCTCATAAAAGAAAGAGACCCCATAACAGAAAGAAAAAAAAAAGATTCAGAATATATGAATTACTAGAACAGATAACAAAAAAAGAAAAATAATAGAAAATACAATCACAAACCATTCAGATCAGCTTACCAATTGCCCAATGTCTGTATCATACTCCCCAATTGCCCTGGTCTGAGATCCCTCCCAGCTGCAAATTGCACCTACAAAAAAATAATCATGTTAGTATACTATTTTCTCCCTGGACTATACTATTTTCGTCCTGGACTGTATCGACCAAAGATCTTACTAAAGTCCGAAAAACCAAGGGAAGAAGAATAACAAAACCAGACCTCAAAGCATCTTCATTTACTGGATCCAAAGTTTCTAATTCATGCCCTGGATTAAGAATAGTTTAAAAAGATAGGTTATCAGGACCAAAAGTGATAGAACTATTTTAAAGTAGTATATTGATTCCATAAAATTGAAAATATTAAATACATTGAATCAGTTTGATGTTGTTTGGCTGAGCTTTTTCATTAGCTTGTATTACATCATGCTCATAGTCCAAGCATTTCTAAAACAGTATATTTAAGCTCCTAGAAGCAGAACCAAACAGCCACTTATAAATTCTGATAGAAAGATCTAACAGGTTGAAAAGGCAGACAACATACCACATACATGCACTCGTTGATAAGGAAGTCCTCCAGCTCACGCACGTTTGAAATATCCAACTCCCTCATGAGCAGATCATAGGGAAGTATCTTTGGTAGAGAAAGAGGATATATCAGTTGATGGACTTGTAAAATCCAGCACTAAAATGTTTGCAGCAAGAGTGAAGTATGACAAAAAACAAAATAAATCAACTTCAACATGACCCAGTGAATTTGAAGAGGCTCCACCCAAGCGGTGAAAGAGAGGTCGGATAATATGCAGTCTTACCCCTATGGTAACAAGAAGGTTATTTCCAAATTGACCCAAGAATGTGCAAACACAATCTACTACTTCACAATAGATAAAAAGAAAATCTACCTCACATCTAATCTACCCTAATTGGGGAAAGGGACAATTAGAAGTTATTTTGAAGTCTCATGTTCTCAAATTATTTAGTTTCTAGGGATAGTTTCTATAATAACTACCTACTAATATTATCAAGTAGCATCTTTATGATCATCAATAGCAATAAGCGATTTCGTTTAATTTCCCATGTTGTGTGGGATAAAAAAATCCAAAAAACATTAAGCTACTATGAGTTTGTTCATTCCTTATTCAGTGATTCTTATGATGCACATGTATTTTCGTGATTCAGAAAGAATGTTTTGTCAACATAAGTTCAAGTAAAAATTAACAGAAAATCATATACTATGAAGTGATGAACAAATTCGCACAGGCTGAACTGTGCACAAACAACTGGTGTTGAATAATGAGTCATTTTGATTTATTCCGTCACATCCAAGAGCCAAAGAATATAAAATTTCACACTCCACAAAAAAGACAAAACAAATAACTATGCATAATTGTCTTATCTAAAGACAGGGTAAAATATTCATTGAAATCAAAAAAATAATCTAAGCGGTAGTCAGAATGGATATCATTAGAGTCCTTTCTAATTTAGCATTACTATGATTTAAACATCATTGCATTACAATAATTTAGTGAGCTGCCCACTGTTCCTCAAACAACTGTTATTACCTTGTTTGTCTCAGCAAAAGTAAGAACACTAAGTTGCTTCAATTTCAGAACTTGATCGGCTACCAACTGCGGAAATCGATCAGCAACACCTATAAAACAAACTCACAAATAAGTAACTCCAGTAGATAATAATAGAAGTACCAAATTAATAGTACCCTCATTTAAATTTAACTAGAAGGTTTGTCTTATCAATTAAAATGATTCAACTTTGACAATAAATTAATCTTATTAAAATACTTTTTGTTCAATATCTAATATTTCGGCATACAAGTATGTAATGCGTAAGTATCTAATTGAATACATATTTTGATATAAACTCTAAATTAGCGAGCACAATAGTAGGCTGTATATGGTGACCACAATAGCAGCAGCCTGCTGCTGGCTTGGAATGATTTCGTGCAGGCTTCAAGATCTATCATCGAAAAATAAACATAGTGTAATAGATACTATAGTTCTTACGAACTGAACTCCAACAGATTATAACTGAAAGCATGTAAAGTTGTAAACACTACTAGCAGCATGCACTTGTGTTTAAAATATTTTTGCTCAAATTCCAATGTATGCCATATAAAATAAACAAAGTATATTCATATATCAAAATCTAGCAGAGGCAAACGAATAGAACAAAATCAATATCTGACGTAGGTTAACATGAAAAGCTTCCTCCTGCTGGCTTTGAAAGGTATTTGACTCTGGTTTTAAAACTCAATCATCTAAAATATTCAAAGTGAAATAGATAACACTATGGTAGAGGAATATGATCTTAAGTTAAGCTATTCATATGAGGTATTTCAGAAAAATAATTAACCACAATATATAAAAATATTTCAGCACGAGGGCAGGAAACAACTCTTATCAACAGATCATCCGGATTCCAGAGGAATTTATATTACATTCCATATATTAACTAATAAATATATAGCAAGAGAAATCTATTATTATTGTTCAACACTATGTGCAATATGAGAAGAAGCAAAATAGTTATTCCTTATAAATTAATTAAACAGACTAAGGTATTTAACTGATATCAAACTATTAGACATATGGCAGGTGTATGCAAGCATATGCAAAGTCATTGAACACTACACTTATCCCTAGGAGAATAGGACATAACTTTCTTTTTGCCTAGTAAAACTTACTCTTGTAATCACTCCAGGTCCCATGTGAAAAAAGCCGAAGTAAATCCAAGTAGATGGAACCATCTGTTCCTTCAAGCTGCATATAAGTTTGTATTGTATACCAAGCAGTATGAGACGGAATATATTTTTCTTAAAGATTACCATGAAGTAAAACAATGAGGCAAGATTTAAAAAAAAAAAAGAGGCGGGGGGGGGGGAAAAGAGAGACAGAGAAGGGACAAGTGAAAAATGACCAAGTAATCAAGTATTCTTCTAAAAGTAACACAATATTAGCCATCATATAACACTCTTGAGTCTGCGTTCAACTACAACATCTTGAACATGTTTTGCTTATAGGAGAAAGCCCATGTTCAGTTCGTGAGATTTGTGTGTTTGCTTACAGAAAACAAAACAGCATTAACAGTCGAAGAGCTGGCACTCTTGTTGAGAATAATTTTGTTTTTTTCTATCTGTGCACTAGACCAAGAACCTATCTTGCCTAAACATCCCTATAATCTTCCAGAATACATTTTCCGACAGACAAAGCAACAAAATGAGAGTGTGAACTGTATCAGTACGCGAAGAAAGTGGCACAGGTTTTAAGCTACATTAGCAGAAAAAATACAACCGATAAACTATGTGAGGGTGTTAATGCACTAACTAAACCTAACTGTTGGCCAAGATAGTAAAAAACAACCTGAAAACCTAAGTCTATATTCAGGCGCCTCAACACCTAGGGTACCCACAACATATAGAGAAGGGATAAAAATAAGGATCTTAGCATTTGATTAATGGGGTGTGAATTCTTCCAACTCCTATGCCTAATTTAATTTCCAACACGTGGGTTCGATAATTTACCAATAATAAAACCACTTATAGAACACATTCAAGAAATGACAGAAATACCATATAATTACCTATCTCTCATACAATTCCAACATTATCGCCAACAGAAACTGATATTAACAAATATTACTAATATCTAAATGAAAATATCATTTACATAAATTACAACTGGAATGGTACTAGTAATATTCAGAGTAATTCGAATCAATGAAATCTTTACCCTAACAAACCAAAAAATTATATCTTAATTGTTTAGTCATTGCATTTAGATTTATTAGTTCATATTTTTTAACTGCTTTTCAGTATAGTTTAACTAGTTTAGTCAAAGTTGCACCTGGATATGCAAAAAGGTAAAATATTTAAAAAGTCAACCATGAAAATTCAAAATTGGACAATCTTTTTGGGACACGGGAGGTATTGTAATTGAGCAAACCTGGAGGAAATTAGGAACGGAGAGAATTTCGGAGAAGGCGAAGAGAAAAGGATGCGAAGTTGCTTCAACCACCACGTTTGTTAGCTCTGAACCATTCAAAGATGATGCTTTCTTCACAAAATACTCGATTTGCTCTGATTGCTTTTGCTCTATATCCATTTTTAATCAATTTCTTAATTATTTAATAAAATTCAAAAAGAATAATTATTGGATTGAAATATTATATATTGGGTTGAATTATTATTATGATTTTTTAGAGAGTGGTTTTATATAGGGTTTATGAGGAAGGAGATGAAGATGCTTCAGTTGAGTACGAATAGGCCAGTGTTCAAGGTCTTACCAAGCCGAGTTGGTCCGGTTTCTATACTCAAACTCGGATCCGTGAATCTAAATGTTAAAAAAAAATTGACGCGTACTCGGCTCCCGATACTGAACCGAAACTTGATTGGCGAATCGATCGAGCATTCGAACGGACTCAAAATGATCCCAAATTGATCCAAATCGATCCGAAACAACTTGAAATCGATCAAATGGCTCATTAAAAGCACGAGCTAACAAATTCAGTATATCCGATTCATCCTTGTATCCGAATCGGAATCGACCAGCTAGCTATCGAAGCCGGATTCCAAGTCTAAGATCTCGGCACGCAGCCCCTGATAACCAAAGCTCGCGAAAAGTTAATTTATCCCTATAAAAGAAAAATTGATGCGTATAATTTGCGGGCTACACTATTTCTACACCCAAAGAGTAACATTATTCAGGATAAAAAGACGATTTTATCCCTCAATGAAATTTTCTGAGTTACTATTAAAAATAGTTTCCATGAGGGTAAAATTATATTATTACAAAACACTATTTGCATAGAAATAATATGTCACAAAATCTGCCTTCAAAAATATTTGTACAATATTGGTTTTTTTTAACATTTTTTATAAGTTCACTAAATTTTTTTAAAAAAATAAAATGAAAATTTTATTAATGAATAGGATGCATCTCAAGACAGCTGCTGTGACTTAAACGGGCGGAGGCTCATCTTACCAAAAACTAAAACTTAAGTAATGATCAAAGAACATATTTAAAAAGTATATCAATTAAACGACCTGAAAGTTAGTGATTATTTATGTTAAAAATATACTCTATCCATCCCAAAAAGATTGGAAGTTCTTACCCAAAATAGAAATCACAAATTTGGTTTTTCGTTTGACCAATTTAAAAGTAAGAAAAAGGATGGAAAATGACACTTAATATACAAAATTTAAATTTTTCCTTAAACTTTGTGCCAAGTCAAAACCTCCCAATCATTTTGGAATGAAGGGAGTAATAAGTTTTAAAATTAAGAGGTAGAACTCGAATCTCATAAAATTGGTGAATGGATTTTGTGTTAAATGAAGCCCACGATCCAAATTCCCTCATATATCGCTTATCGTTTTTTTAAAATCTAGTCGAAGCATTAACTCTTAATAGGTTTAAAATTGAGTTTGTATGAATTTTTTTTTATATAGATCATTGCATTAATGTACATAAGTAAATTAAATATTATTCTAAAAATTAGCTAACTATTTTCATACTACCAATAAATGTTGAACAAAAACCTCTAGGGATTTCAAAATTATATCTAAAGGGAGGTAAATATCATATGTTAGTATTTTATTGGCTCGTAATTTTGCTGATAGGCAAAATCAGGAATAGTGATCAAGTGTCGAAACAAGTGCTCTGAAGGATACTGGTTACAACAAATATTAGTTAGATATTGTGCGTATATTTTCTAGATTCTCGTTGAATTTGTACACCTGAAGATATTTTCGCCTTATAATATATAGTAATGTCTCTGAGTGTACCTCAAGCATAAAAGTGTAGGTTTTGTTTATGAAAGTTATTACTATAACTTATTTTGTGCCTCTTACATTATATAACGGCCTCACTTGCGCACTCTAGACTACCAAAATATATTATTGTTATGCATTGTTTGCAAAGTAGGAAAGTGCCTGAGAGAATTTATCTTTTATCAGAGGTCGAATGTAATGGAGTTGTTCTATAAAACCGCTTAGAGTATGTACAAATCAAGTGAGCAATACCTTGTTATGACAAGGTTGCTTTTATTTTTAAAATGTAGTAAACATGCTACTGTGGATAGAGCGCCACAGGTGCGATATGTGTAGCAAAGTCAGAGCCTCGGCCTTTATACACATTGAAAGCGAGTTAATAAGTGCTGTAATAATGTAGAAAGATTCAAGATAAGACCTTATTTGTAATTCACGTTATCTAGCGGATTCCTACCCGGCAGCCGCCTTGACCTAGGTGCTACATTAGCACCGAACTAGGTTATCATCTTGTGGTATTTTTACTTTTAATATTGTTTATTTCGCCAAGATTATCGTTTGCCGATCCAAGTATCACTTCCATCGCAAGTGTCCTAACACTTGATTTCTCGCTTTGTTCCTCTCGCTTTGTGTCCGAGTGTTATACCAACTGTTATAAACTGGTAGTCTAATAGTGTGTTCCAACAGATCTTTTACTTCCTATTTCACAGCAGGATACAAACTTTCATCATATAACTCCGTAAAATTAGAAATAGTGATGATCACCAAAAATAAAAATAAAAATCATTGCTTTGATCTGCTACTTGTCTTGCCAAAAAGTTCCCCGCTTAACTTCGTTACGGAATCTATGGAAAATGTCCGAGATAACTCTAACCATAGGTATAACACAAGATATATAGTGTGAGAAGACGTGGATGTAGCTAAAATTAAACTAAAAATAAAGGCTTCAAGTATATGAATTTGTAGCTAAGGGATATTTGGGCGAGAGTATGTGCTTCGTGTATGATAATATTGTCACAAAAATGGATTATTTTGTTTTATGTAAAGCATTCTATTCAAATGTGAAATTTAGGTTTATGCTAATGTTAGGTCAATCTTGTATGCTGAGGTTTATGTATTGACCATGCTTTTTTTTTACATAATTGCATATATGAATTATTGATAAAAGTAACTGGTCTTATTGTATTTGGATAAAGTGGTTGTATAGGTTTTTCTTTATAGTTGCACTAAGTGCCGTGGACTAATCCGAACTCATCGTGATATCGGGTGGGTTCGAAAGCTCGGCTCGGGTGGCTTCAATCTTAGGCTCGATTTGGCTTGAATGGACGAACATTTAATTTTGTTATTCGGCTCGAGTTTGATGGCATTTTTTAGGTTAATATTCGATTCGATTCGGGTTTGAAATTTTATCGAACGGTTCAACATGTTCCTGTCAAATACCTTACTATAAAAAGTTACAATATTCAACATTATTATAGTGCCAAAAGAATAAAAGCCATGAATGCTGAATAAAATTACAATCACATAACATAAAGCCATAAGGCCATAACAAAAAATAAAAAAAGTATCAAAAGATAAGGCAATTAGGCTCAGATATTGTGTTTTTCTATCAAGTACAATTCGACACTGCCATGGCTGCAAAAAATATATGGAGATAGAAACTACAAGAAAACCTTAAGTGACAAGCAACACCTGTCAGCTTTGTAAATGCCAAGATACGTGTTGGATTAGTACGACACGCCATGACTACAAACACATATGGAGATAGCAACTATAAGTAACCCATGGCTGCAAACACCCACAATATGCCTACAAGTTATGTTTGGATCACCCATATTTTAGATATAACAAAAAATTACTTTCATCATCTTTCACTCATAATCTATTAATTACATCACATCCATCATCTAAAACATAAGTAGGTAAACTGCCTATACCAATTTAACTAAGTTAGTAAGTAATGTAAATAAGGTAAATACTCTGTGACAACAAAATGCAAAATCAGAGTATGGTGGCTCGCTACTGTTACTTGCTGCTTTGCTGGGATTGATGGATTCTAGAAGTGTCTTCCCGGCTCTCATTTTATCTCATTAGCTCGTGTGCGCTATCAAGAGCTATGACAACATTAATACACAACAGAAGTTAGTACTTAGTAAATAAAAACTGAAATGTTAAGTAATAAAGAAACAAACACAAACTGAAACGGTGGGGCACAAAAACTTATCGCAGCATTAGATTTAGATCCACCATTCCCAAATTCCTTTCAAAGTACAACTCAATGGGATCATCACCATTCCTCCTATCAAAGCGATGTAAGAAGAAGAACGATTAAAAAAATAAATTCATATGAAGAAAAGGTAACATAATAGAATAGGCAATTACCTCTTTGGCACTTCTAATTCCATAGGCTTTTTTTATATAGTCTCCTCCAACATTAAAAGTAGATTTTGATACAAAAATGGTAATTGGAATTGATAATACGTCCATTGCCATCTTAGATAAAATTTTATATTTCCCTTGATTCCCTTTCCACGAGACAAGAACATCAAAATTGGCTACATTAGGAAACAAGATTCCTTCATGTAATCTAATCTGCCCCAAGTCACTTCGAGGTTAAGACTGCCAACAACATGTACACCAGAGTCACCATAATACGGATAATAATAACAAAAATGACTCCGCGGACATTAACAACAAAGATAAAACTCTAGTCCATTGTAGTGTTTCAATAACACACCCAACAAAACAAATCATAAACTTCAATACAAATCCATTTGAATAATACAACTTAGAATACACAAGAAATCAAACTACAACATGTATATGACAACTAGACTTCAATAAAATAACAGTTAAACACACAAAAAGTCTAGAAATATAACAAGTCGACAACAAAAGGGAATGACCGACGAGGACTTCCTATGCCACCATCACCAACTACTATCTTCGCTAAAATCAAAGAACGCAGATCTCTCAACGACGCTTCCTGTGAGACCTGTGCATAAACGCCCACGCATGTAGAACAGAAATAACTATAAAGTCGGAGCTTAATACAAATACCACGATTTTATCCAATCACATATAATCATATTTCTATATATATAACATATGCATATACGTTAATCTCAAAGTTACACAATGAATAATCATTCACAAATCACATAGAATCCTCTCTATACGATGTCACCTATCACTATACACATGAGCTTATAACCATCAATACCCATACCTCATTTTAAGGAAAATCGCCTTTTAACACAAAATAATCAAATGAGAATTCGTCTCCACAAACAATAAACAAATGAGGAATCCAGCCTCCACAAACAATAAACAAACGAGAACCACCTCCATTAAATAATCGATGAGAATCCACCAACAAACAATAAACAACGAGGAATCCACCTCCCTAAATAATCATTTGAGACCAACCCTACACCTCCCCACCGAAAGGCCTCAATACGCATATCACACCACCCTCCCGAATCCACGCTACCCACCTACTATGCATACAACAAACTCATATATATATCATATCAACTTAAACAACTTAAAATAAAGATTACACACACAACACACGTCACACGTTGAAAGACAAGTATTACATCAGTTAATGGGTATAATCACAAGAATTACCACAACTTGCCAACATGAATCATAATCACAACTATCTGCTAACGTTAATCTCAATAACTCAATACATGTCAAAATAATCATGACAAAAAACACATGCAAAATATAAACATATTATAAGGCTTAAGTGTTCTCTACTCTAAGATTTGTAATTACCGAGCTAAAAAGCAATAATGATAACTTGTGTAGTTCACGCAGTTAGGTCCGGCTTCAACTCCTATTCAAAGAAATTATACATTATAACATATCTCAGAGAATAATCTCCTCTTTAATAATTAATAAAACTACTTCCAGTATTATACTAAGTATTCTCAGCCAATTCAAATTAACTTTTAAAGTAATCATCCTTATCCTCAAGTAAAATTAGTATATTTTAAAATTCCAACTTAACTCAAGCATTCTAGTTACCAACTTCGAATAATCCCAATATTCGGTTAACACTTTAACTATGGGAATCAATCCAACCATCAATCGCCAACTAATTAAACCATTAAATACAACCTCCAATTCAAACAAGAATTACTATCCCAACTTTCCCAAACTTTCAACCTAATCTCTACCAATCCACAATTGTAAAACCACTAGCTTCTGGGTTCCCAAAAATAACTATATTAAAAGTCCTCTTAACCTCATATTACAATTTAAAAAAAAAAAGTCAAGGATCTAAAAAATATAGCAAAAAGCCAAATTCCAAGCCTTAAATTTATAGTATTTCCAGACACAAAAGCTACCTACATACCCAGCCGAACAAGATTTGGAGGGTTGGGAATCAAAATTTCGCCTTCTCGGTTTAACAACATAACTCTAACATGTGTCAAATTAAATTTCTATCCTCAACAAAATATATTATCGCCCAACCTATTATCGCTTATCTCTAACATTTCAAATTCAATCTTTTTAAATCAAGAAAACACCTAACCCGTGGCACCAATCATATTAAAGAATGCTTATACTTTAAACGTATATTTTAATCTACCTACCTAATAAAATTTCGTCTTTGAAATTTACTCAACAATCTGTTTTTAATTCTCAAGTTTAAACTCACTTTACTATCCTCATAGTAATTCATTGTTAGTATCATTATTGGTAGCACAAAGTTTATGAACTAACCTTCTAGCTCTAAAAGATGATATTGATTTCACATCTTCCCTCTCGCTCCCACGAGCTTCCTCCACTCTGATTTCAGCAACACCTTCACTAAAGCCACAACTCCTTGCCTCAACACCTTTTCCTTTCGATCAATTTTACCGGGTTTATTCCTCATATGTGTTAGGTCCTCCAAGCCCAATCGCCTTGACTCCAAGATATGGATTCATCCGGGGATATACTTCCTCACCATACAATGAACACTGCACTTTCCACCTCAGTAACGCTAAACGACAGGGGCCAGACCAACTCCCGCCTCAAAATCTCACATGTAATCGATATATCGTGGGATCAACTTCCTCCTTCCTCTGAATCCAAGACACCTTTCCACGGGATATTCCCCAAGAAGACTTCGCCACAAATTTCAAACGTATAAATCTACTCAAGCGACGACCGTATACATCTTTGCCCCATGCACCGCATTACGACAACATACAACCTTGCTAACCGCCGGCGATCATCGTGCGAGCCGTGAGCCATCCCCGGGCCTCGACGGAAGAGTCAATACCGGAGCGTAGTCAATTTCCCTTCAATCTTCACGAAACAATGCTCACAATCCTCACCTCAAACGAATGGAACTCCTTTCCCTAGTTAAATCTGGTCATAGTGTCAAATAATCGAGAAGCCCCAGATAAATCGAGCAATGTCCCGCTGCCCCAGAAACTCTTATTTTAGTAACACTGTGGCTCCTCGCTCCCTCAATTCATCACAGCCAACTTTGAGGATCAACACTTATACCCTCTCCCGGAAATCTACATTAATCTTTAAACTTCACTTCTTCCCAAACCAAAATTCACACTCTGGTGTAAATTTGAAATACACCCGTTTCTCCTCATGTCCAAAGACACCCCTCAAATGTTCTTTATCCTCTCCTCACTAAATATACTGTAATTTCATAATAATAAACACACTCACAAATTTATCCAAAATAAGAGTTTAACACCCATTCCTTATATGTCCATAAACGCTGTGTGCATTCATGAACCCGCAAACTGATCACCAAAAATCTTAGTGCCCATATTCAGCTCTAAGTGCCGACTTCGATACATCATCCTCCTTAATCCTCAACTGATGATACCCTCACCTCAAGTCAATCTTAGAAAATAGCCGGGCATCCCTCAATTGATCAAACAGATCATCAATCCTAGTAAATTAGATAATTCATTCTTAATCGTGACTTTGGTCTTCATAATCTATACACAACCTGTAGAATCATCCTTCTTCTTGACAAATACCGCGTGAGCAATCTCAAGCGTGAACTACTCGGCCTAATGAATCCCTTTATCCAATACCCTGCACTGCGCTTTCAACTCCTTTAACTCCGCATGAGCTATCTCTATAAGGTGCCATCGAAATCGAGTAGTGCCTCAGAAGCAATTCTATGGAAACTCCACCTCCCCTCGCACGTGAGGAAGCCTCAAATTCCTCAGAAAACACATCGACATTACCTCACGATACGCACCTCTCTCGACTGATTCTCCTACTTGTGTCGGCCAACATGGGCAAGATAACAATATCCACTTCTCAACATCTTATGAGCAACTATAGAAATGGTAAGAGGAAAGAATTTTCTATCACCTGTAGTTACAGAGTTTTAGATTTCCTAGACTAGATATTTCAATCTCTTAAGATGACAATCTATCAACGTATGAAGTCTCCCCAACTTAATCCATCCCTAGAATAAGATCAAAATCATTCATCTTAAAAGGTAGCAAATCTTATCTCCAAACATTAATTTCTAATACTATGGGACAATTTCTAAGGAATTCAATGTACTTCCTAACCTGAGTTAGAATTAAGTGGTATAGCAAGAATTTACTTCCAGTTATTGAATACTGAAAATTTCAGAGGATATGAAAGAATGAGTAGCTCCGTAATCAAAGAAGATTCTGCTTCCAATCCACATAAATTTAGAGTACCTCAGCATTACCTCGAGAATCCTTGAGTTTCCTTCATTGGTAACGGTAAACATCCGACCACCACTGGCCTCCACCACTCGACTAGTCCCAAGAACATTACTACTCCGACTATTTCCCCAACCTCATCCAGAGTTTCCTCTACCACCTAATCGACCTCCCACGCCCTTGATAGCCTTTCCTCAACATCCCTAAAAGATAATCAACAACAATGTGCCCTTCCCTCGTGCACTTCGATAACGTGTACTCACAACCCTCAAGCCTTGGCATTCCACAAATACTGGGCTTAATTCTAAGCACAATTTTGAAACACCCATTGTTACTCCGCTCTCCCGATAACCTCTCCGAGATCCCCGGACCGATTAAAAGACTGGGCAATGTAAACAGAGCGCCTAATCGTACCAGCAAGTAATCAATCAACACTCCGGGGTCAAATAAATGTAGCCGCAATGGACGGCCCCTCGAACCTGCACTGATCGCCACCCATCCCAAAGCGTTATATCTTCCTCTTTTCTCTCTCCACCAACCGACACCACTCAAACAAATCTATCTCTACTCAGAAGGCACTGGCCCTTGCCAGTTCACGGAAGGTTGCATAATTCTTGAGTGACAATCGCGGATCTCCCCAGCTTGATTCCTTGGTCTCCCAATCTCTCGATCCTCTTCCCCTCAGTAGTATTCACCTCCAGAAGTAGACAGTAGAGATCACTGAATCTTTTCTCGTAGTCATTTATATTTCTCGCCCCTCATGTTCGGATCAATTCTTCTCTGTGAAATGACATATGCACCTTAAGACAAAAGCTCCTCGGGGCCAATCTCCACCAATCGATCCCACAACACCGGTGTGTCCGCCTACCGCCACTAAAGATTCTGCGGTGCACATTTTCCCACCAATCTCGAAGCTCCACCATGTAATCAGCCGCGAACGTTCTCAACACCCTCATTAACTCCCATAAGCTCAATATGCTCTCCAAGTCTGCCCGGGAATAGGAGACCAGCTCCGGCGACCTATGGTCCCGTCAGAAACGGCCAACAATCCTACTCGCAACTCCACTTCCCGCCTTGCGACATAGGTACCACTGCCTCGATTCCACCAACATTTATCCCAGAATCCTATGGTTCCACACTAGGCTCATCACTGCCTACAATGCTATCCACATTTTCTGCATCTCTGGCACCTCTACCTCCCCTGGCACCTCTCGCAGCTCCTCTCGTTGCACCTCTTGCAGCGCCCAAACGAACAGACCTACGCAGGCATCCTCATTTTACAATCTAACAAGATGGCAAGATTAGACCCCACTGTAATATTCCAAATATTGCCAACTCCCCAACAACTATAAACCTAGGCACATAACCACACAAGATACCATAAAGACCCTGAACCTAGGCTCTGATACTTCACAATAACATTCAAAGTCATTTCTTGCATATTTAACATAAAGATCATTAAAAGATTCCTCCACTGTTTCAGTCCTAGATTCATAATCAATGGGATACATTGACTCATAAGCAAATTTAGTCATCTTCTTTCTGTATCTAGGATCAATAATTGAACCAAAAGAAAGTCGAAAATCACATTCATCCTAATACTTATTATACTTAAGCTCCTGCAACACGATTGACCACCATTGGGGATAACATAAATATGGATGAAATTGGGAGGCTTTTAGCTATACCCAATACCCGACCCTACTTTTAGTTGTACAACCTGAAACCCAACCCTTGAACATATCGCCTCATATCCGACAATTTACTCATAATTCTAAGTGGAGCCGAAGAATAATGGGTTTAATCTGATCTAATTATCCACTTCATTTTCAATTACAATTTATTTTTCAAGTTGAAACTTTAACCACTAATTATCTTTTAATTTATTATGAAAAATTACAAAAAAAAATAGTATTATGAAAATATTTTTGAAAAACTACTCCACCTCGGCGGTCATGATGGCATTTCATTGTTCGGCCGACTAAAATTCCCTAGACTTCAACCTCCTGATTCTTAACCATAAATGACACGATAGATTTTGCCCTGCTCAAACACTTGGAAATCTTCCCTGCTTCTCGCTCACGAGCCTCAGCCAATTGACCCATCCGACCTCTAACTTCCCGATCACGACTCATCGTTTCGATTATGCGCTTCGATTCCTAAGCATTTGTAAGATCCTCGATCGACCGACCTCCACCAGCCTCAAAGCATTGTTTTCATGGATATTCATTCGCCTCGGGTTGCCCTTCATTACTCTTTCCATGAGAAATTTGGACGATTCCTCCATCCCGATTATGTGCTCAATAGGATCATTCTCATTCTCGAAGTTGTACCTGCTCACCCATTTGCTTGTTCCGGCTACATCTCGTAATAACCCCTGCGTTAAGCATACATATCGCACTCGCATGATGATCCGTAACCTCACAGATAACGCTAATTTGCCTCTCCGCATGGATGCCAAATCAAGCTTATCCGCACATCAATGTTTCAATTAGAACATTCCTATAGATTTCTCCTAACACCTTCTGCAAGGAATTATTGGCTAATGATTAAAAAATTTTTGAATCTCTTCCCCAATTGCCTTGCTACCGAGCGCACCTCCTACATTAAGTCAACTATCGCTTCGATGTGAGTCGCACTATCATAGAAATACAGTGTTGTAGTTCATGTCGTAACATATGGGCAATCAATCAACAATGTCTAAAAACGATCCCATGCCACGCCAGAAAGACTCATCATCATCTTTAGTAAAATTCAAATCATTTCCTTAAATGATGCACTTTTATATATGTATAGAATCTCTTGCCATTAAACTTCTCAATGATCTCCCTCTACTTTATGAATGTATCTATGAGGTATATACAAAAACCACCCATGGGTCGTGATCTTTCAAGGTATATGGAAAGATCTTCGGGGCTTTGTGGACCTACATTCCATTATTGGGAAGACTACCTACCATTATCTCAAACTCACCAAGAATGTCTCTGGTCTCGCCTTGCAATCCCATGAAAAGCTAAGCTATGTTGAAAACTCCTCAACACAAAAATTTTTAGTTGCATCATCTGCATCCATGCAAAGAAGATGATCCACCACTCCCCGGTAATGACTTTCGCCTTTCATTTGTCTTCCTTTATGTCAATCACCGCCATTATCGTAATTCAGAACTTTGACACCTATTCCTTCCAAGTTTGTCGATATCATTTTATAACAAGATCTAACGAACGCTTACCAAAGATGCACCTTTAAAATCACAACTCAAACAAAAAGATCAAACAATCAAACAATAAATATAAAATAACTTAAAACTAAAAAAACTACTAAAAATCTAAATAATTCTAGTTCTAAATTTGACGAACAAATTATATTCTCGCAAAGAGAGCACGTAGTCGTGGTAGTAATACAAAGGTTTCAAGTAAGTGGTCGAATCTAATCGAGTAACTTGTTTATTTAAATTAATTGTAGTCATGGAGACAAATATGTGATTTGAGTCGATTGACTAAAATAAATAAACTTAAACTAGCAATGCAATTAAGTAGGGATAAACTTACGAATAAAAGGACATCAGGGGTATCGACTTCACCTAACAAGTAGAGTATTCTATCCAAATAATAGATTTGTCAACACTAGGTCCACTTCTCATAGTTCGGTATACGCCTGGGTCGCTGGGTTCACCGAATGTTCTCAGTTTAATTAATCTCCTATGTCACTAGTGAAATTAATTAGCTAAAAACCTGAAGCGCAAGGAAATCTATTAGAACCAATTCATGTGTTGCACACTTCCGTATAACCAACCTACCACTCACCAATCGTTGATCTATTATGCCTTCCTTTCGGCCGAGTGGTTGCATAATACTCGGGATTCTTTACATAAAAAGAATCGCCGTATTCTAAAAACAATCGAATCAAATTAAGTTCAATGATTAATACTAGTGCAATTATAATAACTCCAAAATTCGGATAGAAAAATACACTGTCAAGGCTACATCAAAACCCCCAGTAATAATAAATTTAGCTACTACTCATACTGAAATAAATCATAAATAATATTCTTGAAAGCATAAATTAACTAAAGTATGAATAAAGAGTAGAAATACTATCAATTGTCTTCAACGAATCGATAGAAAGAAATGTAGAATAATAATAGTGCCGCCGCTGCCTCGAGTGAATTATCATTTGCAGAAAAAGTGAATGAATATTATATTCGTCAGTCATTGACTTTATATAGTAGTTAGGTTAACTCCGGCCTTTATTCTCTCGACAAAGCCAGATAATCGGCCACCTTTCTTTCCTTTTTCGATCGACTTTTTGTCAATCTCTTCCGAAAAATTACATGACTCGGCCTCGCAACTAATCTTCCTTTTTCCCCTGCCTAAATTAGCATATTCCTTTCTCCCAAATAATAATAAAACACCGGAATCACATAATATAACCAAACAACCAAATTCATGAGTAGTAAAGTATCCAAAATCATCCTAAAAAATTATGTCAAATATTCTGCTTTTAATTACTTCATATAATAAAATTGGATGAGAGTTTTAAGGAGAATAAAACTCCTCCATCCTCATCTCATCCCAACCGCTTAATCGACTTCTACGCCTGCTGACTCCGATTTTTTGTCCCGAATATTTTCTTTGTATTTCACTTTAGACTCAGGAAGTTTATAATACGATTATTACATAGTTCGGTTTACTATTTGTACGTGATCTCTTAGGACGGATGGATAAGATTAATATATTAAATAATATTAACCGACTATTGCTTTAATATATAGATTATTTAAATGACCCAAGATGCTATCAGAATCTCTAATGTCGATACCGTAAATCTTAAATATTAATTGTCCAAAAATTAATATATATTTGAACTTATATATTTTGAATCATCCAATTGAATCGTTAAATGATATTTTACGAGATCTTAATATCTCATAGTTCTAATGACTCTACTTGCCCTTGGACGATTTATGATACAGTATCAATGATTTCTTCAATAATCGATTTCCAACCGTCAAGCTTTGGTAACGAAGTGTATATATTTTATATATACTCATCATTATCCATAATAATTAAGTCTAATTTTGAATCATGAAGCTCTGTGATTCAAAACATTGTCACCACACCTAAGTGTTTATGACATTTAAACCAAGGACTAGTTTAAAATTAAATCTAGAACTACTTTTACATTAAGAAAGTACACTACTTCCATATCGGGCTTATATACTATCAGTGGTTGATCAGCCTAGGTATCTAACTAATGCTCTTTGTTCTCAACCCCCACGCATGTACTTCTCTTTATTCAACTATCGAACGTAAGATCATTCTCCTAATTACATACTGGATCAATAATGTGAGGTCTTGATTCTCTAGCTTGAGTAAACTTACTAGAGATATGAAACTAGCAAATCCTTTCAAAATCAATCGCGTTAGAGTTATAACTGACTTGCTTCTGTCCACAACTTCTCGTGATTGTAAATCGTATTTTAGTTTCTATGTTTTCAGAGGTCATTTGTTGTGTTATACTTGCTCCTTTTAACAAGATATCCACAAATCTATCTACTGGGCCATTTTAGTCCGGAATTGAGATCGAATTTTATCATCTCTCAAGTAGTTTAAGCAATTCAATGTAACTCTTTCATTTTTATTGCTCTTCTTTCTTCCTATACAACTTTATAATATGGAAAAAAACTTGTATCTACTGGAAAGATTCTTTCTTTAAGGTATTCATCTTGGATCCCGATTAAATGCCTTATCAATAGCATAACTCAACTCATTGAGTTCATTTAATTGGATCTCTATAAATTCCAAAAAGATTCGAGCCATCCTTCGAGATCTTTTATAAATAAAACTCATACACAATCTCGGATGATGTATGTCAACTATCATAGATCCGATGATCTAAAAACATTTATGATTATCAAGAATTTTTCCTACATTTTAATCACTTTGACTCGATAAATTCGCTTATTAGTTGAATAATCGTAAACAAGGACATTTCTATTTAATTAATCATTTGTGTTATAATAGTTATTTATTCCTTGATAAATTCTATTTAATTAATCATTTCAGGTTATATGTTAATATCAATCTAGTTTTACAATATTTAAACTATTTCCTCATCCTACAAATCCTTAATCATCATCTTTGTTGTTTATGGTTATATCCTTAAAGAATCACCTTTTATCAGGATTACCATTGTAGTAACAACAAGTTCAATTTCAGGTCTTATAATTTGTCAACTATTTGACTTGGATGAAAGTTTTATAAGATCTTGAACTCATATCATTTAAAATACCTCATATATCACACTTTTGTGTGATGTTCTCCTAGATGCCGATTAGTTGAGTATACATTCGTCAGCCACATGAAATACTGAGGAGAATATGTAATCCGAGCTTATTAGATGAATCTAGTTGATCAAGTAATGTATTTCTTTAACAATTTAAACAATATTTTATTTTATTTAAGCTAACTCTCTATCATCTGAACTATTCAAAATGTTATCATTTAAAAACATAGTAGTAAAGCTATACATTTATATTTTACTAACTTATTGTACTAGCAATAAAATGAGAGTTCTTTTATTTATTATTCTCATAAATCTTTATTTATGACTTTTAATAAATATCTTGCTCTAAATATTTAATTTAAGTTAATGTATGATTATCCGATTATGAATTTCAAGTGTTGTTCACATTTAATCATATTATTCAAAGTACATGATTCCAAAGATTTACTCTATATGATCTTTCATTCATATGAATATGCTTTTACGATTCATATTGCGTTAGGAGATGAGATTTCAAGTCATCTTACTTGAATTCTTATGAGCATACATGTTATGTGATATCTATGTTGGTCTAACTAACATAATGGAGTTATAATATCCTTTGTAACTTTTATGTAAAGATTAATAAACGACGAATTGAATCAATTCCAAAGCATAAAAAGAATCATTAATGTTCGAAACATAAACAAAAACGTCATTCTTGATCAAAGAACGAAGCTAACTAGACAATACGTCTCACGAAAACAGTTGTGTAAACAAAAAACGATAAAACTGGTCCTCCGGTGTTATCTCATGCGTGCTCTAGGTGCACATTTCAACAAAATAAATAGCGATTAACGCCAATGCCAACTTTCGTCAGCACACCGGGTCGGAACATATGGAATTTGGTGGATTGAGCTCACAAAGCCCACCCACAGGTCTTGCCCAACACGTTTTGTCCTCACTCACGTGCTCACTGGGAAACTTCCCAGTGGGTCACCCATCCTAGAATTACCCCAAGTCAAGCACGTTTAACATTGGAGTTCTTATAGGATGAGCTTCCGAAAAGAAGATGCATCTTGGTGGTATGAGTAGTACCAATCAAATCATATCAAACATATCACACACACACATTTTTGCGGTCGGGTATTACAACCTCCCCCACTTAAATACTCAACATCCTCGTTGAGCCACAACACATCCAGGACCGTACCATCCGTGTGAGATTCTAGAGGTGGCTCCTACGGCCTCAAGAGGTGTCCCGCACTTTGCGCCATAACACTTAGTTCTACTCCACAGTTTCGGACGCTCCGCTCACGAGCACCATTGTAACGCCCGGCGCACCGGGTCGGAACGCTATTAGATTTGATGGACTGACCTCACAAACCACCACAGGTCTTTCCAGCACGTTTTGTCCTCACTCACGTGCTCACAGGGAAACTTCCCAGTGGGTCACCCATCCTAGAATTACCCCAAGTCAAGCACGTTTAACATTGGAGTTCTTATAGGATGAGCTTCCGAAAAGAAGATGCATCTTGGTGGTATAGTACTACCAAATCAAATCATATCAAACATATCACACACACATTTTTATGAGATTAAGATTACGGTCCAACAACATTATCGACGCTAAGAAAATAAGAGTATCTCAGCTTTCATAACATGGTTGTACCTCTGAAGACGGATATCGCCCAGTCGTGTCACATATCAGCCCTGGTGGAAAGGTCCTGGTAGTAGACTTCCTCCATAGTCCCTAGGGAGTTCGAAAATACCCATTGTTACTTGACTGTTTGCCCTTCTTTCCGTTCTCTTTAAATTTCAAAGCACTTGGAGTAAAGCAAAACTTCTCTATACCCCTTTCGACTTGTCACCTATGATTTTCTTATAAATCAAGGATAAAGCTGTTAGAAATATGAGATATTTGAAGGTATCATGTTGAGTCAATTCGATTGTACAACCAGACCGCTCATTTAAGTTTAAGTTCATACTTGGGCTCAGATTAAATTATAAGTAATTTCGTATTGGTTACTCGATATGACGTTAGGGGTTATGATGAGCTTACTAAGATTTTGCTCACCAACCAATATACTAACACATATAGTGTTCAGAGTTGTAGCATCTATTAGTATATGGCTTTTTGTCGAAATGGGCTAACAGGTCACACACATACAACAATTCAGTCATAATTTAATTCCTGAAACTTTCAGGGGTTTAAAATGGACTATCTAAGAACATTGAGATTTGATTTTCTAATTGCTTTGAAAAATCATCCCCTAAGTTCGATTAGACTAATGTAGATAGAGTTCCAGAATCTTCCTTTTGTAAAAATAATTCTAGAATTCTACCTAGCCCTTAACGTACACTTTATTTTAGGGATAAGAGTGAGAGATTCCTAGAACTCCCCCTCCCTTAGTGGACTAAAATAAGGAGGAATTAGGTAGCGTTTGTTCTTAACTCTCCACAAAACCTAAAGTAGGAATTTTGATGCCCATAAAGGCCACTTTTTGGAGAAGAAACTTACCCATTCACTTTTTTGGTATTCACTTTTGTGAGAGGCCAAAATCTCTCCCTCTTCCCTTTTGGTCGACTAGTAGGTGGTGAAAAACCTTGCTTTGCTTTTCTACCCCCAACACTTCAGTTCAATATTTTAAAGGGGTTCTAGTAAAACTTCCGGAGGGACTTTACATTAACTCGTTAGTGTGGACTGACTGCTTGTTTTGGATGCTTATGGGGTCTTCTTCATAATATTCCGCTGCTTAGTTATTCACAGTTATTCCCAGAAGAACGATACATATTTTTTCTGTCTTTTTTTACTTATTGTTTTATACAACTAGTACTGATCATTTAGTTCGTATCCATAGTATTTATACCTTAGAAACAAATGATGGCCTCAGAGAAGGATTACTAGATTGTATTTATGTGATTAATATGATTCATGAATTTCATAAGTTCAAATATATACTATATTTTGCTTCATGATAATGTTTCACTTCCTTTATGAATAAATGGGAATTAAATATGATTAATAGTTGTAGTAAGTGAGTTTCAGAAATTAATATATATTATAATACTAGAATAAATGTTTTTGATTAATTATTGTATCGAATATTATTCAATTACAAGTCGAAAGTACTAAATTCAATTCACCACACCCTTCGGGAGCAGGACGGGTGACGTCACGTCACCACCCGAAGTGGAAATGTTGATTTGATCCGCGTTTTTCGAACCCTACTGTTCGAGCATAATCCAGGCCCGTCTTTTGGCTGGAAGCCGTTTATCATTCGCAGACTTTTGGCTCGTTAAAGATATTTGGACATCGATTAAATTGATTAAAATTAATTTCATCTGCCCAGGGGATTAATTTAGCTGAATTTAATGTGTTACAATGAAATATTTCTAAATTTAATTAAAAGTGGGTTTTAATTTATTAATATGAAAATAATTAAATTGGATTAGGAATAAAGTAATTTTTTAAAAATGGCTAATTGAATATAAGTATAAAATTATTTGATAGTTAAATACTTATATAATGACATAAAATTCAGGTTAAGACATTTTTAATGAGCAATCGTTTATATTATTTGATAATTAGACAATAGTATATAATTCGATTGATGGATATGTACTTGTTTAATTTACTCATCCATACTATGTATGTATAAATATAATTTAGATAATTAATTTGTTCATATATAATATATGTTCATATATATTGATGGATGCCATGAGATTTATGATATGACATATTTGTATTTCTGAAATACGGCATATATTGTTTTGCATATATGAATGACCTAGAATTAATTATTTAATTGTTAACGCAATTAATTAAAACATGGATACCCACTAGAGCGTCAGACTAACGGAAAAATAATTGTTGTAGTTAAGAACTAGTATAAGCTTCGTAGTTTTCTATGTAAGTCATACCATATATCTTAAGTGTTATATTTAGTTTTATGATTGATGTGACATAAATTTGGCTTGATAGAATATATATATATATATATATATATATATATATATTTGTTTTAGCTTACGCCTGGGACGGAGCTCCTTGCCAACACACTTATATGCCGAAACAAAAAAATAAACATAATCAAATGAAACAAAACAAAAACAAATACAAAGACAAAAAGATAACCACTGGAGGTGACCTTTAAATCTTCACGCAACAAGTAAACTTCTTTTCATACAATTCATCCACGGATGTAGGGGATACCTGCAATTTCAGTTTGAATCAGTATGATCCAGATGAATTTCAAACTCCTTGAGAGAATGTTTAGCAATTGCGTCCGCCACCATATTTTGCTCATGCCAGATGTGGGTCAGCTCCGATCTTGAAACCTGCAAAAAATGGTTAATAGTGTTGATAACATTGCTCCAACGCCAATGAGTCTGCTGGTCCTTGATCATCTTTACTAGCACCATAGAGTCCGTCTCCACCTGCAAATCAGAAAAACCACGAAAGTACGCAACGGAGACACCTAAAGTAGCCCATAATCTGGCATCAATGAAAGAATCAGCCGCCATATAAAATCCATAGCATAATTATCCGCATCGCTTCATTAGGAGATAATTGCGCACTCAAACCCAGCAATCCGCCATTTTTGAAAGACCCGTCAATGTTCAGCTTGTAACTCCCACTGCCCGGTTTCGACCAAGTCACAACCAGGGGAGGCTTCAGCCGAGGTCTATACACATGGGCACCCAAAAGATGAGCCACGTTCATATGCCCTTCAATGTTTGCAATGCAACAAATTAAGTAATGGGGCTTAATGCTAATATTGCAAGAAATGAATTAATCCGATGTAAGATGCCATGAAAAGAATACCTCTGCTCACCATGTTTAGCTTTGTTACGGGCAACCCAGAGACCATAGAGTGATGAACTTAAAGTTCATATGCCCTTTAGCAACCGAAACTCCAAACCTTTGAAACGTGAGGAGGAACACTAGTAAAGATAATTTTCTTGATTCCAAAAGATTGATTAAATGATCAGAATCTGAATACAATCTTACAGGGAAAGAAGATATGTTGTGGGGAGTGCACCGAGGCACAACGTGACACTTCAGAAGCAAGCTGAGATCTTTCTTTGGGATGGGTTCTGTCGACCCCGGAAGATATCACATGAGAATCCGCCAAACCAGAAAGGACATCTTCTTAGGAATAATAGAATTCCAAATATAGGAATAGACAGCAGAGGTCTCTCTCGTTGTACGGACCTCCACAAAAGCAGTCTTGAAACTAAACATCCCATCATTAGAAAGCTTCAAAGAGCCTCATCGTTGTCAAAAAACCGATGAAGTAGAAGAATCCTCACATATATCCGGAAACCTGCATGGGTTTTCATGCGACTCCCCATCCGAATATTAGCCTTTTCTTTAACAATATGATCAATCAGAAATCGGACCTGAAGGCAGCCACGAGTCAATCCAAAGTCATAATCCCCAATTACAGGCTCCCAATGAATGGCTTCCCTGCCGCTTTGTCCCGAATACCAGCCAGCCATTTCCAAACCAGATGAATGAGCCGAGTGGGTCCTCACCTTCAAAGGATGCTCCCGGCTGCAATACTTACTAAGCATAAACCGACTCCGCAAAGAGTATTGCCTTCGCGCGGGCAGAGCCAAAGCTTTTAAGCAGACAATCTTCTCCACCTCCCTCGAAGAACGAATTAACCCCCTTCCTCATATGGATAACACAGTTTGCCCCATTTGCACCAAGTAACATCCCCAAAGAAACTTATTCAACAAAATCTCTAGTTTCTCTTTCACCTTGTCAGGCATATGCATAACTTGGAGGAAGTAGAACGGTAGAGACGAGAGGACCGACTGGATCAAAGTAATACGCCCCCCAAAGGATAAATCTCTATGCTCCCATGAATTAATAGTATTCCTGATGCGATCCAGTAAGGAATCAAAAAGAAAACATTGTCGCTTACCCCTGAAAATCGGAATACCCAGATATTGGAAAGGAAGATCTTCCCGTTTGAAATCCGTAGCCTTGAGAATGATATTGACTCTGTTAGGAGGCAGTTTGTCAAAAAGAATGCAGGAACTCTTTATCTTTGTTAATAACCTGCCCGGCTTTTTGAACTGAACAGAAAAGCCATTACTTATCAAGAAAACTTAAGACCATTACAGAACAACAGAACCATTCATCAGCTTTGAAAGCGAACAGGGACGGACAGGGGGGCCTCAGCATTATAAGCAATAGCT